>CM076579.1:380496225-380990316 GCA_034641835.2 Pinus albicaulis | reverse complement strand
TCCAAAGGAAAAGACAAAGTCGAGATAACTGCTGTCTCTCTGGACGAGAACCGAACGCAAACAAAGAGAAACAGATCAAAGCAAATCGGCTCGGAAAAGAAGGAGAGGACACCAGCTCAGCGCAAAAGAAAAGACAGGATGAAGAGTTAACATTTTGGCGAATCCCTCAGGATCTTCGATCCTGAGGGATCGCTGCTTTATTTACCTTGTCACTTGGACATCTCCGCCGTCGTCTTTATATAAAGAGACAGCACTGTTAGTTTAATATGGATAGATATAGAGATGAAGAATACGCTTTTATGTAATTTCTGTAAAACATCAGCGTTGATTATTAAGTTTCGTTGAGAACTGGTTCAATGTATTTTTGACCGATGCATTAATGAAAGTTTGGTGATCATTTCATCTCTGCGACTGGATTAACTTCAAGCGGTGTATCCTTGGAGGCTAAGGGCCCGGCCCCGAAGGACACTTGCTTCTGTACCATTACGACTTTATTTCTGTGTGGTTTGTTTATCATTGTTATTTGGTAATTTGGTATATTTTATAAGTTCATATTACATGCTCTGTTAAAGATTGAATCATTGAGGTTTTTGATCGTGTGTTGACTCCGCATCAAGTTATTAATCCTTTCAAGAGTTCATTGCATGTTCTTACTGTCATGTTACAGAGCTGTTACATTAACGTTCGTGTTGTGTGCGTCTCTAATTTATCAGTACTGTTCCATAATTCATTAATCGTTGTTGCTGTTCCTTTAGTGTGATTTGTGTGAATTGCCTTTAGAGTGAAAGAATGTTATTTGATTGCATAGAGAGTATTTGAGTTAATAGATTAAGTTTGGTTACAACCCGCGGGACTTAGTTATTCAATTGCTGTTCCATTTTAGACTTGCTGTTCTATTCCAGAATTGCTGTTCAATCCTTTATTCGCTTTGCTGTTCCATTTACTTGCAGTTGTTGGTTTGGTGTGAGAGATGATCTAAGGCTGTAGTGAGCAGTGGCAGTCACTGTCTAGCTCCCAGGCTCATGGTCCATGCTCTAGTTTCCTTTCCATCAGTTTCTGAAGGGATGGGTTATCACTGCCGCACCCTTGACTGATAAACTGTTGAGTTTTATGAGTGTGTGATTTATTCTTTGAAGTAATTTAGTTATAGACAAGCATCCGTTTACTCTTGTATTTCTTAAGCACTATACTACTAGCATTACTCTGACAAATGATAGCCTCGGATTGAGTCACTCTTTGTAATAACAAAACACTCCCGGATTGACATATTAATGTGAGGTAATTAGAGGTGAAAGAGACCCTTTTTATAGCTCTACATTTTGGCGCCGTTGCCGGGGAAAGAGTGTAGCCATTTGTCTTTTTCAGAGTAGTGTACGAGCCTGATAGGGAGGAGTTGGATCCTAAAAACGGAAGGTAAGAACCTACGTACGGAGCATGTAAAAGACCTGCTCCACTATCCGCTCTCCTAAGAGATTTGTTTTTTTGCTTGTTTGAATAGAAGTTGGTAGTTCATTTTTTTTGAGTGCATGACTAAGCAGAAAAGACCAGAAAAGAATATCAAACCCCCATCCAAGCCTGAAAAAGCTAAGGGGCCGGTGACCCTTGGCCGAACGACCTTCATAGATGAAATCTATAAGAAAACAGAATCTCAGCCATCAGTAGGCTTCAAGAAAAACATTTCTAAACCGCCTACTAGTTCCCTTCAGGCCACAGGATCACCATCTGTAGCCTGCGCTGAGGTGCATAGTAAAACTGAAGAGCAGGACTTTCAAGAAATTGAAAATTCTACTCCAGAAGTATTGCAGGAAGGGAACTCTAGCAAATTTTGTGAGGGAGAAGGAGAAACAGGGGAAACCAAGGAACCAAAATCCCCTATTGAGACAAATCAACCTTTAGATAGCCCAGATAAGGGGAGTGCTGCGAAAATCATTGTTGAAGGAACTCAATCTCCTCAGACACCTGGTATTCCCATTATTCCAGATAAAGGAAGCGCTATCAAAAAGATCCCTGTCAAAACCGTTCCCACTCAACCTAGGAATACCCTCCTAGATATCCCAGAAGGTTACTGGCATATATTCGATCCCATGGCTCAAAACCAACCAAACGCTCAAAACCAGCCAAACACTCAAACCTCTACATTACAATATCCTATAGTGGATTCTGCAGCCAATGCACCCATGAAAGCTATCCCTCTTCAGCATATCCCCACATTTCACGGACTCACATCAGAAGATCCGGATGCATTCCTATTCGAATTCGATGTGTTATCTTGGGGGTACGATTACACCACCGATCCCCAAAAATTGAAATTATTTCCCTCTACATTGAAAGGGGCTGCTTTAAGATGGTTTATGGGGCTAGGTGGCGGGGTTATCAACAATTGGGATCAAATGAAAGAATCCTTCTTAAAAAAATATCAGGATTATTATAGGTCTAGAGAATTAAAAGATGAAATATTTCAAATGTCAGCCAGACCAAATGAAACATTAGAGGAGTATGTGGAACGTTTTCAGTACAATCTACAAAGATCTCCTTATGCATCGCTACCTTTACCTGATAATGTGTTAAAAACTGCATTAATGAGGGGTATGAAGGAACAATGGATTGAAACATTAAACATTATGGGCAAAGGGGATATTTATCAAGAGAATTTTACTGACATCCTTGACTTATGTATCAGGAGTTTGAGAGGCAGCACAAGAATAAAGCCAACAGAATATGATCAATTTGCAAGAGATAACAAAGTATCAGCAGAAGGAGTAACACGTGCAGAAATTGGAAATTTATTAGAAAATTTTAAAGCGTGTTAACAGGACACTAACACTGACGATATTGTACGGGTAACGACGGTAGACGAACGAGAATTTGGCAATCTTACGCAGGTACGAGAAAAAAAACACATTACAAGGAAATTGTCCATTGGATAAAAGTCAAAACATGCGCCATGTACAAATTCCAACCTTACGGGCTCGCCTCACTTCTGGATTGAAAGCGGTATATAAGAAAGCAGAAGAAGAACCAGAATCAGTGAATTCGATCAACCGGCGCCGCCCGTGGCAGCCAAGACAACCTGGTATGTTTCCGGACCCAACCTCTTTCTTTCAAAACCCACAGTATAATGCTCAACAATATGGTATGTGGCAAAATCAATCTCAAACCCCATTTACAAACTGGTCACCACAATCGTTTCCTTCTTCAAATCCATGGCTGAATCAAACAAGCCAAAATGGTTGGCCGAATTTCCCTTATACTCCACCATATTGGCAAAATGGCCCATACCCTTCACAGTGGACTCCCTCTACTTCACAAAGTTCACCCTGGCAGACAAGCTGGCAAAGACCGATGTACCACCCAGCTGGAACTATTTCGCTCCCTCAACCTACTCTGCCAGCCTTACAACAAAATCCCCAGTCTAACCTGAGACCGCAACTCCCAGCCCAACCCGATCCCAATCCAAATAACAGACAGGTCCAATCTATTCAAATCATAGAAACACCAGAAATAGGACTCGACCTGAGGGAGTGCAATGACCTTCAGTTAAGATCTGGACGTATAATTGAAACTGAGGGAGATAAAACAGTTCATATTGAAGATCAGTTACCAAGAGAACATCAGTTACAACAGGAGGATGTAAATAAGCAACAAACTCATAATCAAGCAACCACATCCTCTCCTCCATTCCCAGAACGATTAGCCATACCTCGACCCATACAATATCCTGACTTTGACATTCTGGGAGAATTACAAAATCTGTACATAAAAATTCCATTCCTCCAAGCCATTCAAGACATTCCCATATACGCAAAACTATCAAAGAATTGTGCATAAAGAAACCAAGGAGGAATATAACAAATAATCCAAGAGTCCAAGTAGTCGGTACTTTATCTGATCTATTGTCTGGAAGAGAAACACCCCTTAAATATGAAGACCCCGGGAACCCAATTATAACTGTTCAAATTTATGGTCAGACCCTATCTAATGCCTTAGTCGATCTAGAGGCTGCAATTAATATTTTAACGGCCACAACTTGCCAAAAGCTCGGCATTACATCTGTAGAACCCACCTCCACTCTGTTAGAATTGGCTGACCGATCTGTGGTTAGACCAGAGGGTACTCTACATGATGTCATGGTCTCTGTAGAATCCTGGGAGTATCCAACCGATTTCCTGATAATTAATCCAAAAACCCGACTTGATGGACATCCGCTAATTTTAGGTAGGCCTTGGCTTGCCACTGCTGATGCCTACATTGGCTGTCGACAGGGAAATATGACCATAACCAGAGGACCGAATAGCAAAAATTTAGTTCTATATCCTCCAGCGCAGCCAAGTGTCACAATGATTAAAACTAATAAACACCCTGTATCATACCTTACTGATAACATCAGATCTCCATTAACTATACAAGAGGCACTCGATTTTAAGGATCAAACAGAGGACGATGCCATTAATAATTTCATTACTCAAACTGAACCTCGCACACAGTGTCACATGATAGAAGCAGCATTTGATAATGAATTGGAAGAAGATCCCCTGAGAGATATTCATGACCAAATGATACCTGTTACTTCTGTTGCAAATAGTAAAACTGTGGAAATTGCACCGGGGAAAACTTTAAACATCAATGCTAATCTCACACCTGAACAAGAAACAAATCTCATCCATCTGTTAACAAAATATCAAGAAGCATTTGCATGGGACTACCCCGATATGAAAGGAATCGATCCCCAATTATGTACACACCACATTTATATAGAAAAAGATGCCAGACCTGTGCGTCAGCCGCAAAGGAGACTTAATCCCCATCTAAAAGATGTCGTAAAAACTGAACTTCAGAAGCTTTTAGATGTGAATTTTATCTACCCTATTTCTAATAGTAAATGGGTCTCTCCACTTGTGGTAGTACCAAAGAAGAACGGGAAATGGAGAATTTGTGTGGATTATAGGGAACTAAACAAGGCAACACAAAAAGATCATTTTCCTCTTCCTTTTATAGATCAAGTATTGGATACTTTAGCAGGGAAGAAGTTCTTTTCTTTCCTGGATGGCTTTAGTGGATACAATCAGATTCAGATTGCCCCTGAAGACCAGGATAAAACTACTTTTACTTGTCCCTGGGGAACATTTGCCTATCGAGTTCTACCTTTTGGCCTATGTAATGCTCCTGCCACATTTCAAAGGGCTATCCTTAGCATTTTTGCAAATTTAATAAATGATGGACTTGAAGTTTACATGGATGACTTTACACCATATGGAGATGATTTTGATCCAGCTCTAGACACCCTAGAAAAAGTCCTACAACGCTGCATTGTTACCAGGCTTTGCTTAAGCCACGAAAAATGTTTCATGATGATGAATGAAGGACTTATCCTAGGACACTATGTCTCGGCAGCCGGCTTGAGTGAACCGAGCAAATCTACTAGACTATCTATCCACTCTACTACCAAACGGAGTGACTTTCTTGGATTTTCAGGTTATTATAGACGATTCATAGAGCATTATTCGCACATTGTTGCTCCGTTATATGCACTAACTGGTAACGTTGATTTTCTTTGGACAGACAAATGTGACCGTGCTTTCGAGGATCTAAAGAAGCTGGTATCCACAGCCCCAGTCCTTCGAGGACCAAACTGGGACCTACCATTCCAGATATCATCTGATGCCTCAGATACAGCCATTGGCGCAGTTCTTGGGCAGGAAGAGGATAAAAAACCATATGCCATCTATTACATTAGCAAGAATTTATCCCCTGCTGAATTGAATTACACTGTTACTGAAAAAGAATTCCTAGCTGTAATACATGCTGTCAATAAATTTAGACATTATATTACAGGCTATCCTGTTATCTTATATACAAACCATTCTGCTATAAAATATTTAGCAAACAAGCCTGTCACAAATGCCAGAGTAACTCGCTGGTTAATTTTATTGCAGGAATTCGACATCACAATCAAGGACCGGCCTGGCAAAGAAAACCCTGTAGCCGATTTTCTTTCGAGAATACCAAAATCAAGCGATGCAGCAGCAGTGGAAGATCAATTTCCGGATGAGCACCTGTTTGCTGTTGCCGTTAAAACACCCTGGTATGCTGATGTTGCCAACTACCTCGCAGTAGGTAAAATACCAAAACATTTAACTCCTAATGAGCGCAAGCAGATCATTCAGAAAAGTTCTCGATTTTCGTGGATTGGAGGCTATTTGTTTCACACAGGAGCAGACATGCATATAAGGCGATGTGTTAGAGAGGATGAAATCTTTGACATCCTAAAATCCTGTCACGATGGACCGTGTGGGGGGCACTTCGCTGAGCGTAGAACTGGACATAAAGTATTGCAGACAGGATATTACTGGCCTACGATCTTCAAAGATGCAAAGAAGTGTGTCCAAGCCTGTGACAGCTGCCAGCGAGCAGGACGACCTGGTCAAGCTGATGAGATGCCTCTGAAACCACAGTTAGTCATCGAACCATTCGAGCAGTGGGCTCTTGATTTCGTTGGACCCATCAACCCTTCATCAAATCAGAAAACATATATTTTGGTGGCAACAGAATATGTCACCAAATGGGTTGAGGCAGAAGCATTGCCAAGAGCCACAGAGGATTCTGTCATACAATTCCTGTTCCATCTATTTGTTCGTTATGGCCTTCCTAGGGAAATAATTACAGATGGAGGACCACAATTTGTTGGGCATAAATTAGCTGCAACACTTAATAATTATCATGTCCAGCATAAGATCACTACTCCATATCACCCACAGGCGAATGGGCAGGTAGAAAGTAGCAATAAGATAATAGAATCAATCCTAACGAAAACCATTGCGTCACATAGGCGTGATTGGGCTACCCGACTACCTGAAGCACTCTGGGCCTATCGAACCACATGGAGAAGCACCACTGGTTACTCACCTTATCAACTAGTGTTTGGAAAACAACCTATTTTTCCCATAGAATTCGAAATCCAAACACTGCGAACAGCACAGGAAGTTGGCCTAGATCTAAGCGAGGCACAACTCAATCGACTACAGCAGATCAATGAATTAGACGAAATTCGGCTCTCTGCACTACAAAATACAGCATTGATTCAACAGCAGCGAGCCAAATGGCATGATGCGCTCATCAAAAACAAAGTCTTCCACGAGGGAGACTGGGCTCTGTTATATGATTCTTGGTTTCAGGACTTCCCTGGAAAACTTCAGACTCAATGGTTGGGACCATACGAAATCCAGAAGGTGCATGACAATGGAACCCTTACTCTAATCACCATTGACGGTTCTGGATATGCATTCAAAGTAAATGGCCACCGAGTCCGTCTCTATCGTAAACCACTCACTCGGGAATCCTTCTGCCAGCAGCTACGCCGAGACACTAATATGGAAATCTTAGGAGAGGAAGAGAAATCTTCCTCGCCTGTAATTCATTAAGGGTTCATTTCTTTTTGCAATTTGTACATAAGTTCTTGTTTTTTTTTAGTGGTTCTTGTACATAAGTTTGAATTAAATATTTTCTTGTCATTTTTTTTGCTGTTCCTTTTTCTTTTACAAAGTTCGATTTTTGCTCTTCTAATAGCATATGCGTGTTTTTTTATATGTTGGTTTTTGCTTGTTTTGCTGTTCCTTTTCTAAAGGAACAGCATTCGGGATCTCTGCTGTTCCTTTTTCAAAGGAACGGCATTGTTACATTTTTCGTTGTTCCTTTTGGTTACTACTGTTCTTTTTCTTCAAAGAAACAGCATTCTTTTATTGTTGTTGTTCCTTTTTCAAAGGAATGGAATTTTGAGTGTTTTTATAGTATTTTCATTTTTGCTGTTCCTTTTTCCCAAAGGAACAGCATTTGCATTTTTGCTGTTTTTTTATCATCCGTCGTTGTTCTTTTTCAAAAGAACACCACTCGCATACTTCTGCTCTCCTTGTGAAACAACTTATTCTTTTGCTGATCTAAATTGAGGATGCTTCTTGCCCATCTTCTTTCTAGTCTTTAAGATACAGCTATGTATTTGTGCAATGACATATAAAATCACAACATACCGAAATCTGCAAACCATAAATCGCTATATCTATAAGGCTCTGCAGTAGTAAGAGGACAAATGGAAGGACATACTTATTTCTTACCTTTTGTTGACATGGTTTTACTAATTTTTCCCTGATTGGTTATCTTTATCATGCTGATTCCCTTAAACTTTTTTATTAGTACTTGGGAATAAGAGCAAAGAGTTTATATCTTCCTATTGAGATAATAAGACTTCTTCCACCATTCCTACTCTTAAGGAGTGTTGAACCACCCTTTGTGTATAAATAAGGAAAAGTATTCTATGAAAAGAAAAAATATGTGAACTGTCAAATGCAGGATAGGGGGTCTCATCGAGAGCCAGCCTACCATGATCATGAGGATGGAAGTGAAGTGGCATTCCCATTCTGGCCACCACACCAGGGATATGGTCCAAAAGGTATATCAAATAAACAAACCTTGGAACAGGAGGTCTTATCACAAGCCGGCCTGCCCACGTTTCGCTCTTTCCTCGTGAATGGCATTATGGTTAACTGGTCACCAAGCCAGCATAATGGTCTACATTTTGATATAACAACATTCCTAAGTATACACAAAGGATTATGGTTCCGAGGGTAAAAAAACAACTCTACCAAGGTTATGGACACCTGTTGGCAGCAGAGGACTGTTAATGGTATTGAAGTCACCTTGCTTACACCAATGGGTAAGATACTAATACTCTTTTGTTTCTTATATCCGAGCAACTAATCATATGTCATTTCCCGATTTATATATCGCATGAATATTTATCATTACCAATCATGGCAACGGAAGTGACCATGACTACTTGAGATTGGCAAGTACGATACATGCCCTATCCATCAGCCTCAAATCATAACACAGCAGCCTCTTATATAACACGCGATCCATTCTCCGCCTCGATTTCGGTAATCTGTTGTCCTTTTTCAACATGGCATAATTCCATATGTTGTTCCTTTCTGACATGATTGCAGACCGGGTGCCGCTCCTTTATTTGCCGGCTGGGACAGCCTATCACATTGCGGGGGGGGAAGTTCACCTCATCATTCCCTGAATTACGTGTCAAGCTCACCATTCGGGAAAGCTAGCATACGACGGTTTGGCATGGTTTAACGGCATGGCATTTCTATTTTTGTCACAAGTTACTTTCTGTTGCACTGTTGCATACTCTGTGTTTTTTTGAAACCTTGCTGTGTTTCATACAGAAAACGTAGTTGCCGTTCCATTTAGAATCTACAGTGAAACTATGGGAGGAAGAGCAATTCGAAGCGAGCCTCAACATTTGACGGTATCTGCTGCTGCCCGGGAGATCCTGGAAAGAGCAGGATGGTTGAATTATTTCAATCGCCTACAGGAGTCCAACGAAACAGTGGCGATGGAATTCTTGCAGAACCTACAAGATGATCACTCCATAGTAAGAGGGAAGCGGATACCGGTCACTGATAACATAATTGCAGAAGTTTCAGGACTACCAGCCACTGGACCGGTATGGACCTTAAAAAAGGAACGATTACAGAAGGTCATGGAACTGTTCCAGGACGAAGGCCAGAATTTGACAATTAAAGGGAAGAGAGTTCTGCCAGCAACCCTAGGTGAACCCTGGATGGAGCTAGCAAGAACGGTGCAGAGTTATATTACTTGCGAAGGAAGAAAAGACGTGGTAAGACCACGACACCTTAAACTTTTAGCTGTTTTAAAGCAGAGATGCTCTGTGAATTTACCTGCACTCCTGAACTCCTCACTGCATGATGCTGCACAAAGTATGAAAAAGGCACAGCACGTAGAATCAATCGTTAGTCATCATGGGTTGATACGACTAGTTGTTAGTTATGGTCTCAACCAGCAGCAGAGCAGCTGGGAAGAGCTGATTGCACAAACTGAGGGGGGATTGACAGAGCCATCCCCAAAACGCAGACATTCTATAAGCACACCGGAGTGTCCGGAAAAACGCAGAGAACATGTTGCTAGTACATCAGAACAACCAGAATTACATCAAGAATCGGCAAAACGTAAGCATGCCATTGATTCACCCGAGCAACCAGAGGAACCTAGAAAATCAGCTCGGTTAGCTCAGATGAGAGGAAGCATAAATAAGCCCAGAAAATCAGCCCGGTTGGCTCGGATAAGAGGAAGGCTGGAAAAGCTTCAGGGAAGCACCAGCCAACCAGTGATAATTGAAGATGAGCAACCCGAAGAAGAAGCAGTCGAGCCTTCGGGAACAGAAATAGAAGTAGAAACTGAACAGGAGGAAGAAATGGGACAGCAGGAGGATAACCCATTACAAGACCTACTGAGAGATGATGACTTGGCCGCAGTCCTAGCCAATATGAGTAAGTATGGTCAACCTTCTAGTTCAGAGGGCCCCCACGACAAACCCCAGGAAAAGAACATGCCTGTTCATGATGAAGAGGAGGAAAATATTGAACGGGAACAATCTGTTCCCATGTCACAAGAGGAAATTCTAGAGGGAGTAGGAGCACAAACAGCATTTGCTCAGGAAGAGACAGAACCAGTCGAGGTTCCTACCCCAGAACAGCCAGAGCAGAGCAGTGAAGAAGAACCCCAAGAGGAAGATTTAGAAACCAGTCATGATCCAGTCCGCAGCAGACAGACTGCTGTTCCTTCGAAGGAAACACTGGAAATTAAGAAGTTGCGGAAGGAACGGAATAAATTGTTGAATACGATAACCCAGCTCAGACAACAAATTAGGATTCTGAAAAAGAACCAGAAGGTAAGAAAGACTGGAGGGAGGAAAAATAAGGCCAACAAGCGGTCTGCTGTTCAAAACCCTACTGAGAATCCAGCTGCCGTTCCAATTGATGCCGAGGAACAGACAGGTGTTCGCGTTAAAACAGAAAAGGATGATACAAGGGTCAGTGACAAACAAATTCAGACAGAAGCACCACCCTCAAGGGTAATAAGGGTTCTGAACTCCAAACAGCATAACAAGAAAGTTCAGGTAAAACTCCCGGCCTCCACTGACCTATGGAAGAAAGATCCGAAAACAAAAGCCCTGCATAAGATGGTGAAGCAAGCCCAGCAAGAAGCCGAACAGCTTAGAGAGCAAATGGTTCCCCGAGAAAAATATGAAGAGTTACAGCAGCAACTAAGGGACGTCAGTCAATCCAAAAGCCAGGCCTTTGACGGCTGGAAAAAGGAACAAGAGGAAGTTGCACAGGTAACCAGTAGACTAAATACTGTTATCAAACAGTTGAATGACTTGTGTTCTTTATACAATGATGTTTTAGCATGTAGGGCCCCTGCTAAAAAATATGCTCTATTTTTATTAGAACGGTACTTACAATTAAAAATAAAAGCTATTAGAGCAGGTACCCCAATACAAATTAACACTGTCAATGACTTTATAGACTGCTGTAAACATTATGGAGTGAAAGTCCAGAGGTTGTTGTGTGAACTTTATTTGCATGACCTTGTGCTAAGTCAGGAGACTGAATTAAACCCTGGCCCTTTCATTGGAGACATCCAATTCCAAGCATTCATTTCATTCGGGGTTAATCAGATTAAGTGGCTGAAAGCCTATGATACTTTCCAAGGTCAGGAAAATGGTCTAGATTTACGGGTTAGAGCTGAGCCTAGGAACCCAGTACAGTTGTGGAAAGTTCATAGAAATCTTATAACAGCTCCTGGTGCCATTGAAACATTAGGACCTATGCATGAGGCACTCATTCAAGAGAGTTTAGAGTATTTTCTTTCTATCAAAGACTTGGCCATTAATGCAGCCAAATTTCGATATCGAATCTCTGATCCACACATCCAGCTCAGAGAACCATTTAAGTATGAGAACTTTGAGTTAGCTGCTGACTGTTTGAATCTCTATGGCCAGAGCATTCTGAAAGCAGGGTCATCTTGGTTAGGGTATAGATTTCGCGTTCCAATTATTTGGCATCTTGCACATGGATACCAGACCCTGTATGATATGCCTGAGGGGCAAGCAGGTCAGTTCTTTGATTATTTAATCACTCAACATGGTTGTAGGCCTCCGCATGAGACTCCTTCTGCAGCATACTCTCTCACTGCATTACATGTCAACTACAATGTTTTCATGAGGACATGAAACAAGGTAAGCAGGGGGGTGTGTGGAGTACTAAAAAGGTATGTTTTTTATCATTATTTCAGTGGCTTTTTAATAGAATTTGTGAACCTTTTTGTGTCATGAATTTGGGAATTAATAAGGAACTATAACAAAACATGTGAGAATTGATATGCAAGACTTAGCCACTGATAATGGTTATTTTCTATACAAGAAAAGGAGAAAACAAGGGATTGTCGTTCCAAAGGGAAAGACAAAGTCGAGATAACTGCTGTCTCTCTGGACGAGAACCGAACGCAAACAAAGAGAAACAGATCAAAGTAAATCGGCTCGGAAAAGAAGGAGAAGACACCAGCTCAGCGCAAAAGAAAAGACAGGATGAAGAGTTAACAGTTTGGCGAATCCCTCAGGATCTTCGATCCTGAGGGATCGCTGCTTTATTTACCTTGTCACTTGGACATCTCCGCCGTCGTCTTTATATAAAGAGACAGCACTGTTAGTTTAATATGGATAGATATAGAGATGAAGAATACGCTTTTATGTAATTTCTGTAAAACATCAGCATTGATTATTAAGTTTCGTTGAGAACTGGTTCAATGTATTTTTAACCGATGCATTAATGAAAGTTTGGTGATCATTTCATCTCTGTTACTGGATTAACTTCAAGCGGTGTATCCTTGGAGGCTAAGGGCCCGGCCCCGAAGGACACTTGCTTCTGTACCATTACGACTTTACTTCTGTGTGGTTTGTTTATCATTGTTATTTGTTAATTTGGTATGTTTTATAAGTTCATATTACATGCTCTGTTAAAGATTGAATCATTGAAGTTTTTGCAGATAGAATCGTGTGTTGACTCCACATTAAGTTATTAATCCTTTCAAGAGTTCATTACATGTTCTCACTGTTATGTTACAGAGTTGTTATATTAACGTTCGTGTTGTGTGCGTTTCTAATGAATCAGTATTGTTCCATAATTCATTAATCGTTGTTGTTGTTCCATTAATATGATTTGTGTGAATTTCCTTTAGAGTGAAAGAATGTTATCTGATTACATAGAGAGTATTTGAGTTAAAGTACAACCCGCGGGACTTAGTTATTTAATTGCTGTTCAATCCTTTATTCGCTTTGCTGTTCCATTTCCTTACAGTTGTTGGTTTGGTGTGAGAGATAGATTCTCTGGCAGCCAGAGGAAGCAGGTATGTCACCTGCCAGCTCCCAAAGCTCATGGTCCATGCTCTAGTTTCCTTTTCCATCGTCAAGGGATGGGTTATCATCACGTGACCTTATCATGCAAAACCGTTGAGTTTCCGAGTGTGTGATTGCCTTGAAGTACTTAGTTATGCATACATCCGCTATTCTTGCATTTTTGGAGCATCATGATTACTAGCATTACTCTGTAATGATAGCCCTTGCATTGAAATACTTCTTTGTACAACAAAACGCTCCCCGGATTGACATATTTGGCAAGGCAATTTGAGAGGCAGATTCTTTTTATAGGCTTTTCCTACAAACACCTATTTGATTAGGCACTGTCGATGAGAGACAAACCTGGTAAAGATATCTTCACCTCAAATAAAGAAACCACAATTAGAGGAATGATCCTGCCATACTTTGTCCTTTTCACTCTTGTGTCTCATCAATTTTAAGTGAAATGTTTTCTTAATCTTCTTTTATTTTGTTATTTTCTCAGCTTACAAATATATTGAATGTTGGTAGATGATCATCCCACATTTCACCTTTTAGAGTTTTCCACTCCTTTTTAGCTAAGGTCTACCATGAAATTTAATATCCGTTTCTCAATCTTTCTCTCAGAAATTATACCCTGGGATTCATAAGCCCATTTTTCTCCTAGTAGCAATAAGTCCAACACTCCTCAACCACTAGATAACTATGAAAGGTCCCACACTCATAGGCAATTTATACATATGGCTCTTCTTCATAGGGACAAAGTGCACATGATCAACATTCAGGATCTATCTGATAAATTCTAAGGCGAAAAGCCTCATTGGTACAAACGTTGGGAGCCTGTAAGGTTCAATAGTTGCTCCATACAACCTTATTTCTAAATATTCTTCAGAAACAAACCAGTCCCCAAATTTACAACTAGTTCCTAAATGTAGAAACTCCTGGGCTTTGGGTAAAAAACAAGGGGGATGAGCTCCATTCAAAATTTTATATGCAATCAGCATATACTGACTAGCAAAATCAAATAACCCCTCTTCATTTTGCTCCCTTATGATTATATCTATCCAGAATACAACCGACTATTTTTTCTTGTTTACATCCATTATATTTAGACCTAACTACAAGAATTCTTCAACATTTTGGTATAAAAATAAGTAGACAATCAGTGAGGAAACAAAGAACGGTTACATGGGTACACTACTAACAATCAGAGTTGATCTGCTTCTGCCAAAAGGCTGTGATGGAATAGTCCTGACGTCCTAGCTTCATCATCATAAGTGAACATTCCTAGACTCACTCAACTTCATTGTGGAACGTTGTGTCTTCGAGCTGGAAGATTTTAAAAGTATTACATTGCTTTGACACGGTCTTAAAGTGTCTTCATTGAAAACTCCTAAGACAGAGTCCCACATTTTGGCCTAAACGTTTGATATTGGCTTCAAATGGAACATAAATTGATTACTGAATTCTTTCTCCTACAAGGCTTTCATAGGTAACCAATGAATCTTCCAAATTGAATCGATGATTTGGCTTCAGAAAACATTGTTTAAGACACTAGTAGACACTGTTCTCCTTGAATTATTTATGTTCATTTTTACAGATACAATGCAGAAACCAACCAATAAATAAACTCTGGGAATAAATGTGTCTTTGGGATGCATGCAAAAAGGACCCCGGATTTTTCCATGGTAGAAAGGGGAATTATCATTGTTCAATATAACTTGTTGATAGAATGGAAGATGAATTACTGAGGACACAGTATGTTGAATGTCTCTCTCATTATCCATGAGAGGAATGTGACTCGATGAACCAGACAAGGAAGACCTTTTAGCCATGATTTAAAAAAAAGGTGCTGAAGGAATACTCTTGCAAGGTGACTAATACTGAAAGGTGACGGGAGGAAGCAATATGTCAAAACGCGATAAACTGCAAATTATTTTGAAAACAAAATTAAAAACACCCCTAAATAGGTGGCGTCGTTTTTGTGTTAAATGTCTATGCAACGTGTCACCTAACCGTTGGACTGATTTGACACGGAAAACAGTTGTTCTCAATTTAGCATATGACGTCACTGCCGGGGGTCTCGGGGTAAGGCTGAAAACTCTGACTTGTGCCCCCGCAGTCAATATCCACCATTTATCTTCATCACTTCCGTAGTCAACCCAGTCAACTACGGGGGCACCCCTTCCGTTAACTCTCGTGCTGTTAGTGCCCGCGGGTTGGGTCATCTAGTTTATTTCTTTAATATCAGCACTCTCCACCAATTAAATTAATCGGTCTTTATTCTTCAGATATAAAACCCACTTGTATAAAGTTTAAAACAATTAAACTCTAATACATTAGAAAAAGCATTTATTTTTTATGCCAAAGTAAAAGACTTATAATACTTTAACACATTTAACATATTTGCTTTTCTTTCGATTTCAGATTTTTTTGTGTTTTCAATATAAAATTAAAAGGATATGTAGATGATCCACAACATCTGGCTCCACCTTCGGATAGTGTTTTTTGCCACGAAACACTAATAACCTATAGATCAGTGCCTTCACTTCGGGCATGGAGTCAAAAATTTCTTGATGAGAAATATACAATGATATAAAACCGGATATGTACAATGATGAAATAGCTGCTTCTAGTGTTGGAAATAGTGTTTCAAATACTGCCCATTAATAGGCAGTTCTACTGCTTCTCCGTCAAGACTTTCCAACATGAAAGTGTTATTTGCTCTAGCTTCAATTATTTTATATGGACCATACCATAAAGGATCAAATTTGTCATGCTTCCCTTTATCCTCTCTTCTTGTATCCCATCTTAGTACCCGATCTCCATTTTGAAACATGATTTCTCTTGCTTTCCTATCAAAAAATGGACTTCATTTTCTCCTGATAAGTGACCCAATTTTCCCTAACCTTATGTCTTCTTTCACTTAATTCCATCACTTTATTCATTCTTCTAATCAAGGCATTAGGTTCCTCTTGAGAATCTTGAAGGAAAGATATTACTGGCCTTACTAACTGAGTGGGAAACAATGCCTGGGTACCATATACTAATTCTTAAGGTGACTTTATGGTGGATCTCCTAGTAGTATTCCTCACTGCCCATGAAGCAAAGACCAGCTTTGAATCCCAATTCTTCTTATTCTCATTGATTGTCTTCTTCAAGATTTTCACCAACGTTTTATTAGATTATTTTGCTAATCCATTTCCCTGAGGGTGATATGTTGTAGAGTGGGACAATATCACATTATAAGTTTGACAAAAGTATATAAACCTAACTAAGTTGAAAACTTGAGTGTTATCTGTCACAATCTTCACTAGACATCCAAATTTGCTAAAAATATTTTCTTCCAAAAAATTCAGTACAACAAAATCATTTGCTTTTCTGGAAGGGACTGCCTCTACCCATTTTGTAAAATAATCTGTTGCAGTCAAAATCCATTTAAATTTCCCACTTGATGGTGGATTGATTTCCCTAATGAAATCCAATCCCCATTGTTTGAAAGGTTTTTCAACAAAAATAGGGAGAACAGGTAAAGTAGCTAACCTTTTCTTTTCTGCAAACAACTGGTATTTTTTACAACTTCTAACAGTCTTGTATACGTCCGCAAATAAAGAGGGCCAATAAAAACCTGATTTAAGAATTTTATGAGAAGTTACTTTCCAACTGTAATGACCTCCACATAAGCACTCATGATACTCTTTAATCACTTCTATGGTTTCCTCTTCTGTTAGACATAACAACAACACACCAGTAGGATCTTTCCAATACAACTTAGCTTCAATTATAACATAAGGCTGGGCTTTAAGTTTCAAGTCTCTGTACCTAGCTCTGTTAATTGAAGGTGGAAAAGAAAGAAAACACAAATAATGAATAATATCTTTGTACCATTTTGAACAGAGGAATTTATACTTAATTGCTGCACTTTTCTGACTGTGATTTGGTTCTTCAGTGACTTCCTGTACAAGTGCAAGTAAACTAATTCCCAAAGCTTGGAAATTAGATTCTTTCAACAATTTAGCCAGCCCTAATCCTTTGAATAGCTTTGTGGTTTGATATCCAAATCGTATTCTTGGATTTTAGCAATACATTTCCCTCTCTTCCCTTCAACATCACTCTGTACTAATACATCCTTTACAGCAGAATTCAGCACATATGCTACAATTTGAGAATGAAGTATATAAGTTCTAAAAGCCTTCAATGATTTAACCAGAGCATATACTTGTTTCTCCAAGAAAATATACTTCAATTTTGCATCTCGAAGCACTTTTCTAAAAAACGCTACAGGCTGCTCACTACCTTCTTCATTTTTTTGTAGTAGCACAGCAGCAATTGTAGAAGAAGATGCAAATGAGAAATTTTGAAATGGCTTCAAGTAATCTAGACAGATGAAAACAGAAGCTTCTTAGAGAGCTTCTTTAATTCTTTCAAAAGATTCCCTTGCATCTTTGTCCCACTTTACTTTAGCATCCTTTTTCAACATATCTATTATTTTCTTGACAATCTCAACAAAATTTGGAATAAATCTTCTCAGAAAATTGATTTTTCCAAGAAATATTTGAACATCCTTCTTAATTCGAGGTAGGTGAATTGTCTGTATGGATTCAACCCTTGCTGGATCAATCTTCACTCCTTTCTTTGAAACTATATGGCCCAGAAATTTTCCTTCTTCTAGAGCAAACAAGGATTTTTTAGGATTCAATGATAAACCATATTTCCTGCATTTTAAAAAGGCTTTCTGCAAATGTTGTAGGTGCTCATCATCATAACTTGAAAAAATTGTAACATCATCAGGATAAATAACTACAAATTTGTCCCCTACAAAAGAAATATCCATTGCCCTTTGGAAAGTAGCTCCTGCATTCATGAGGAAAAATGGCATCCTGGCATACATGAATGTTCCCCAGGGTGTAGTGAAAGCAGTTTTCTTTTGATCTTCCTTTTCCATAGAAACCTGATTATACCACGAAAAACCATCAACCATGGATAACCTGTATGCTTCAATTACTTTCTGCAAGACAAAGTCCATCTTTGGCAAAGGATAATTATCCTTCAGTGAAGATCTGTTCAAGTTTCTAAAATCTACACATAGTCTTATCTGTCCATTTTTCTTCCTGACCGGTACAAGATTGGAAACCCAATCTGAATATCTTAGAGGAACTATAATCTTTGCTTGTAAAATTTTCTTTACCTATTTTTCAATTGGAGCCAACAATAATGGGTTAATTTGTCTAAGCTTCTGTCTATGAGGCTTAATTCCATCTTTCAATGGGATTTTATGATGAATAATACTTTTATCATAATTTTTCAGATCTTCATATGACCATGCAAATACATCCATAAAATTCTTGAAAATATCTACATACCTCTCTTTGTATTCCTTCGGAACTCCTTTGAATAGTTTGACCATTTTAGGCTCATGTTGAGTTCCTAAATTACAGTCCTCCATTTCTCCATCCCGGGCTACCATTTTCTGGTTTACTGCCACATCGTTAGCATGAAACAGTCTTTCAAGAGGTACTAAACCTCTGGGAAAAATATTATCTTTCAACTGAATTATCTTCTGGTCTCCAATTATCTGCTTCATATTTTTAGACATTTCACCTTGATCATTTTCATCCACTTCTAAATCAATTTGACTGTCTTCAAAATCTCCAATCATCGTCAATAACTGATTAATCTGCTCATCATCCTCAAAGACCTACCAATGCTTTACATTATTAGGGATTGAAGGCCTGTGTATCAAGTCATTCTCATATCTCAACCTTGGATTGATTGGTGGTTTTAATGTACTGGCTGCAATTGCTAACAAATATGCCATTATATTCTCCTCTCTTGGAATAAACTGTAAATTAAAGGCCTCAAAATAATTTTCAATTATATCCCATACCTCGTTTCTATAGGACCTCAATCTGGGATGCTTAGTCTGACACCAATTTTTAATTTGCCTTATGATTAATTCAGAATCACCAAAAACAGAGATAGACTCAATTCCCATCTGTTTAGTTATTTTTAGACTTAAAATCAATGCTTCATATTCAGCTACATTATTAGTGGATTCAAATTCCAGTTTGAAAGAAAAAGGTACAAGGTTACCTTCAGGAGATACAAATATGAATCCAGTTCCAGTGCCCTCCTTTGAAAATGCACCATCGAAACAACACTTCCAAAGCTTATTTGACTACAGCTCCTTATGTACAATGACTGAAGGGAGCTTCTTTTGTGAATCTTCAGCAAATTCTGCATCTTTATGCATCATGAAACAAGAGAGATCCTCCTTCTCTTGACCATAAATGGGGGAATTACCTGCATCTTTCTTAGTAGTAGTTTTCAAAAATCTGGTTTCTCTGTATAACCTCCTTTCCTCCCCATTAAAAACAGGAATGATGGCATATGTGAAATCTAATTTCAAAACTCCTTCAATTTTTTCGCCCCAAGATCTAGACAACAACATACTATATCTAGCTGGAATATCTGCTACTACCACATCCATCATAATACTCTTAACTGGAATTTAGGCTAAGGAAACAACCATATCTTTGATAAGACCCACACACTTTACCCTTTTTGAATCAAAGGAATAAAGGTCTCTATATGGCTTGGTAATTTGCAAATTTAACTCCTTTGTCACAGACAGTGGCATTATATTATGTGATGCACCAGAATCTAGCATACAATTATGTAAAATGAAATCATGTAGCAGAAATGATATATAAAAAGGTGGAACAAAAGAATCTACCTCTTCAACATGAGGTCCAAAAGTAACCACTGGTTTCTCCTCTTGCAGGTTCACTATATCACCCACCTCGTCATACTGAGATAAATTAATAAACTCTGCAATTTCTTTCTTATAACCAAGGGTTTTGACCAACTCAAGAAGTGGTACTGAATCTTCACTTTTTCTAACTCTTTTGACAAACGGAAAGTTTGATTTTGTTTTGTCAACTTTTCAGGTTCTTCTTGGTTTCTGTTTGAATTTGCAGTTTGATCAGAAACAGTAACAATATTATCCAACATATTAGGATCATTATGTTTTATTTGGGAAACATCAGCTTGTTGTTTTTCTTTTTCTTTATCTTGATTCATGGGTTGCTTCCCCTTGTCTGATTTTTTAATTTGGTTCTTCTGTATTGGTATCGCAATTGGAGTAGGTACTGATTCTGATTCTTTCTCTTCATCATCTTGAGTTCTCAATCTCTTCTTTGACCTCAAATCGTATTTTTTATGCAATTCTAATTGAATAAAATCAGTAAATTGTTTGTAGTAATCATCCATTTCTTCTTGATCAAATGAGATATCAGTTTCTTTACTTTCCTCTTCATATTCTTTTTCAATTTCCCCTTCTGATTCACCATCCTAGATATACACAGCAGAAATATGATCTTCATCTTCCTTTTCGTTATCATCAGCAGAACGTGATGGTGCTGCCTCTATATACAAAGGATCTTGCACTTGATCTTGATCCTTTCTTTCTCTTTGCAAAATATGCAGGGGCTGTTTTCTGAACTAGGGATTAAAAACCCCTCTGTTTTTTTTTTGCAGGTTTATTGTTGTCTATTGATTAAGTTGACCATGGTCTCTCCTTTTCGTACCTAAGTCTTCTCATGCCTATTTTCAATCTTTCTTTTTGTCATCACCAGTAAATTCTCACAAGAGCTCCATGGTAAAATATTCCCCTCAACTTCCCAACATGATGACAGGCCTACCCTTGTCATTTTATCAAAATATTTATCAAATTCACTTACTGCTTCTTTGATTTCTATTAGTTTCTTTTCTGTAGCCTTTCTGAGATCATTCCTGATAATCATTTTATTAATTTCCAATGCATACAACATTCTATCCAGTATATCATTCTCCTCTAATTCCTGATCTGATTTGGAATTGATATAATCAATAAATCTTCTAGCCCAAATGGCTTTGTTTATCCCTTTCTGCTTGTCAGACATAATTGGTTCTTCACACTCCATAATAAGGCTCTTTTCATGTGCAATAATCATTAGGAAGCACCAATTGGAATTCATTTCTGAGATGATATCAGTCCAAATGATATCCTTAGCTTGTATTAATGACACATTACATTTTATTCTTTCTTTGAGATTCTTGATCTCAGCTTCAGCATTTCTGAAATCCATTTTGTACTTGTTTGCTTTGCTTTCTATGACCTTCATCAATTTTGTAGTTGTCTTCAAATCTGTTTGAGCCTTATTTCTATCTCTTTCAACCATATGCAACTCAGTATTTAATTGAATAATTTTTTCTTGAGGATCTGCATCATCTATAGGAAAAACAAAAGTACGATTATAATTATCAATGTGATTTTGTAAAGAAATTGCAGTCTCCTTCACTTTGGAAAGTTCTTCATCCTTCTGCATAAGTTGCTACAAAAACTTCTCTTTTTCCTTCTCTACCTCTACAATATCTGTAGCCATTGATTGTTCACCAGTAGGTAACCTCAATTTCTTCCTTAATGTAGATATCTCTACATCAGTACTTTGCAAGAATTTCTGCACAACAGTCTTGTCACTAGGGTCTACACCAATCTTAATAATAATCTTCTTCAACTCTTCATTTTGGACTATTAAGGCTCTTGAATTGGCCTTTTCCACCTTCAATTGTTTGATAACTTTCCCTAACATGTTTTTAGCTTTAACTGTCATTGCATTTGTCTTTGTGAGATCATTAACAATCAATTTCCGAGTCTACATATGTAAATTCATTTTGTCCATTAGTGGAATATTTTTAACATCCATAGTCACATTTACAGTATTAAAACTATTTTATGACCCAATTGACATTCCTGTGGGATGTGACAAAGCAATTAGAAATTGATTTTTTTCAAGATCCATTATAGTCAACAACCTTGTCTGATCGGTAGTAACCTGATGTTTTGCTTGGGCCTCCATACTGGCCTTCATTCTCTGATTTTTCTCTTCAATTTGAGAAAAAACATGTTTGATTAGGGGTACCTATTCATTAGAGGATTCTTGAATTCCAGGGGAAGAGGGAGCATTCTGCTCTCCACCCAAATGCAAAGAAAAACCAAGTGAATTAGAGCAATGATCCTTCACAAATTTTGTACTTTTCTCACCTCTTCGTGTCTCATCATCCAAGTCTATAACAACTTATTTACCTCTTTTATTTGTTTTCTCAGTTATAACAAGAGTTTGAATGCTTGTATTTACTGATCTTATTTCACCTTTTTTGCCACCTTTTCCTGCTCAGGCCTACTTTCATGAATGAAAGCTGAATATCAGTTCTCAATTCTTCTCTGTGAAATTATACCATGGGGATCATAAGCCTATTTTTCTCCTAGTAGCAAATGTGTTTCCTCCAACAATTTTGTTACTTCCTCAAATGCCTGCCTCATATTAACTATGAAAGGTCCCACACTCATAGGAAATTTATACATATGGCTCTTCTTCATAGGGACAAAGTGCACATGATCAACATTCAGGCTCTGTCTGATAAATTCTAAGGCGAAAAGCCTCATTGGTACAAACGTTGAGAGCCTGTAAGGTTCAATAGTTGCTCCATACAACCTTATTTCTAAATATTCTTCAAACACAAACTAGTCCCCAAATTTATAGCTAGTTCCTACATGTAGAAACTCCTAGGCTTTGGGTAAAAAACAAGGGGGATGAACTCCATTCAAAATTTTATATGCAATGGGAATATAATGACTAGCAAAATCAAATAACCCCTCTTCATTTTGCTCCCTTCTGATTATATCTGTCCAAAATACAACTGAATGTCTTTGCTTTTTTACATCCATTATATTTAGACCTAACTGCATGAATTCTTCAGCATTTTGGTATAAAAATAAGTAGACAATCATTAAGGGAAATTTAAAAGAACCTGTCAGTGAAAGACTCATCAATTGTGAGTTGACTGCTTCTTGCCAAAAGGATGGAATATCCAGGACCGTTCCTAGCTTCATCATCATGGTGAACATTCCTAGGACTAACTTGTCCACTGTAACGTCCTCTTCTTTGCCCAATATTTTAGCAATATTGCTTAATACGGGTCGAGTGTCTTCGTTGAAAACTCCCATAGAAAATTCTCCACATTCTGGCTGAAACTGCTTCATATTGGGCTTCAAATGGAACATAAACTGATTGAACTCTTCTCCTGCAAGGCTTTCATAGTAAGTAACCAATGAATCTTCTGAAAATTGAACTGATGATTCGGCTTCAGGAAAACACAAGGCTTGGCGGATTAATTGGGTAGACACCTGCAGAACATTTTCCCCTTGGGAATTCATTACGAAACATTTTCCAGGATACAATGCAGAAACCAACCAATAAATAAACTCTGGGAATAAATGTGTCTTCGCAATGCATGCAGAAAGGACCCCGGATTTTTTCATGGCGAAATAGACAAGGGAATTATCATTGTTCAATACAACTTTTTGATAGAATGAAAGATGAATTACTGAGGACACAGTATTTTTAATGTCTCTCTCATTATCCATGAGAGGAATGTGACTCGATGAACCAGACAAGGAATACCTTTTAGCCATGATTTAAAAAAAAGGTGTTGAAGAAATACTCTTGCAAGGTGACTAAAACTGAAAGGTGACGGGAGGATGCAATAGGTCAAAATGCGATAAACTGCAAAGTATTTTGAAAACAAAATGAAAAACACCCCTAAATAGGTGGCGCGGTTTTTGTGTTAAATGTCTATGCAACGTTTCACCTAACCGTTGGACTGATTTGACGTGGAAAACAGTTGTTCTCCATTTAGCATATGACATCACTGTGGGGGGTCTCGAGGTACGGCTGAAAACTCTGGCTTGTGCCCCCACAGTCGATATCCACCGTTGATCTTCATCGCCTCCGTATTCAACCCATTCAACTACGAGGGCACCCCTTTCCGTTAAATCTTGTGCTGTTAGTTCCTGCGGGTTGCGTCATCTAGTTTATTTCTTTAATATCAGTACTCTCCGCCAGTTAAATTAATTGGCCTTTAATCTTCGGATATAAAACCCACTTGTATAAAGTTTAAAACAATTAAACTCTAATACATTAGAAAAAGCATTTCCTTTTTATGCCAAAGTAAAATACTTATAATAGTTTAACATATTTAACATATTTGCTTTTATTTCGATTTCAGATTTTTTTGTATTTTTAATATAAAATTAAAAGGATATGCAGATGATCCACAACAGGTCCCAACAATATCGCATATCAGAATTTTTTTAGGATTCGGCAATGGTTACATGTATAAGGTCTGAATATGTGATAGAAGGTAAGGTAAAAAGGGTATAAAATGATATGGTTGTTAGTGAGTGTGTGGAGCTGCTTTCTAACTATAAAAAATGAATTTTAATAGTTAAAAAGGGGTTTTGAAAGAAATGAAACATTTGACTTTGGGTTTTTTGGAAAAATGAAAGGCAAAAGAGGGAAAATGAAATGAATGATGGTAGAAATGAAAATTTCTCACCACTACACTTTGATAGCGACACCTTCATCTTACAACCGAACTAAAAAGGCAGATTGATTTCTTGGAGAATGATGACCAGACTTTGAAAATATTTGAAAAATTGCAGTGCTAACAACATGCATGATATTTTGTGTGTGTGAACAGTGGAATTTTTGATAGTTTCATTGTGCTTGAACATGCATGAGTGATTGACTTGTGTTGGTTGATTTCTTTGTTAACATGTATGTTGTCAACTTGAGAGTGTTGATCATTTGAACATGCATGAGTGATCAAATTTTATTGGTCAATTGATTGTTACATGTATGTCTTATCGACTTGGAAAAGTTGATTTAGTCTCCAAGGATGGAAGGGAGATGTTGATGAATTGTTTCATGAGATGTGAAATTATTGTTGTTTTTGGAAAATAATCGTCAAGTGTTGTACATGATTTTGTTTGAATTAAGAGTCAATGGTTTGAAGATGCATGTTTTGTCGACATGTGCTTGGTTGATGGGAAATTTGTACACTAAGATGTAAGAATTCATGGCGATGTTCACAAGATGTGACATTTTTTTCTTTGAAGGAGCAAAAGGAAGAGGTCTTCAAGTTGTGTTTCTTGCATGATGTGTTTTTCAAGTTAATGGTTTTGCTTGTGACAAGATGTCTCAAGATTTTGGAAGGTACACTCTTGAGCGAGAGACTCATGATTAGCCTTCATTCTCAAATCATGGCATGAGAAACATGTACATACCGGAGGATGATGGAATGAATAAGAGGAAAGAGGGACAAGATGAAAAAATATTGCAGTGAAAACCATTGCACTTTTGTAGGCCATATGATGCATGACGCAAAGAAGCGAAAGGGATGGCGCAGACATTCTTCCAAATGTGGAATATGGTACCATGGAGGTAAGAGAATGGTCATTTCATTTCTAGATATTTGAATTCGTTTTTGTAGTTCACTCATATGGGCTTAAATTAGAAAAGAGTTTCCAAGGAGAAGCTTGCATCAAATGCATGTTTATTCAAAGGAGGAACGAGATTCTTAGTGGGAAGGCCATCAGTCAAGCTTTCCAAGCACAAAGAGATCACTTTGTTACAACAAGATGTTTTTCTTTAGTAAGCAACCAGCCAGCAAGGGTCAACAGTGAAAGGAGAACATTGGTTGAAGTACCAAGCCATTTGTAAGTAGGCATGTCAAGGAACCAAAGTGGTTGTCATGAAGATTTTTCCAAGTAGAATCAATTCGATAGAACTTGGAAAGGCGAAGAGGATTAAACTCTCATCAGATAACCAGATTTTGTGGGTCCAAAATCCTTTTAGGGGGAAGGAGTGATCATAAATAGAATTGGGGGCAAAAATTTGCTAAAAAATGAAAGTGCTCAGAATTTCTCGAAACCAAAATGACCGCAAAGTGCTTGTCAACCTGAATCTGGCACACTTTTTTTCATTGAAAACCAACTCCATATGTAAAAGTTAGAGCTTGTTGTCTGCTTGGCCAAACATGAGAATTTTCAAAAAAACGTTCAAAAGAGTCAAAGGGTTTAATTTTTTTTTTTTAAATTGGTTTTTCTTCATCCAGTGGTGTGCTAACACTTGTTAGCTTGTGGTTAGACCAAATTTCTGGGTTTCACGTCGAATTATGGTTGGTTTTTGTTATACCAATGAGATCACGACACGTGGCAAACCTGAAGGCCACCACGTGCCCCCTCCCAAAGGTCGAAATGGGACATTGTATGGTCAAATAAAATTTTATGGAGGCATCGGGGTTTGACCCCATGACCTCTACTCCACCAGTGCCAAGACTTACCAACTATGCTACATGTTAGTTCTTACATATCTATGCAAACGAAATATATATTTTTTAACGCAATTGCGATGACGGGGGTAAAGTGGGGCCAACCCCACTCCATAGAACCATGTGCTATGACCATGGCGGAGGCCCATTCCTAACGGCGGAGTTAGTGCTAATAATGCCTAAACTATAGATTAAGGCACTAATATCTAGTTAATGCGAGCTTAGCCATGCAAATTAAGTTGGCGGAGTGCACCAATTTCGGCAGGAACTCCAGTTCTGGCGATGTTAACTAGAGTTGATCCAGTTTTAGAGGAGTTTTCTTAAGAAAAATTTATTGAGCCATAACTTGAGAAAATTTCGACCAAATTGGGCTTAGAAAGAGTCTATCCTAGAATTTTGTATTTTCTAAGTAGTTTGGTGCAGGTTTTAGAGGCGGAGGAGCACTTTTGGAAGTTATTTTTCTAGCTTAAAGATTCAAGATTCCCAGGGCCACCAGGAGAGGAGGTCATATCTGCTTCACCTGAAGACCAAATGAAGAGCCAAAAGAGGCTACTTAGGGGTTTTCGGATGTTTCAAATCCATTGGTGACCTATATTTACTGATTTTAGCACATATTCAGGGTCATATTCCAAGTTTGACAAGTAAGGTGTATGGATCAATTAAATTTTTGAAGCCGTTTTGGAAGTTGTCGAGCAAGGATGAGACCTTGTAGGGGTTTTCCCAATTCCAGAACACTTTTTTCAAGATATGTGACCAACATGGTTCATCTCTAGTTTGAATTCTTTATTCATGAATTTTTTTATTGTATTCTTCAGTGTGGAATTGAAGAGTGTATGTGAGGGGATTATATCTCTCACCGGTGAAAGAATGTCATCTCTATAGGAGACATGTTGTGTTGTTGATATTGTGAGAGTTATTTGCAGAATAACATTACCTTGAAGGGGTAATAGCCACATGTATTGCCAGAAAAATGATATGTACTTTTGACACCAAATACAAGAGAGGTCTATTCATGTTAATGGACGAGGAGATGTAGCCCAGGAAGGGTGAACTCCTTCATCAATGGATTTTTTCTTGTTGATTGATGCACATTTATTTTCAAGTGTTTTGATGATTTCATGCTTTAAAATTTGTTCATGGAATTATACTAGTTGAAGGGCACTTAAAAGGAACCATTGAAGTAACCTGTTGTTCACCTCAAATCTATGCACACAATCCTTAAACTCTTTTATTTTATACTGATGAGGAAGCTAGCACAAAAAACTAGTTTGTCCATATTCAGATCAGAAGATTTGGAGAATTTTCATGGGTTTGGTAGTGTTTGCAAGAGATCTAGAGTCTTTTTCTAAGTTTATCATTTTGGGTTTGTAGAAGGTGTTTGCAGAGGGTGACTTCAGGTAAATGTTTTTGTTGATTCAAGAAGGAAATTGCAATTTTCTATTGTATTTTCTTGATAGGCTTCATGCCATATATATGATTTGATAATAGGTATCCTCTTGTCTTCGAAGACATGGTTGAAACTCTTTATTTTCAATAGACTCTTCAGTATCTATAACCAGATGTTGTGTGATTTCTTATTTTCTCTTGGTGAAAGAGATTTCCTCGAAAGATTCTATCTTGATGGCATTAGAGCCTTTGATGGTTTCTCCATTCTTTGCTAAAGATCTATAGAATTTTGTTGGGTTTCTTATTTCTGTGGTTTTTTCAATGTTTGTAGAAGAACTGGTGAATTTGTGTGGGTTTTTGGTTTTCACGGGTTTCTAAGTGTTTGCATGTGATAGCTCCACGTGAATTCTATTGTGATGCTATTGTGTCTTAGCACCTCACATTATGCTCAATTTCGACTTTCCTAGGCTAAGATTGAAGGTCAAAATTAGGACGTCAAGTTAACTGAAGATAGCTAACATTACTTTCCTTCAGTATTTGATTTTATGAGTTATAGTATGTACACTTTCGTAAACTTTAACAATGTTGTCCCTTATCGCATAAACAAGGAGGTCCTACACACTAATTTGGTGTTTCTCATGACCTTAAAGTTAGATTATTATTTTAGGGGTGGCATGAGTGGTTATTTTGTGCCATGATGAAACAATTGAATTAACATTTTCTTGTGGATTAGGATATAATTCATATAGTCGTGTTGAGGCATATGATATCCTATAGGGTATAAAGCTAGCTCAAGAAATAAACATTATTATTATTTATGTAATTGGATATTCTCAACTCATCATACAAAGCCTAATCGAGAATGATTTGCCAAAATATTTGACTTTAAGAACAACTCTTAAGAAGGTATGTTGATACTAAATTTGTTCAACACTTTCGAGGTCCATCATATTTTGAGGCATAATGACTATTTAGCTGAATTTTTGGCCAAATTGGGCACTAGATTAACCGAAGGAATAGTCAAGATTAACAATAATGAAACATTTAGAGTCATCTCATAATATTATGGCTAATAAATTATCTTTACATTGTATCAGAGCAGGTTCTAACTAGATTTCAAGCATGGGTGAAATTTTGTAGCATTCAAGACTCTTAGAACTCGAAGAGATGAATTATTCTCTCCAAGTGGAGAACATGGAACTAAGAAGATTGCTTGAGGAAGCAGAGGATGAGAAGAAGAAATTGCACCTAATGTTGCAGAATGTCTTTGAAGAGAAAACTAGGGAATTTCATCTTAGATAAGCTTCCCCCAAGGCTCAACAATTTTTTGGTGATGGAATGACTGATTATTGCACCCTTTGTAAAATGAAGAACACTAATTACATATTAAATCACAAGAGTGGTTTCCTTGAGTCTACATCTTCCACTTCATCTACAAAAGATAAGGAGTATATGGCTAAGCTATAGGAAGAGCATCTACTCTTATTTGTATAATATCTTATATATCATAGAAACTAGAAATTTTGATGTAGTAAACATCCCATGGACATTAATGTCTATCAAAAGTCTAGTTGGAATAGCCCTTTTTAATTGTACTTGTTAAGCTCATAACATAAATTTTTATTAATACAAAATTCTCATTCTAGTTAAAATAAATAAATAGGTTATTATTTTAGTATTCTAATTGTATTAAATTGTATAAAATCTCTTTCATTACCATTTAACCTGCATTTTTAGTATCATATTTATTTTTTAATAAAAAATTAACCTATGATGGTTGATTTAGAAAGCATGATCCTAAGGGTTTAGTCTCAAAATACTATGAGCAGGTATCTTATAATTGGCCTTATACTCATGAAAATGGGATGATGAAGCTCCTACAAAAAAATTTCGTCGATTGCGATGAGATTTTGGAAAGGAGGAACGATCCTTGCATCAATAAGTTTAAGAATTTTTCATAAGATGAAAATTTTCTAGAAATTACTCATGATTTAGTTTTTGAGAGAGAAATTTAGGAAGCTAGAAGGCAAGAAGAAACTAGGATGAAAGAAGATTCTAAACTCAATAAATTAAAGAATATCAATTTAGGCCACTTCAAAAGCAAGAACATCAATGCAAATTCGAGGAAGAATTGAAAAAGAAGCATGAAGAGGATGCTACTTAAGAGAAATTGGAAAGACAAAGGAAAGGTGTTGAGGCTAAGAAAAGGAAGAAGAATTTTCAAGGGTAGATAGGAAGGAGGAGAAACAAAACAAGATGAATATAAAAATGCTAAGTAGGAATTCCATCAATAATAGAAATGTGTTGATGTAATTGACCTAACCAATGATGAAGAAGATTTATCAAGGATACGTAAAGAGGTATAAGATGAGGTTGTTTCTAAGGTAGCTAATGAGAATCAAGTGTTTACTCCAACATAAGAACCTAATCAAAGCAGGCAAAAATGAAATTCCAGAATTTGAATAGGATAAGGCATCTAAAGAGGTATGGGCAATAAACAAAGGAAAAGAACTATTAATGGAACACTTTCATACTCTATGTAACCTAGAAAATATTTTATCATGGGATGATAGAGCTATCCATGAGCATGTGGATAAATTTTTAAATATATAATCAATTGATTATAGTCATTGGATATGAATGAATGTCAAGATAAATGGATGGAAATAAAGATAATTGTGGATATATCATGTTTTTTACTTAAGAGGATCCTTTGTTGGATGATAATACGGAAAATTTAAGTGAGTTATTATCCACAAAAACATATATTTCTCATGCCACTATTCACAAGGCTAGAGATGAGGAGGTTGAAGTAGAAGGGATAATAAAGGAACTTGAGTTTCTTTTGAATTGGGTTAGATATTATAAGGAATATCAAGTGACAATGCTAGTAGATGATATTGTAGAAGAGAATGAGAAACATGAACATATTAAAAGGAAATGCTTGGAGAGAATAGTTTAGATTCAAGAGAAACATTATTCTTGTCCATAATACATAAAGAGGTTCTCAGAGAAAGAAGGGGGGGGCAGTGCACTTCAAGACCAAATAGAATATATATCAAGAAAAACCAAAATGTCCAAGGAAAAGAGGATCACAACATCTCGCTATTAACAAATGAAAATATAGCTAGTATATAGGGATCGGTGCAACATTGGACATGAATAGCCACAAAGTGTTGAGATTTGTAGCTCATAAGGTACTTCTTGTCTTGTTTCTTGACTAGAAGGACCTTGAATTTATCATTAGGATATTGCATTCGACATGCAGAGTGTGCAAGTGATTTGCATGCATGTTGATGCGATGTGCATGCAAGGCAAGCTAAATTTATGACTTGTACTTGAGTTAAAGTAAAGAAAGCTTAATATAGGATAGTTAATTAAAGTAATGTTAGTTATCTTTAGTTAACTTGAAGTCCTAATTTTTTCCTTCAATATTAGCCTAAGAAAGTTATAAATTAACCCTACTGTGAGGTGTTAAGGCGCAATAGTAGCACAAGATTGAGAGAGAATTCTTAGTGAGTGTGTGCTAGGTCTGAAATAATGCAGCAAGGTTGGAGATTAATATTGTATTTTCTCAGTTGGGCCATTATCCTTGGTACACGACCCCAAATAAGCTCTTTGATTAATTTATTAATGAAGAATTTTTTATTAGGTAGAAATTTTTGTATGTGTGTGTGATTCAGATCGAATAATTTTTCTTCTATTATATTCTTATGAGTTAGGAATATAGTCGTGTATTCATTCCATAATAATTTTTGGGAATCAAATACTAGGTGTTGGGTTAGGAAATTATAGCATGGTATCAGAGCTGAAAATTTGAATCAGTCTCAGAATCGCAGGAATTCAGGTTCAAACTTCATATTATATTGTTGGAGCTAGGTTGGCTCGAATCATACAAACAATGTTTTTTTTTTAGGTGGAGAGAAGTGTTTTTCTACGAGTGATTTTTTCTTTGGTAAAACAAAAAAAAATCAATTAAAATAAAAAACAACAAGCAAAAGGGACCACATATTTTTTTAATAAAAATAAAAAATAAAAAATAGGCTTGGCGTGGTGGCCAATAGCCCAACCGTTGGTTGAGCCACTAGTCGTTGCTAGGTAGTTGGTAGTCAGTTGTCCAGTCATCACAATTGCAGCAAAGGCTAGTAAACAAGGGAGACCAGTGACGCAGGGAGTCAGGCAGATTGCAGCCTATGGTCGAGCATAGAAAAATTGGGATTTCGGGTGACGAAATAGGCCAACCACAGAAGTCAGCGAGAGACAGGAGATGAGGTCGGGGATGCCAAATTTTGGAAATTCACGTAGGATTTTGGATATGGGAGGTCGAACAGAAGTCAGGATGAAACATCGGATCGACCAGCACAGAGCGGGGGACGAACAGGGAAACCAACACTAAACCACATGTACAGGAAAGTAGTCAAGCCTGAGACAACAAAAAATCGATGCACAAATTGGAAAGGGTCGACATCGCTCGACAGAGCACAGTTGAGCTAAAATACAAAACTGACGCAACGTGGCTGACTAACCTCATAGATCAGGAAAAAAATGTAGGATATCAACACAAGGGAACCTGGGTAATATCTAGTAACGGACAAGAAAAGGTGGCTCAGAGCGGAGTGCAGCCGACAGTAAACTGCAGTATGCTAGTGGAATTTGTGGGCCATTATTATTGCCGAGACAAGCTACAGAGATGCAAAGGGAAAAAGGGTGTAAGCAGTTCACAGGGTGCAAGGGATAATATTCGTTTTGGTCAGCCAAGAGAATTTTAAAAATAAATCATTGTTATACTTGTAAAGTGTCCAGGAAATGGGTAGAATTTTCAGGTAGCAGGCAGTGGGCATGGGGTGCGGGCATAAATTAAAATTAATTATTGGTCAGTTAGGCATGGATGGCTACTGGACTAAATTACAAGGACAAGTGGGACAAGGAAATAAATTTAGCCCATGGAAGGAGTTGTGGGACATCGTGGAGAAGGTTGTCCAAATTCCTACAGATCCTATTCAATTGGTTGTGTTTAATAAGATAAACATGAAGATCAAGAGAATAATCTTGGACCCCATTAGAGACCATGTTATACCTCATGTGACGAGGAAGAAGTATGCCTATGATTTGTGAACATACTTAACTAAGATGTACCAGAGTACAAACCAAAACAGGAAGATGGTGTTGAAGGAGAAACTAAGAAATAGCAAGATGTCTGAAATTGACATGGTTTCATCGTAACTAACTAGGCTCACTCCAATTAGAGATGATTTGGAAGCAGTGGGGGAAGTGATTCACAGTGAGGAGTTGGTCGAATCAACCTTGAGTGGATTTCCTCTAAAGTTGGATGTCTTTGTTGATGTGATAGTCACACGAGAGAATCTTCTTAATTGGGATAGATTGTGGGATGAATTTGTACATGAAGAGACAAGGAGACATTCCAAAACTTAAGGATGACATGATGGAAACGATGATGACGATAATTATTCTCTTGATGGAAAGGGAAAAGGTAAAGTAAAGGGAAATGAGAGATTTACTTCTATGAAGGATATGAGCAAAGTGAAGTTATTTGCATGCCATAATATTGGTCACTATGTGAGCCAACATCCACACAAGAAGAAGAAGAAGAAGAAGAAGAAGAAGGAAGATTAGGTGGCTTCATTAGCATAAACTCATATTGATGAATTTACGAAGAAATTCAAGAAGGAGTTTTCTCTAGTTTCTTGTGCTTCTAACAATAGTACTATTTTGTGTGAGGACAGTGGGTTATCGCTAGTGGATAGTAGAGCGTCTAGTCAAATGAAGGGGATGAGGTCAGTGTTTTTCAGTATTTCAGAGACAAACTCAAACTGTAATATGAGTTGTGGAGCTAGCACCACACATGCAGTGAAGGGGGTTGGATGTGTTAGATTCTAGCTAGAGTCAAGAGGATTTCTGGAGTTGACATGGATGTTATTTATTCTAGGGTTGATGGTACTTGCGATCTCAGTATCATCCTTGGAGGATGATGGATATAGAGTTATGTTTTGGGATGGAAAGGTTTTTTTATATTCATAGGGAGAAACCTTGGATGTAGTTGTAGTGCTTGGCATCAGACAAGGGCAGTAATACAGGTTATTGGGACAACATATGAGTATATTTGAGGGTATATTGGATACAGGATTAGTGTCAGTTGTCGATAGGGATTAGGTGGTGAGGAAGAGTGATTCTTCAAGTACTCCAAGAGCCTCAGTGATCGTAAACTGGATTAGGGGCAAAAAATTGCCAAAAATTCAAAGTGCTCAAAATTGTACCAAACTAGAATGAAAAAATCAAGCCTGTCACCAGGAATCTGGTGCAATTCGTTTCACACAAAATAGAGTCCGTATGAGGAAGTTAGATGTAATATCCCAGAATTGGGATTTTATACAACAAATGGAATATCTTAAGATATTCCAAAGTTGGAGATCCAACACATAGACTCATATAATGTGTTCATAAACACATAGCCTTAAATTGAGTGAAACAGTAGCAAAGGAAGAATGCCTACACATTCCTAGGTGGGGAAAATGTAGGAATTAGACCCTGGAAACGTTATTTCTGAAGATCTGCGTTTTTACTGGGTGAAATAATGTTGGGTTCCCTTAGAATATGATTTTAGGCCCTCACATACAAAATGGGATCAGAAATAAATCCTTTTTGATATGTTAAACAGACCTCCTGGCTACCTAATAGCTTGAAAATAGCCAAATCCCATGACTTGAGTTATGCAGAAAAAGGTTGAAGCATGTAAAACGTTATTTTATGTGGGTTTCTATAGTAAAATGATAAAATACATGGATATGGAACTTTATGGAACAATATGTCAATAAAACAGAGATCTGGCCTCCTTATTACATTATAAAGCTAACCCGGCAAGGGTTTCATGAAACACATGTACAAGAAAGAGCAGATCTAAATATTCAGCTCAGAAAATGCAGTCTTACTAAAAAATTACAGAAATATAGCTGAATAATACAAAAGAGGGATGAGGATCCCTTCCTCTAGCTTTCCGGGAGAAGGGTTGGCCCTTTCCCTAGGAAACCAGCTCAAAAACAAGGGTCTTAACCCTGCTGCAGCAACTCTACATAAAATGATACAGTTCCTGCAAGGGACTACATTGTAAGAGATGAGAACCACTTTGGCCTGCTGCCAAGATCTGAAATGTGCTCAAAAATCTTCCTAGCTGATTTCTCAAGAGGAGGAAGGCACCTTCTACTGAGAAACAGACCCGAAAGTGGTGTAAGAGTCCTCCACTGCAACACCCTGTAACTCAGCAATATTCTACTACGGAAATAACGCTGGGAATGAAGAATGATGCTTGGTCTTAAGCCTGGATGTGGAGCAATACAGGACAATCTCTCCCAAGAGGCCTCTCAAGGGAAGAGGTGGGATTCCCACTCGGGAACACCCAGTGCTACCTTGCTAAATAGCAAGGGGAAGCCAAGTCTAAACAGAAAAGATCAAGAGATTGAAATAAAAAAGAATGAATAACAAAGGCCTCCATCCTGTCCATATATAGCAAGTGACCCTCTCCTCATTGGGTCCCATCCACATGTGTCATCAAGCTCATGCAAGTTGTCCTCCACCAAGACTGCATTGTCCATAAAGGTGGTATAATGTATCTAGACAACTTGTTGACTTGGTCAAAGTTGACTAAATCAACATGACCCCATCTCTGTTCACACCCAAGGGTGCTCAAATAAGATGCTTATTCTTACTCCTTTCACATTAGGAGTGTTATTGATCCTTCTAAAGAGGTTAATGGGCCTCCCTACCCATTTATTCACCTGCCTAGTGATGAAACAACTCTAATATTCCATTTAGCTTGAAGGCTAAAAATTTGGAATATTACATTAGAGCTCATTTATCACCATGTCAAACAGTCGAATTTAAAAAAAGAGAGGGTCAAACAGGGTCAAAGGCCAAAAATTTGGGTTTTCCTCCATTTCGCCCAATGACACTATGCCAAGTGTCAATCTTTGGTTGGTTGTTGAAGAGGGTGATTTGTGGTGTTTTAATTGGTTTTAGGAAGGAACCAATGGTGTGAGGACACGTGGCTAGCCCAGAGGCCGCCACGTGCCCCCTTCCAAGGTCCAACTTCTAACTTTAGGGTAAAGTTCGAATTTTCATATATGCCAAAGTCCAAATTTTATTATATGTTTGGATTAAATTTTAACCTATGGTCCAAATTATATGGTCAAATGCCGAATTGATATTATATATATCAAAGGTTTGATAACTTCGAACTACAACATTCAAAGGTTGAGTTTTTATATTTCGAGGAGCAAAAATTATATGCACAAGAAGCGCGGAGGTCGGGGCTCTAGACCCCGCGACCTCCCCTGCACCAGTGCGCCTACATACCACTACGCCCAAGGATGTGACTTAATAGTCATGGAGCAAAACATTTATTTGAAGTTTGTAAACAAATTGGGTGGGATTTTAAAGGACCAACCCTTGGTCCATGGGACAACACCCCAAGACCAAGAGCAGAGCACTCCAAAACTAATGACGTGTTTAATATTTAAATGAGGGATTAAGGTTTTGTTAATGTGGGTTTATTTCAACTAATCCCACATTAGTGCTAATCTAATTTTCTTTTTAAATTTGGATCTGTTAATTGTGCTTAATCCGCTAAGCATCCATTAAAATCACGCTTAACAATTAATTAAGTGGATTTTAATACGGAGGCGTGTTTGGCGGAGCCACCAAATTTGACACTGCCCCCAAATTTAGTGGGCTTAACTAGAGTTTCTCTAGTTTTAGTGGGGTTTCCTAGGCCATAATTGAATCAGGCATAATTGGAGCATTTTTCGACCAATTTTGGCTCAATAAGAGTCATTCCTAGATTATTTTGATGCTCTGAGCATGATGGAACAGGTTGCAGAGGCGTTACAACAATTCTAAAAGTGTTTTTTCCACTTTTAAGATTAACGAAGCCTAGGGCCACCAGGAGAGGAGGTCATGCCTAGATCATCTGAAGACCATTTTTAGAGCTTGAACGGTCTATTTTGAGGTTTTTGGATCTTTTGAAGCCAATGGAGCAGGTCGCAAGGCCATTGGAGAAATTTAGGTGCATGAAATTAGATATTTGACCATTATTCCAAAGAGGGCCTAGCTAGTTGAAGTAGGTCCATGGAGATGTAGCCTAGGAGGGGTGAACTCCGTTATCAGCTATTGTGTAATGTGTTCATTGTGTGTTAATTCTTTGCATTTTATTTGTTGTACATGAGTTTTTAAAAGCTAACTAACTCATAAATTGCTCATAAAAAAGACAAAAACTTGACACATAAACCCCTTCACAATTGGCTAACTTGAGGCGATCCTAAAGACATTTATATTTAACTGACGAGGGAGCTAGCACAACAAAACTAGTTTTCCCACATTGAGATCAAGTTGGTATCAGAGCAATAGTTTAGCTCATTTTAGCCAAGGTTAGCTAGAAGAATTAGCTATTGGTTTTGAATTTTTGCAAGGAGAATTTAATTGTGTTAAAGTTTATGTGTGTGAAGAGAAGGTCAATATTGAGAGCTCAGTTCTCAAATCACAACAAAGAAGCTTTGTATGCATTGCAAGTGTGATGGCAACTTCATCAGGCATTTTTTCTAGTCAATATTCTTTAGAAAAACTCTTTGATAAAGAGATGTTTCCGAAGCTCTACATCATGAACGATATGGTGCAAGATATGATTGAAGATAGGTAGGAGAACAATGTACTTGAAGAGAAGTTTATTTCCATGAGGGAGGAGAAGTAAGAGCTTCTTGGAAGGATGCATGAGATGGATATTCAACTCCATGATTCCAAGGAAACCTTATTCAAGCATGTGCTTGAAACCGAGGTATGAAAATCAAGTTTATCCCCTATTTCTTCTCAAGATGAATGTGTAGGTGCTTTTCAAAGACACGCTAGAGGAATAGGGTCCAAATTATTCATGAAGATGGGCTATGAAGGTAAAGGGTTCGGAAAACATGCACAAGACATAGTTGAGCCAATTTTTGTTGAGGGAAGGCCTAAGTATTTGGGTCTTGGTTATGGAAAACATGATGGAGAATGCTCAAAAACCAAGGAGGGACATGAAGGTGTTCCAAGAAGTATTTTTATCTCATGTTCATTACCTCAAGATGTAGAAATTATATAACTAATGTGTTATACATCCAAGATTCTCCTGATCACACACTATTTTAACTTCATGCACAATACAGAATCTCTTCTACTATTGATCATTACTTGTGGAAATAAAATCAATTGCATGCACACATTAAAACCATAAAAATTCACACATATGAACACAGTAATTTATGGGAAAGCTTAAAGCTGAAAACCCCCAACTATATGTATAATATATGTCATAGAGATCATGTAACAATCATCATACAAAGCCCCTCACAAGCTCTCAGTACAATCTCCAATTGCTACACACTAATCAGGTCCGATCTAGCAAATCCCATGCACTGATCTCTGCCACCTACTAGCCTACCTCTACTGCGCAATCACTGCTAAAGAATGGATCTGAATGAACTTGAATTGGTCCAACCTTGCTCACACAATCCTCATTGGCATCTCCAACCACTGTGTGTTGAAAATCATGCAACACTATAGTCACAACTGATAGTCAACCTGCTCTTTCACCTACCTCTCCACTGGTCTCCACTAAAACTGTCCATGCACTGTAGTTAACTGATGTATTCTTTATTTGATTAATGAGTTAATAATTAGTGAATTAATTAATAATTAATTCACACCACTCTCACTAGTGTATCAATCAGTTAGACTAGATACAACTAGCTCAACTATGTTTAACTCAGTTAAACTGAACACAACTCCATCAACTACCTCAATAACTCCATCAAACTCTGTCACATGAGTTCTAACTGAAGTATCCACGCAATAGCTCCACTAAACTCCTCAGGAATAGCGTAATTCCTTCTGTTAGCTCCTGTGCCACATCTGTGCACTTAACTGAAGTGCTCCAAGAGAATAAGATAATGTTTATAGTCCAAATATTATTAAGAGCTAATAATATTCGACATATCTATTTTTAGACTGGCAATCTAAAAATAGATTCTGCCCAATATGTCTAAAAATATAAGTTCATCTATTTTTCCAACTTGACCAACCATCCACAAATAGCATCCTGCAACTCATAGAATATGATCGACATGTCTAAAAATAGACAGTCTAAAAATAGACTTGCGCCAAAAATAGCCTGTGGGCCCACTTAGTGAAGGCGACTCTTTTCACTAAGCTCATCGTCTTGTTGCAATATCAACACAAGATTGTGAAGATTATGTTCATGAGGAATGAAAACGTTTTACACCCACTTGGAAAGAAGATGCTCATAAGAATGCAACTAATGACAATGGCAAAAAAGAGGATGTTGCAAACTCTAAAGTCACTGAAGCCATTGTTGGTATTCTAGAGAGAGCCACTAACTCATCAAATTCATCTCCTCAAGAAGGAGACAAAGGTGAATGTTCAAGGTATAAATTTTCCTTTAATCAAGTTGCTTTTGATTATGATAAACATGGTAAATATTCATGTAAGATTTGTAGAAAATTTGCATGTTCCTTCTGTGGTTTGAATAACCATAATGTTTCAAGATGTTTGAAGGAAGATAGCCATGCACAGGAAACTTTCAAACCAAAGGATGCAGAAAACCAAAGGTCCATTGGATAATGGGAACCATGTTGAAAAGAAGATGCAATTACTTTGCACTCATTGGCATAAGCAGGGTCATCTTGTAGCAAGTGTTGGACTCTGTATCCAACAAGTCATCCACGACATTTGAAGGTGGAGAGAGAGATTGACAAGAATGGAAAATAATATTCCATAATTGATGTGGGTCAAGATGATTCACATGATGAAGTGCAGCTGAAAGAAGCGCCATTGAAATGGTTTGGTAAGAGATGGTTAGATTTCTTATCCAATTAAGGCCTTGCATGTATTTTGATGTTTGATGCATTTCTTTGCCAATTGAATGCATGTTTCATGTTTATGCCAGGAAGGTGTTTGAAAGTGGAGTATGTTGACTCACTATTATTTCAACAAAATTAGTCATTTCAGCTCTTTAAGTACTTGTACATGCAAATGGGATTCTTGTACTTGTGATTGTACTTGTGAGAATTGAGAGTTGTTATACATGCTTTTGTTTGACTTGAGAGTCAATTGTTTGAAGAGGCATGTTTGGTCGACTTGTGTTTGGTCGATGAGTTTCGACACCAAGATGTGAGAGCACATGGTGATGTTCACATGATGTGAAATTTGTTTCTTTGAAGGAGAAAAAGGATATGTTGTCAAGTTATGTTTCTTTCATGATGTGTTTTCTAGATTGACGGTTGTGTTTGTGACAAGATGTCGTAGGATTTTGGGAAGGTCCACTCTTGAGCGAGAGGCTCGTGATTAACCTTCATTCTCAAATCATGGCATGAGCAGCATGTCAATACTGGAGGATGATGGAAAGAGGAACAAGATGTCAAATAATTTGCAGCCAAAAAGTTAGCAACCATTTGTAGACCATTTGATGTGTTGATGCCAAGAAGTGGAAGAGATGGCGAATGCATTCTTCCAGATGTGGAATTTGGAACCATGGAGGTAAAAGAATGGTCATTTCTTTTCTTATGATTACTGATGTTGGAACTCATTGTTGTATTTCACTCAGATGGGCTTAACTTGAGAAAGTGGTTTCTAAGGGGAAGCTTGTATCGAATGCATGCTTGTGCAAAAGAGGAACATGATTCTCAGTGGGAAGGCCGTCAGTTAGCTTTCGAAGCACTGAGGGATTGCTTTGGTACAGAAAAGTCTTTTATCAGTCAGCAAGCAACCAGCAAGTGTTGGATGGGGTCAGCAGCAAAAGGATAACATTGGTTGAAGAGCCAAGCCATTTGCAAGGCAAGGCATGTCAGTGAACCCAAGTGGTTGTCATGGAGATTTTTACAAGTAGAATTAGGTTGATAAAACTTGGGAAAGAGAGGAGTATTCAGCCCTCATGAGATAACCAGCTTTTGTGGGTCTAAAAGCCTATCAGTGGGAAGGAGTGATCAGAATCTAGATTAGGGGAAAAATTTGCGAACAATTCAAAGTGCTTAGAATCACACCAATCTAGAACAACCAGATCGGGCCCATCATCGGGAATTTGGCATAATTCATTTCACTTAAAATAGAGTCTGTATGAGGGAGTTAGATCCCGCTGATCATCGTGTCAAATAAGAAAATTAAAAAAAAGGGTCAAATAGGGTCCAAGGCCAAAAATTTGGGTTTTCCTCCATTTCACCCAATGACACTATGCAAAGTGTCAATCTCTCGTTGGTTGTTGAAGAGAATGATTTGTGGTGTTTTGATTGGTTTTGGGAAGGAACCAATGACATGAAGACATATGGCTAGCTTGGAGGCCGCCACGTGTCCCCTTCCAAGGTCCAACTTCTAAATTTGGGGTAAAGTTCGAATTTTCATATGCCAAAGTCCAAATTTTATTATATGTTCAGAATAAATTTTAACCTATGGTCCGAATTATATGGTCAAACGCTGAATTGATATTATATATATCAAAGGTTTGAAAACTCCAAATTACAACATTCAAAGGTTGGGTTTTAATATTTAGGGGAGAAAAAATTATATGCATAGGAAGAGCAGAGGTCCGAGCTCGACCCCGCAACCTCCCTCGTGCCAACGCACCTGCATACCACTACACCTGAGGATGTGACTTAATAGTCATGGAGCAAAACATATATTTGAAGTTTTCAAAGGAATTGGGTAGGGGTTTAAAGGGCCATCCCCGAGGGGCCAGCCCTTGGTCCACGGGACCACACCCCAAGACCAGGAGTGGAGTGCTCCAAAACTAATGATGTGTTTAATATTTAAATGTGGGATTAAATTTTTTTTTAATGAGGGTTTATTTCAACTAATCCCAGATTAGCGTTAATCCGATTTTTTTTAAAATTCAGATTTGTTAATTGCACTTAATGTGCTAAGCATCCATTAAATGTGTGCTTAACAGTTAATTAACTAGAGTTTAATATGGCGAAATTTTTTGCAGAGCCACCAAATTCGGCGTTGCCCCCAAATTTAGCGGGCTTAATTGGAGTTTCTCCAGTTTTAGTGGGGTTTCCTAGGCCATAATTGAATGAGACATAACTGGAGAATTTTAAGACCAATTTTGGCTCAAGTAGAGTCATCCCTAGATGATTTTGAGGCTCTGAGCATGATGGAATAGGTTGCACATGCATTGGAGCACTTTTGAAAGTTTTTTTGCCACTTTGAATATTAAAGAAGCCTAGGGCCACCAGGAGAGGAGGTCATGCCTAGATCAGCTGAAGACCATTTTCAGAGCTTTAAGAGTCTATTTTGAGGTTTTTTGGGTCTTCTGAAGCCAATGGAGTGGGTTTCAAAGCCATTGGAGCACTATTGGTACATGTAATCAGAGATTTGACCATTAATCCAAAGAGGGCCTAACCAGTTGAAGCAGGTCCATGGAGATGTAGCCCAAGAGTGGTGAACTCCATTGCCAGCTATTGTGTAATGTGTTTGTTGTGTGCTAATTATCTGCATTTTATTTTTTTTACATGAGTTTTTAAAAGCTAATTAACTCATAAATTTCTCATAAAAAAACACATAAACTTAACACATAAACTCCTTCACAATTGGCTAACTTGAGGCGATCCTAAACACATTTATATTTAACTGATGAGGGAGATAGCACAACAAAAATAGTTTGCCCATATTCAGATCACTCAACTAGTATGTTATGACATTGATGGATGCTCAAGAGCAGGATCATAGGAGCATGGTTGGAAGTGACATGTTCTTAGCTCAAGTTTCAGATCAAGTAGTGGGATAGGCTTCAGTGTGAGAGGGAGTAGCTACATGTGCTAAGATGGGTTTGGAGACAAATCTAGGTGGAGGAGGTTCTTCCATAATTACCTCCCTCTCTAAGAGGGAGTGTTAAGATTTGTAGCTCAGAAGATACTTCAAGTTTGATGTCTTGAATAGAAGGACCTTGATTTGCCTCATTAAGAGCTTTCATTTGACATGCAAAGTGTGCATGTGAGTTGCACGCATGTTGATGTGATGTGCATGTAAGGAAAACTAAATTTATCACTTGTACTTGATTTAAAGTAGAGAAAGCTAAAGATAAGATAGTTAACTAAAGTAATGTTAGCTATCTTCAGTTCACTTGACTTCCAAATTTTGACCTTCAATCTTAGCCTAGGAAAGTAATAAATTGAGCCTAATGTAAGGTGCTAAGACACAATAGTAGCACAATATTGAGAGAGGATTCTCAACGAGCATGTGTTGGGTCCACAAGAATGCAGTGAGGTTGGTGATCAATATTGCATTTTATCATTTGGGCTATTATCCCTGGTATGGGAGCCCAAGTAAGTTATATGATTAACTTATTAATGAATAACTATTGATTGGGAAAAAAAAATTGTATGTCTATGATTCATATCAATTAATTTTGTTTCTATTATATTTTCCTGAGTTTCTAGTTGTGTATTCATTTGGTAATAATTGTCAGAAACCAGATACTAGGTGTTGGGTTCAAAATGTCTAACACAAAGTTAAGGAACTATGTAAATGAATAATGGTCCATCTATCTCAAATTTTTGGATAAGGTTAACCAAGTTATGAGTAATATTCACTTATGTAGTATTAGTCAATATGAGGGCTTTTAGCAAATAACGGATGTAAAAATTCTAGCGAATCACACAATAGTTTGTAGCTAATATCATAGGGATATCTTCAATAAAAAAATTTCACATGGAAAAATACTTATTCATTGAAGACAATATGGTTGGTGGGTGGAGTTATAATTTATGTTAAATAAAGAAAATTTTAGGGACAAATTTTACTTACGTGTTAATTTTCCAATGTTTTTCCCCGTAAAAAAAATTGCTAATTTTCATTTTTTTTCTTAAATAATTCACTCAAATTCCATGGAATAAAATTATTTTACCTAAAAAATAGAGCGAAGCATATGCCTCACCTTCTATCTAGGTCTTATACTATATTATGTTTTATACTATACATCTTGTGTTCATTTGTATTGATGGTCTATTTTTTTCTTCTTTCTTTCATTTTGATTTTAGTTATTTGATAAATTGAACTACTAAGATACTAATAATTGACTGAGGATCTAAAGAAATAAATCACATAATTTAATATTTCAAAATATTATAAGATAGATTGTGATCAACTATTCTAATGGAATACCTAGGAAAATTTAGCAGTCATCAAGGGTCTCCCACTTACACAAGATCATGACTATGCTATTCATTTGAAACCAACAAGTCTACTTTCTTAGGCCTTAAAATCACCCATATGAACAAAAGGGGTGAAATTGAGTATATGGCTCAAGAAATGTTATAGGTTAACATCATTCAACCTAGCCAAAATGCTTTCTCTTCACTAGTAGTGATAGTTTATGAAAATGAAGGTTCATGGTATATGTGTCTAGATTACAAAGAGGTCAATAAGATGAACGTTAAAGATAAGTTCATATTCCTATTGCAAATGAATTATTATATGAATTGCAAGGAGAAATTTTATTTACAAATTTGGATCTCCATTCCAAAAATCAACAAATTGGAATGAGTTAAGAAGAAATCCCCAAAACAAATTTTATAACACATGAAGGTCATTAATGATTTTGGTGATGTCACTAGGACTTACTAATTCATCTTCCACATTTCAAATCTCAGTGAATTCTAAATTAAAATCTCTCCTCAAAAAAATTCCTTTCCCATTTTTTAATGATATATTAATCTACAACAAATCCTAGGAAGAATATGTACAACATATTGACAAGGTCTTAAAACAATAGAAGGAGCAACAACCATATATGAAGCCTTCCAAGTGTTCCTTTAGGGTTCATGAACTAGAATATTTGGGTAAATTGTATCTCATTGAAGTGTTAAAGTGGAACCTAACAAAATTAAAGCTATGATGGAATATATAATTTCAAAAAATTTTAGAATCTTAGAGGATTATTAAGATTGACAAGATCCTACGATAAGTTTGTTGAGAATTATGGTTGAATAGGAGCATGTGTAATAATGTTATTGAGAAAGGAGACATTTTTTTGGATTTAAGAAGCAACCAAATATTTTGAAAACTTAGGAAATACCCCTTTACTTTCAATGTAGTGGGCTTAAAGGAAATGCCTTACTCAAACCCATTTATGAAAATGAAATATTAGGCATATCATTTGCAATTAAGAAATGGCATTCTAATCTAATAGGAAGACACTTCGAGGTAAAAATAAGCCATGATAGTCTAAAGTGCTTCTTGGAATAATTATTATCTTTGGAAGAAAAATAAAAATGAGTTACAACGATGCTAGGACATGACTTTGAAATTATCTTAAAAGGGGAAAACATGTGATGGTAAATGCACTTTAAAGGAAAGAAGACATAGAGAGTTTACTTTGTGTTATTTCCACTCTACAATCTAATTGGGTGGAAGAAGAAAATATAGAAGGCACATAATATCAAAAGGTATGCAAGATCATTCCAAAACTATAAGAGGACTTGAATGCATTAATAAATTTGAGTGGAAAAATTATTAATTGTAGTTTTAAGATTGTTGAAGGTCAACAAGAAACTATAGCACACACACTAGTGTGGGACCATAGGTCCTAGCAATAAATTAGTGTGAAGGCCAATTTAATTCAATAAATTGGCACAGTTTCTAATTTATTTTTCCCTTAATTAAATTGGACAATAAAATGCAATATTATCTCATAATCACTTGTAATAGTTAACTGAGTGTGATAAACTCAGCTAGCTCATGTATTTTGAGTTGAGGGTGGTTGGTGAGGCATACAGAGTGATTCTATTAGTTATGGATTTTGAATTGCAATTGGTGCATTAGTTTAATGCATGAGTAATTAGTTAACTGAGTTAGGTGAATTAAAGTCAGTTGAACTAGTTGTAACTGTCTGTTGCACTAGTGAGAGATCAAGTGAATTAAATCATATTTAATTCACAATCAGTGATATTCCATGCAACTGATGTTTTACTATTAATATTTGCATGCATGTCAGTTCTAGTGGAGACCCAGTTGAGACAAAGGTTAAAGGGATGTTAACTATCAATTGTGTGGTTACTAGGTTTACCGCATGCAACCAAACATCCATTGGATTGCCCATGATCCTTGCGCAGTTTTGGAAGTATGAAATTACTAAATAATATGGATTGCATTCCACATGAATTGCGCAAGCAGGGTAGGCTTCTTAGAGGCTAAGAATTGGCTAAGTGTTGGTTGATTTTGTCTAAGTTAGTGTGAGACAGTTGTGAGAGTGCAGGAGACTCTTGTAAGAAGAGTGCATTGTAATTGTTTCATGATTCCATGGTGAATATAAAATAGAAGATAGAGGGGTTTTGAGCAGCAATATTTCCCGGTAAAATATTTATGTTTTGGTTTGATTTGATTCTTTCTTTACTTGTTGTGATTGGCGATTTTGTTTATTTTCTATAATTGATTTGTAGAAGGATTCAGTATATGGCTTTAGTACATTGCTTGATCGGATTGAATCCATTGATATACATATGTTTGTATAATTTCTACATGGTATCAGAGCAGAGGAAATCACTATAGTGGAGGAGAAGCCGAGTTTGTGACTGAATAAAATTCGAATTTACAAAAGTATTTTTGGTGCGACAAGCGAATCAGGATTGAGATGGCCTTCCATGGCTTGAGATTGGAGTATGCACTTGAGGGCAGTTCCAATTATATTGCGTGGAAAGATAGGATGGAGACAGTAATGGAGGACAATGAGTTGAAATAATTCATTGATAATGACATTCCCAAACCCGATGCAACAGATGCCGCAAATATTGATGCTTGGAAAAATAAGGTTGCAAAGGTGAGGAGGATCTTACTGGAGGGAGTACGAGACCACATTGTCTCAAGTCTACATGGCAAAGCGACACCATATGCAATGTGGAAAGATTTGACAGTTCTGTTTAGAGCAACAGTGATCATAGAAAATTGGCATTGAAGGACAAGCTCAAGAAAATCAAAATGGAGAAAGGTGACACCATTCCGAAATATTTAACAATTTTTTCCAATGTCGGGTTAAGCTTGGGAGCATCAGAATTATTGTTGCGGATGATGACTTGGTGAGCTTAGCTCTTCTAGGACTTCCCAAGAGTTGGCATAGTTATCAGAACTCTGTCAATGGGAGGGAGAAGCTGCCAGATTGGGAACGACTTTGGTCGGATTTAGTGCAAGAATAATTCAGGCGGAATACCAGGGATGGATCTTAATCTAAGACAGATGATGAAGAAAATTTTTCTTTGGCTACTAAGACGCAGAGGGGAAAGGAAATAAATTTCATTCCAAATCTGAGTCCAGCAAAGATAGCATTAGGGGAATCTTGAGGTCAAAAATGGACCTCCTAAGGAAATTATAAAATAATAATGGAAATAATAAAATAATATTTGATTACATCATCAAATTTTAGAGGGAAAAAATAAAAAAACTATTTTTCCAACTCATATTTTCAACTTATCTCCCAAATTTTTTACTCAAATTTCGAGTGGGAATACTCGTTGGATGCAAAATTTAATTCCTCGTCCAAGGAGTACCCATGTTGCATACTTTCGATGGGTCCTGATACACGAAAAATGAAAAATACATGAAAAATGTGATTGTAATCACATTTTTTTTACGTGTTTCTAATTTTTCGTGTAGTAGGTCCATCGAAAGTATGCAACATGGGTACTCCTCGGATGAGGAATTAAATTTTTCATTCAATGAGTACTCCCGCTCAAAATTTGAGTAAAAAAATTAGGAGATAAGTTGAAAATATGAGTTGAAAAAGTAGTTTTATTATTTTATTATTTTTTAATATTTTTACCCTTTTACTTAAAAATGGTGAATCATCCCCCATGGTTGACATCATCATCTTAAATCCTATTGGTTCTTATAAAGTTTATTTTTGTTGTGCATTTTTCTTAGGAGGACCATTTTAGACCTCAAAATTCCCCTAATGCAAGAAGCGCAACATGTCCAGAGTGAAGTGTTTTCACTGTCACGAGCATGGACATTATGCCACTAATTGTCCACAAAAGAAGAAGAACAATAAGGCTTCATGATCTGCAGTTGGTGAGGCTTTAGCCTCGCAATTTGAGCTTGACTTCTCAATCATTGCATGCATGGTGTCAAGTGCAATGGGATCAGTGTGGTACTTGGATAGTGGTGCATCTTTCCACATGAAGGGAGACAAAGAACTTTTCAGTAGCTTGGAAGAGAAGGACCTATAGATGCATATCGAAATGGGTGATGACGGGCAGTATCGTGCTACCAGGATTGGTACAGTTACCCTCTAGAGACAGTCAAGTAAACCCTTCTTATTAAAAGATGTAATGCATGTACCAAGATTGAAGAAAAAATTAGTTTCAGTCGCAATGTTGGAGGATAGGGGCTATGATGTTGTTTTCAGTGAAGGAAAAGATTTCCTTCGACACACAGCAACAGAAAAAGACAAGAATATTGGGATTTAGGTGAAGAATCTCTTTAAACTTTATGTGGATGGTTACACGGCATTGATGGGTAAGGCGGAAAAAGTGGTGAGAGGGGATGAGGGTGAGTTATGGAACAGGATATTGGGCCATCTACACCACAAAGCCTTGAAGGTCATGCATCAGATTTCTACGAGTCTTCCCAAGGGTACTCTTGCACAATTAGACACATGCAAGGGATGTACTATGGGGAAGTATGCAAAAGCCAATTTTCGCTAGAAGGAGAACCGAGCTTCGGAGATCCTTGAGAGAGTTCACTCAGACATGTGTGGACCATTCTCTACTGCTTCGACAACAAAGCACAAGTACTATGTGATGTTTTTTGATGATTTTTCTAGAAAGTGTTGGATCTACTTCATGCAGAACAAAGATCAGACGTTCTCAAAATTTCTCGAGTTCAAAGCACTGGTGGAGAAATATACGAGGAAGCATGTGAAGGCCCTTAGGAGTGACAATGGTGGTGAGTACATCTCAAATGAATTCAAGAACTTCTGTAGCAAAGAAGGAATTCAAAGAGAGTTGATTACGCCTCATAACCCACAACAAAATGGGGTCACAGAAAGAAAGAATAGAACAATTGTAGGTGCAGCACGAGCAATGTTGCATGACCAGGGCCTACCGTTGCATCTGTGGGTGGAGGCATGCGGCACAACATTATTTATGCAAAAATGTAGTCCTCATCGGATACTTGGAATGAGTACACCAGAGGAGGATTTACTGGTAAGAAACCCAATGTTTCATATTTTAAATTTTTTGGCTCATCTGTTTATGTGCATGTGACCAAAGAGAGGCAGCTGGATTTGCATGTAGTTGAGGAACTCTTGGTTCCAAAGAATGAACCTCAATATGTGGAGCAACCACATGCGCAGGATCATGAGTGGCAGAAAACACTCATGCAAACCCATCCACCAGACTTGGTAGAAGGCGCACCACGGAAGCTGATAGATTGAGACTTGATGCGGTAGAGCATGTAGGAGCACCTACTTCACTGTGCAGACAAAGACAGTCCCCAAACAGGTTTACTGGATACATGGCTCTTATGAGCAAGTGTGTTGTGACAGAACCATCTTCCTTTTAGGAAGCAGTGCAGCAACCAATTTGGGTTAACGTTATGGTAGAGGAGTATGACTCCATTGTCAAGAAAAATGCATGGGAAGTTGTCCCAAGACCGGTCAGAAATCAGTGGTTGGATCTAGATGGATCTATAAGGTGAACCAGGAAGCATATGGGAGTGTGGAGAAGTACAAGGCCAGATTTGTGGCCTGGGTATTCTCACAAGTTGAGGGGATTGACTATGAGGAGACTTTCAAACCAGTTGCAAGATACTCTTCCATTAGATCTATCCTTGCACTCTCAGCGCAAATGGGGTGGCACACTCATCAAATGGATATGAAAATTGCGTAACTCAATTGATTTATTGACGAAGAAGTGTACATAGAGAAGCCATAAAGTTTCGAGATATTTGACAGGGAGTCACATGTGCGTCGACTCAAGAGAGCACTGTAGGGGCTGAAGAAAGCACCTCGTGCTTGGTACACTCGGATTGACAAATATTCCACTGGGTTGGGCTTCATCAAAAGTAAAGTTGATGCGAACCTGTACCAGATTGTGGTTGATGGTAAGCTCTTGATTATCGTACTTTATGTTGATGATCTAATTTTGATAGGTGATGAGAAGTTGATAACTTCTTGCAAGGAGGATCTTGCAAGGGAGTTCAGAATGAAGTACATGGTACTCCTTCACTATTTCCTTGATTTGGAAATATGGCAACGAGATGGTGAGCTATTTGTTTCTCAAGGCAAGTATGCCAAAGAGATTCTGGGTAAGTTTCACATGGAGAGCTTACCCATGGAGACTCCTCTTCCAGAAAATTGGAGGAAATAGGATGCTACTTCAGGAGAAGTAGTGGACGCTACTGTGTACAGGAAGCTAGTGGGTTCACTGATGTACTTGGTGAACATCAGACCAGACATTTTCTACACAGTTAACCAACTAAGTCAAGCTATGGTTAAGCCGACCAAGCTCTTTTGGAAGGCAGGAAAGCATGTATTGAGATATCTTAGGGGCACTACAGAGTATGTATTATGGTACAGACGGACAGAGGGAGTGAAGCTTCAAGGCTTCATGTATGCAGATTGGACAGACAGTCCATCAGACAAAAAGAGCACATCAGGAGGGATCTTTAGCATAGGATCGACATTAGTTTCTTAGTACAACAGGAAGCAGCAATCTGTGGCACTCATTTCAACCGAGGCGGAGTACATGGTAACAGTTTAGGCTGCATGTGAGGCCATTTGAATGAGAAAGATCCTGGTTGGTTTGTTTGGTTCTCAGATGGATCCGACGGTGATACATTTTGATAACCAGAGTTGCATTAAAATCTCGATTAATCTGGTATTCCATGATAGGTCCAAGCACATAGACATCTGGTACCACCATCTCAGAGATTGTGTTCAGAGGTGCATTATGTTACTTCAGTACATTCCCACAGAGGATCGGGATGCAGATATTCTGACGAAGGCGCTCGCCAGGAGAAAATTCGAATATGATAGAGCCAAGATCGGGGTGGTAGATAATCTCTTTCTTGTTGAGAGGGAGTGTTGAATGTCAACAAGAAATTGCAGCACACACACTAGTGTGGGACCACAAGTCCTAGCAATACATTACTGTGAAGACCTATTTAATTAACTAAATTGGTGCAGTGTCTAATTTAATTTTCCCTTAATTAAATTGGACAATAAAATGCACTCTTATCTCATAATCACTTGTAATAGTTAACTGAGTGTGATAAACTCAATTAGCTCATGTATTTCGAGTTGAGGATGGTTGGTGAGGCATGCAGAGTGATTCTGTTAGTTATGGAGTTTGAATTGTAGTTGGTGCATTAGTTTAATGCATGAGTAATCAGTTAACTTAGTCATGTGAGTTAAAGTCAGTTGAACTAGTTGTAACTATTTGTTGCACTAGTGAGAGATCAAGTGAATTAAATCATATTTAAGTCACAATCAGTGATCTACCATGCAACTGATGATTTACTATTAATAGCTGCATGCATGTCAGTTCTAGTGGAGACCCAGTTGAGAAAATTTTTAAAGGGATGTTAACTATCAGTTGTGTGATTAGTAGGTTGCCTGCATGCAACCAGACATCATTGGATTTCCCATGATCCTTGCGCAGTTTTGGAAGGCTGAAATTCCTAAAGAATAGGGATTGAATTCCACATGAATTGCGCAAGCAAGGCAAGCTGATTAGAGGCTTAGAATTGCCCAAGTATTGGTCAATTTTGTCTGGGTCAGTGTGAGACAGTTGTGAGATTACAGGAAACTCTTGTAAGAAGAGTGCATTGTAATTGTTTCAGATTCCATGGTGAATATACAATTGAAGATAGAGGGGTTTTTAGCAGCAAGATTTCCCCGAGAAAATATCTATGTTGTGGTTTGATTTGATTCTTTCTTTACTTGTTGTGATTGACGATCGTGTTTATTTTCCGCAATTGATTTGTAGAAGGATTCAATATCTAGCTTTAGTGCATTGCTTGATCAGATTGAATCCATAGATATACATATGTTTGTATAATTTCTACAAAGAGCAACTATGTTTATGTAAGATATCCCAACTCAAATAGAAGGTATTTTTGGTATTAAATACTTCTCTTATAGAAGGAAATTCATGGTTCCTAGAAACTTACCACAAGATCAAGAAGGATTCTTTTGGAACTATATTCAAACCATTCTAGAAATTTATCTGAACTAGTGTTTAAAAATTTGTAGCTAATTTTTGGTTTTCCAACATAATAAGGGTTAGACAATTAAGACCCCAAGTCTTCTACAACCATTAGCCATACCAAGTTGCCATTGAGAGGAGGTCCCAATCGATTTTATCATTGTTCTACCAAAGTCTAAAAGAAATAATGTTATGATGATAGTTGTGGATTGAATCATGAAGCATTCCCATTTTTTCTATATTTCACATTCTTTAAAAGCAAGTATAATAGTTGCAACATTCATGGAAATTTACTATATGCCCATATACAATAATATCTAATATTTTTCTCAAAAAACAAATTCCTTTGGTGAGCAAAGTTCTTTTCAATGAGACTTAGGTTCAAAAGTTAGAGTGGTCATTTAAAATGTCAAAATTTTGTGTTCAATAGTTGCAATATTCATGGTAATTTACAATAACATCTAATATTTTTCTCAAAAAAATAAATGGCTTTGGTGAGCAAAGTTCTTTTCAATGAGACTTAGGTTCAAGAGTTAGAGTGGTCATTTAAAATGTCAAAAAAATTTGTTCATGTATAAGAATATCTAATATCACATAATCCACTGCATTGCTACCAACCCATGGATACAAATCACATGGTTATATTTCAACTACTTCATTAAACAATTGAAAATTATTAGGTCTTAAGAACTATAAAGTGTGATTAACTTAGTTTAAAAAATTATCTCTTAGGTCTTCCAAGTTTATTTTTGTTTGTTAGCTAAGACAAAGTCCTCATTTAGAGGATTAAGGTTGAAATCTTTGCATAAAAAAAAGCTTGAATAATGGTAGTACTATCATTAAAATTAAGTTAAAGTCTCTTAATATAAGAATATTGCTTTCATTTTAAGGCTATAAATATCTTGACATAATTCTCTTATATTCTTTTTATAAAAAGATAAAATTAATAAATAATTGTTTAGTGAAGTAGTTCAATTAACTATCTATGACATATTATGTAAATTATGAAATTCAAAGTTCAAATCCCCTATGAATCAAACTAAAAATTAATAATATAGTTCCATTATTTTATAAATTTTATATCATTTATATTAATTAAAAAAATTAATATAAATTCAATTCATTTTATTTAAATCTTAATAACCATTTATTAACTTTAACAATAATTGAAAAGTTATTTAAATGTAAAAGAAAACTAAAACTATTACTTTCATGTAATCTAAAAAAATATCACATCACATTTACAATACAAAGATATGAAACACCTATTAGATGTAAAAAATAAAATCATATATTTTTTAAATTTATTATTAATCAATATTGTAATTATAAAAAAATATATATATATTAAATTTATTTTAATTATTTATTATTTAAAAATTATTGTTTCTAATATAAATATTATAAATTAATAATAAAAATTTGAAAATCCAAACCGCCTATTTTTTTAATTATTTATAAGTTTCAAATAATTTAATTTTCAATTCAAAATACTTAATACTACATTCATTTGTTTTTGTGAATTAAAATTATTATAACTTATTGTGAGATACTATCATCAAGATGATGAAGATGAGTGACGCCTAATCAATTGAAACAGCTTTTATACCTCACAAGTGATTCCCTTTCTCAATCTCTTCATTATACTTCACAAGAAACCTAATAAAAACAAACCGTAAATAAAAAACTTGATCTATAAAAACAAAAATATTAACTTGTAATCATTTAAATAGAGACGTCACTATTTTATCCAAACCCTAATAAAAACAAACCGTAAATAAAAAAACTTGATCTATAAAAACAAAAATATAAACTTGTACTCATTTAAATAGAGACATCACTATTTTATCTTATCTGTGAACAATGGTATTTGGGATCACTATTTTATCTTATCTGTGAACAATGGTATTTGGGATTAAATGTTGAAAATATATATATATATATATCTAAAAAAACCAATATTGACCTTTTCATATATTATACACATGTTAAGAAATTTCAACCAAAGAAGAAAGGTATCATCTCATTAACTAGTATTATATTTTGATGTAAATATGAAATTTGAACAGGAGAAAAAATACATTTCATAATAAATACATCTTATGGAATAATTCAAATTTTATATCAATAAATTCATTCTATAATATTGAATAAAAAAAAGTCAAATTTATATAATTAAAAAAAAAAAAATTAGTTTTATTATATTTACTTAAAATGTTATATAGATAAATGTTTTCGGATTAATCACATCATTAGGATTAGGTTGATGTTTCGAATCTGCTAATGTAGTTCATCCTCAAAATAAGATAGAGAAACTAATCGATCTTTAAGAATAAATAGTGAAAATGCATCATTACCCGAAAATAGCCGTTAAGACTAGTTGTCTAGTTCTTAATAGCTAGTCTTAACAGCTAGTTCTTAACAACTAGTTCTCAACGGTTATTTTCGGGCTATGATGCATCTCCACTATTTATTCTTCTAGATCTATTAGTTTCTCCACCTTGTCTTGAGGATTAACCACATTAACTGGTTCGAAATTAATCCAAAAGACATTTATCTACATTATAGATCACAAAAGTCTTAAATCTAACATAAAATATTATAGTTTTGAAAAAAGTATTTTAATAAATCACCGTCAACCAATCCTATTCAATGTTATTCAATATTATCATTAAATAATATAATTAAACAGAATTGTCAAAAATGTGATGTAAATTCAATCTCATTACCCTTAAACAGACTAATAGTGACAAACCAAAAAAACTAGTTAAGAATAACCAGGTGTTTATTGTTGCAGATTGTTTTATGTCTATTACTTGTGGCCTGAGTGTTCAGCATTCCACATAGATTTGTTGATTAGAAAATTGAAAATTTAGATCATTAAATTACTTAATAATTTTGTTTTTTTTTTTAAATAATTGAAAATCTAAATGACTGTATTAGTCAATATACAATGATTTTATTTTTATTTTATATAAATAATTTATTATTTAAATAATTTTTTTTTGAAAAATCACATCACAAATAATAAAAAGTATATAAATTTTTTTTGAAAAATCACATTACAAATCATACAAATAATAAAAAGTATAGACATTTCGAATTACTAAATATAATTCATCATCAATATTCTCAATTCATCTCTATAAACTTTGAACCACTCACACAAACCATTATTAATTAATATAAATTATCAATTATTAATTAATGATAAATAGGTTGAAGTAATTATCTTATAAAAAAGTAAGGGGTCAGTATATTGGCAAGTCCCTTCAGGGCTGAGTGTCTCTCAGCCCAGTAGGAATGGACAATTTTCATAAATAGCTAACGATATTATCATTTTTGAAGTTTTAAAATGTTTCGGATAAAAGCAGTCAGTAATAAAAAAAATATTTCATAATATATATGGAAAAGTAAATGTATTTTTTTTAGGAAGATAAAAATAAAAATAAAATAAACAAATAAATAAAAGAATGTATTTAAAATATATTTTTATTATTTAAAAATATATTAGTAATGTTAGGGATTAAGGCTAGACAATACATACATAATGGTGTTGTTTATTGACGCAACAGAATAGTCTGAAAAGTAGTTTTTGTGGGAATTTGGTTAAAAAAATTCAAAATTTTTTCAAAAAATCAAGATGGTGAAAATGGATTCAGCACAATCAAAATCAATATTAACCAATATTAAAGTTTAACAACTATAACCGAGATTTTCAAAAAAATTTACCAACAGTTTTCATACTTACCGAAATTTTTAAGTTGTTCTGTAAATTTTTTAGAGTACAACTATACACAACAATCTGAACACTGAATAGAGTGGATTGATGGTTGAACACTGAATGGAGTGGATTTATTGTTGCCTCAGTGCTGTTTGAAAAAAATTTTGATACCATTTCGCAGGGCTAACTAGGATGAATAGAAACGTTAATTCCTACAGTGATCAACAAAATTGAAACAGAAAACCCTAGCTAAGCAACTAACAGTTATCCACAAAATTCAAACTTAAATAATTGTAGAAGCTAATTAATGGATTTTCACTGTGCGACGCTCAAGGTCGTTAAAATTAGAATTGTGAGCCAGTGAACCGCGACGTTTGACAATTTGTAACGGCTTCCTATCCAGCATAAAATATCGTCCAAAAACTCTAGATGGGGATTAAGAACTCAAATCGAATATGTAAGAGCAGTGGATCAGAAAAGTAAGAAGATAAATGAAAGAGGTAAATGTAAGAATCAAGATACCGAATTATGGGATCAGAATGAACACACGCCCTGCAAAATATAATCTTTTGTGAATGGAAGAGTGAATGTGAGTGATCGAATTGTTTACATGAATTACTTTTTCTTAACAGTAAGAAAAGTTGTCATTACTGGTCAGTAATAATTTCTTGATGGTCACCAAGATTGTGTGAAACTTGGTTGATGGCAACTTGTTTGTGGTCAGTGAGATGTTTATCATAATACTTATTATTATTGGTTGGCAATCATTTGTTGGTGGTCAGTAGGATGGTTATTAAGATTGTGTGAACTTTGATGGATGGCAACCTGTTAATGGTCAGTGAGATGGTCACCAAGACTGACTTGGAAGAGTTTGGACATCCTTTGGAATAGTACAATCATGATCTTACCCGTGACTCCTTTCATGAAATTTGAATCTAAAACACTGAACAACACACAAACCAATTCTCAATCTCTCCTTTGAACCTAAAATAAGATAAAAACTAAATTTGACATAAACACACTAATCTGTACCTCATAAGCATATATACACCTCATCTATCACAATCTCACCCAAGCCAACTCCCAATCTCTCTCATAAAATCTGATAAGAACTAAACCCTAACACAAACCAATTGATCCGTACCTCATAAACATATATACACCTTATATACTTCACAATCTTAACCATAGACTACCCATTCAAGCTCGTTGCATTGGAGCTGTTGACATGACAGAATAGACTTGCAGGATAACCTCCATAAACTTCTTAGTATATTAGCAAAAACATAGCTATTCAAATAGATTGCAGAGTCTCGATGAAAATTTATGACAAATTTGTAAAAAAACCTTAGGAACCACCGCGGTCCGCAACTTAACAATAAAAAATGCAAAAAAGTTCCAGTATGGACATTGATAGAGCAGTGAAGTCTATGAAATGATCCTACTTTCCAAAAGCAGCCCTCTTACCTTGTTTGTGGTCTCATCTTTCAACATGATGTGTCGCTCTTTCAGAAGTTGCCGTGTAGTTTCTTCCACCTCTTCACTTGCTCTCAAGACGGAGAAGAACACTCGATCTGCGGCTAACCCAGCGATTTCTGCTATTGATATTTTAAGTTGTTCTACTTTCTCCGCGCTGTACTCAGCCCATACGGGAGAATTCCTTGAGCCATTCAGGACAGAATCCACCCTGTTAATAACGAGAACTACATTATCGCACATTCGGGAACGAGCAATCATAGGAAATACCTGCGCTGCTCGAGAAGTATCTCCCCCAAAATTAAGCACAACCACGCACAAGTCTGCCACATTCTCATATTCTTCCCATATTTTGGATAGATGTGCCCTGTTTCCACCCCCATCGGTGCCAGGAAAATCAACCACAAATATATCATCTCTGAACCTGTAAGGAGTGGCTGCCGTTGTGTGGATAGTGAATCCTACACCTCCAACATCTTCACCTAAAATTGAATTGATAAGTGTAGTCTTACCAGCATTTTCTGGACCTATAAAGGTCACAAATCTCAACTTTTCCAAGGAATTGCATGCTTTTATTATTTCAAACATCTTGCGTGCTCTTTCCTCTATGTCTGCCTGAATCTCCTCTGGTAGGGATTGCGTATTCTTCACCGACTGTCCTTCGATTAGATTGTAAATTTTTGTCTCGTAATAACAAACATCCGACTGGTCATCCTGTAATTCACTGCCACTGAGAAGACAATAAATAGTCCTCACAATATCCCTGTAATTTAGTATTCTGATACTTCCTTCAGAAATTGAGAAGTAGCTCCCATGGCAAAACTTTGAGATGCATGCATAATCAGGGATCACAGAAATTAACTCTGGGTGAGAGGAAAGGGAGGTAGAAAGATATAGATCACATTTTATGGGTACCCCTGCCGGTGGTACAATGAAACCCTGTCCATTTTGTAAGGGAATTTCCAGAGGCCTAGTAAAGGAAGATATCATATTGTGGAAATGTTTTCTCTTTGTTCCCGGTATCGAATGGGAAAGATTATCCAGAGGGCTAGGAAATCCCCTTGCAAGAGTTTCAAGAGCCTCACTGTACAGATCACTTCTTTGCAGAACCTCCGACTGCTGCATTAACAACAACCTTCCCATGCCTCGGACCAAAGCAGACGAAACGTAGCCATCCTTCCACGAGTCTTCGACATGGAGATCTCTATTTGCAGAGCCGAAGCAGGTCCTTAATTTTACAGAAGGAATTGTTTGCTCAACAGTTTCATCTTTCTTCCAACTGAATATCGCATCAGCTTCTATTTTAGTTAAAACTCCTTTCAAAAGGATGCTATTTTCACTTTCATCTTCAATTTTCCACTCATATCCTACATTTGGCTCTACAATTGGCTTCACAGGGCACGATACATTTGGCTTTACAATTGCCTGTACAGGAAAATCGTGGTACAAATGACTCCCTCTGAGGGTTATGACTCCTTCACACCTTGTTCCGCGGTCATAAACACTCAGGGTGCAGGCCTGTATACAAGGACTAGGCGCTACATCCATGACAGGCTTGCTCGGAATTCTTTCTCTGTTTGCATCAGAAACGAACTGTTTAACATAGGATTCGACTCTGGAGCATTGAAATTGTTGATAATTGAAACCATCACGAGATACGAATTGTTGAATAAATTTGTCAATTTGTCCCCTGCCATCGCGGCGAACCCCAACTGATACATAGCGAGGCATATTTGACCCACTTATACTGCGCATCTCCTTTAGAATGCTCTGTACATCATTAAGCTCACTAGAAATCGCAATTTCTGTTCCTTCATCCGAATTCGCTGAGATCAATCTTTCCAAGCAAGAAAGCGCACTCTGCAACCTGGTTCTTCCCATGAACTCTGGAATGCAAGTCATGCTTATACCCTTAAGCATAGAAGGCACAGGATCAGTACCATTCACAAATGTGAACATTCGCCTATCCAGTTCCATTGTTTTGTCACAAAAGCTCTTGGCAGCACTGTCACAGAAATAAGGGGAGCCAAACCCAATAGAAATGTGTTCTATGTCCTCTTCCTGAGTTTTTAACATGTAGCAGATGAGAAACAAATGGGCTAATGCCCCAGCCAAGCCATGACCTGAAAATATTATCCTGTTTGATTTGTAATGCTGAAAATGAGACATATTTGGCAGTTCAGATGTTATTCTCTGGAAAAGCTCATAGTGAAACAGTCCCTCCACGTTCTTCGCTTCTTCCCCGTAGCTTTCAATGAATTCATTTCGACCTGCCACTTGCAGGGCAAACATATTTTGAATGGGTAAACACCTTCTGAATGATACATACAGCGTCACGTTATAGTCAAAACCCACTATAAAATTCTGGGCCATTTGTATCCATTGGAAACCAATACGAGAGTAATGAGTATCAACGGCTGCCATTGCCTGTTCATTATCCATATAAGCCAGTGAAGATAACACCACTGCTTTCGCAATTTCATCGGATTTGGGTCGATAATCATTGAACTCATGTTGTGAACTCATGATGATGTTGAGGAAGCAACTGACAGAAATTGATACCGGCGAGGTTATAACATGGAGGAGCAAACAACTGAGGAAGACGATTGTTTCCAAGATCTCTTTACGCATTCCTTACCGCCTATCGGCAGTATACCGTTCGGTCTGTGGTTTTTGGGATTCGTTTAATGCGTCAGATCATTATAAAAGGGTTGTTTGCCTTTAATTCGAATCTTTTCACCAGACCTATAAAACTCGAATATTTCCTTTTGTGAATTATTTCATTTGGTGGTCACAACTAGGCCTTCCCTCCTTCTTTGGTGGCTTGAATGATCATTCCCGGATCTTTTACACTTATCGTGGTCTTGTATCTTTTCTTTTCCCTATAAAAGTCGTTTTCCTTTCCCATTCGTGTTTGGTTTCAAGCTTTATGAGCCTTTTTGCAAGGCCTTTTATCGGTATTTTTTTGGGGAAGGTCTAGTGAGTGGTGACTCCCTCTTCTCCTTCCGTGTTCTTTTCCCTTAGATTTTTGACAATGTCTCATTTTCCCATTAGATGTCTTTTTTTGACAATGTTTCTTTTAATCCTGATTCTAATTTTTCGTGGCATTCTTATTGCCGTCTTGGCAATCCTTATTGGTCCTAAACCGAACATGTTCTTTCTCATTTTCTTTCTTTCTTCCCCATGCCTCGTTAGAGTGTGCATGTGAGAAGTGTGGTCGTTTATTATCAGGAGCACACCCACAAGGGAAATACTCATATTCATTATAGATTGGAGGACTTTTCCTTGTGGTATATGGACCTCATCCTAGACTACATTCAAGGAGAATCAATCAGGCTCATGGAGAAGCCTCCTCCCAAAGGATGAAACTCTCAGATATATAGCTTCTCATGGAATGGCAGACTGGATTTTGGATATAGGCCACATGCAGGGAAGGTTTATTCCGTATATGCAAACTACGGATCTTTATTGGCAAATGAAGTTTTTACTAGGATGCACTCTCCTAGACAGGCATGAGCACTGTGATGATATTCTCTATAACACCCCCATCCACCCCAAAGAACATAATAAGGGTAAAAGAAGGCGTTATTATCATTGAATTGACCTCCAAAGTCCTGTCATGGAAATGGGATCTTAAAATTTTGTCATTTTTTGATCTCCTCGAGACTAAAAATGAGACCTTTATGACAATGTAAAATTAATGAAAAAAGACTCTTGAATCAAAAGATGTGGCCATTTAAAGTCTAGCCATTAAAATCTTGCCATATCAGTGTTGTGTTTCCACATAGCACCCATGTGAACCCCACGTGGCAAACCTCCATCCCTCGTTGGAGTTCCACGTAGTCATCCTACCTGCCCATATGTCCTTGGCCTTGCTCATGAGGCATTGCCACATCATCACCTTGTGGTCTCGTTGGTCAAACCCCCTAACCTCGCAATTCTTCAATTTCCTATTACATGTTATCTCGGCCTTGGCCACCCCTTTTCCTCAGCGCAAAGTGCAACCTCACATAATGTAAACCCAGGGTTAGATAGGGAATTTCTCCTCAATTGTTGAACATGATTTCTCATCTCTCATCCCTTACCCCCTTGCCTTAGATCTATCGCTCATGTCACCTTCCCATTTCTCTGGGGCAAGTCAGACTTATCCATAATAATTGACGGAAGAGCGCTTCTATCTCATCCCCCATCGCCCTTGGCCTTTTCTTATCATGCTCCGCCAAAATTCTCCCAAAGTCCAAGGACTCCTAAGGGCGAGATGTCATCATTGCAACATCGTTCGCTCCATGTGGCCTCTTTTGAGAGTGCCACGTTTCACTTGCTTTTTAGCCTCTCAACCCTATGATAAGGCCTATTATGGCTTCCATGTGGCACACCACTTTGGCACCACATCAACGTAAATCCATGTCACCTTGCCACTTGGCTTGGATCCCACTAGTCTCAACCCTCGATGCAAAAGCCATTATTTTACATTATAATGATTTGGCCCCTTTTTATGATTTCCAGCCTTAAGGTTTCCATCCCTGGACTTTTCATCGCTAATTGTGTTTGGGTGCCACCACACAACCCTGAGGCTCGAGACGGGAATTCCTTACGGAACTTGTTAGGGAAATCTTTGTCTCAACCTCCATATCTCACCATTGTGCATGTGAACATCTCTGAGGGCTTCCTGAGGTCCCAAGACGAGGATCTTGTTACGTTAATTTCTCATAACATTACCATCTCGCCCTCATCCTCCCTCAACACTTAGTCGAATTCATGTGTGACTGCATCCCGAGGTTGGGGCATCTATATATATATATATATATATATATATATATATAGCTTTGTTGTAGCATATATGTAATATACTTGTCTCTCATGTGCTTATATGGGATTCAACCCATTCCAGTCAGCACGGATATATGTGTGTGTGTGTGCGCACACAAAAGAAGTGCATGCTCTGTGCAAGCAATTTCATAATACAGGGCCTACTATTACAACTCATTCTAACACAAGAATTCAATCAACAACAGAGATTTACCCATCTCTCATACTTAGAAAATTAAACTAAATTCAGGCTCATAAATAAGCACAGGGGTTATCCATTCTTCATCCATTACATGAGAAATAAACCTTCCCTTATCAATCAAACGTGAAATCAACAATCCTATTTATGAGCATATGCATATTTGAAAACACAGTAAGCATTTACATAACATTCACAGACACATGAATTCATATAAACACTTAACTTTTAATGAGAGGTCTGGAAATTGAGATTGGGACTTCAACTCTCCACCCAACCTTAGATTGAATGCATTTTGAGCTTTCTTAATTCAATCTTCCCCGAGCCAGATTCAGAGCTTGAGGAGGAATTTTTCTTAGGAATTCTCAACCACTGCTTGCATACAGTGAAAAAATCCCATTTCTTAGGTGTTCTCAATAGATCCCAACTGTAACACCAAAGAGGCCTTTAATCCAACATCAACATAGAGGATTTTGCATAGTGCAAAGAGTCTCAATTCAATCTTATATAGAGATTGCATAAATAGAAGGGAGACTTATCAATTGTGTTATCATTGTAGTAGTAAGATCATACCTACCTAGCGATTTCTCAGTGGTGATATACCTGTGTTCTTAGCTCCATGTTACACGAGGTGTTATCAGCCCATCTAGTCCTAGAGTGCCTCATCCTATCAACATTTCTGAATCATCTAGTTTCCATGTGGTTTATTAGCCTCATAAACAAGCCACAAATTTGTGATTCTCACCCAGCAATCCCTCTTGGCTTTCTCAGTTGGGCTACCACTAAAGTATCTCTTCCCCCTGAACTCTCTTTGTCGTTCTCCTTTGGATAGACACACACAACCTTCCCAGGAGCTACTCAACATTAGCTTTACTTGCCTTCCCCCGTGAGATATCTCCTCCTCTATGCATCCCCCCTCTTACAACACAACCTCCTCCCTTGTCTTATGTGCTTCTTCAACGTGTTAACCACACTAGTTCCCTTCACGAGGACATGTCTGCCTTTTCCTCTCTATTCAATGCCCATACACTCGCTTAATTAACTATACACCTTTTACTTGTAGATTATCCCCCAAGATGAGTATGGGCTTGTCCTCCTTGTTGGGGAAGCTCATACACTTCCTCTACTTCATAAATGTGTAGGTTATATTCATTTAAATCCTACCAGTCATCCTCGGGGTTTTCATTAAATAAGCAAACTTCCTCCAATTTCCCAAACAATCTGTAGCAAAAAAACTTAAAGTTGTTGTGCTTTTAAATGTAAAATACACAAAGGTATTGTGAATAATATTTTAATAATAAGATGAAATATACAAGTATGAATGAATATTACAATCAAGGCCCACTTATATACTTAGGCAGGTGCCCATTCATGAATGGTCATGTCCTTAAAGACATGTCTCTTCATTAATTAATCATTAATCAACTATAATTATGATTTACTATTCTTTCATTTATATTTATTCTATTTTTATATAAATGGTATCCGTAACATTGTCCCTTTCTTCAAAAAGCTTTGTCCTCAGAGCTTCATTGCTAACAATTTTCTTTCACCTTAATTGCTAGCAATTTTCTTCAACTTGCTCATGTCATTTTCGGTAAGTGTAAGTGGTACAACTAGCCTTATCCATTTTTTTAACTTTTTAATTTTACTTATATATATATATATATATATATATATATATATATATATAGATATTCTAAAGTAACTTTATAAAATTATAATATAACTTTATAATTTAATAAAGTTAAATTATAATAATTTTATAGAGAACTTTTATAATTTGTTAAATTCGTATATGGGTATTGTCGGGCCCTTTTATGGTGGACGGAAAAGTATAGTTGTGGTACGAGATTTATAATCCATTTTTTAGTCCCCTCACGTTAAAATTCCTTCTTAGTGGTCCAACAATCTTGTCAAACGCATTCACAGATTGTAACAGGGATGTGTTGACGAAATTATACCCAGAATTGAGGCGAAGAACAATTATACATTTCTAAAGGGCTTTGGACCGAATATTGACTCCGATCAAGCAAACCAGTGAATCCTGTTGAAAATGGCAACAAGAAACAGTGAAGGAGGCCTCCTGAAACATCTTTCCTGATCCTAGTTGGAAAGTGATCACCTAAACTAGGTGGGGACCACACATGTGATTTTTGTCGGAAAAATCTATTTTTAGACTATGTCTATTTTTAGACATACGGAGCATAATTTGGGAATTCCAGTTGGAGATTCTTGAAGTATGCAACATGTTGGTAAAAATAGATGAGACCCTTATTTTTAGGACCCAGGCTATTTTTAGACTGTATCTCCTAAAAATATGGAAGTCAAATATTATTTACCCTTTTTAATATTTAGACTATAAACAGCAGTTTACTCTCTTGGAGCACTTTAGTTTGACCCCCAGAGGTGGGGCATGCAGCTGACATAAGGAAATTCGAATTTCCTATGAGTTAAGTGAGCTATTGCATGTTAGACTTTAGTTAGACTCATGTGGCAGAGTTTTGGTGGAGTTGATTGAGGAGTTAATGGAGGTGGTGTTCTGGTTAACTAGTTGAACTAGTTGAATTTAGTTTAACTGGCTAATACACTAGAGATGAGTTGTGTGAATTAAATATTATTTAATTCACTAATTATTAACTCATTATTCAACTAAAGAACACATCGGTTTAACTCAGTGCATGGACAGTTCAGTGGAGACCAGTGAAAGAGGTAGATGAAAGGGTGAGTATAGCTATCAGTTGGAGGATCAGTTTTGCATGGGATTTGCATCACACTTGGAGGAAATTACCAATGACAATTGCGCAGTGAAGCCAAGGAGATTCGAACCTTGGATCTCTATTTAGACCAGCCTTGATTGCGCAATAGAGGCAGAGAAGTAGTGGGTGTGTTTTGAACCTGTGACTTGTTCAAAACCAAGCTAGTTTTGTGTAGCTTTGGGAGATAGTACTGAGTACTTGTGAGGAGTTTGTACTATGTATTTGCTGCATGTTCTCTCCATTTATAATATACTATAGCTGGGGGTTTTCAGCTATAAGCTTTCCCCATACATACTGTGTTAATGTGTGTGATGATTTGATGTGTTATCACTTCTATTCTTTCCGCATGTGACAATTAATTGTAGAAGAAGGTTATGTGTTATGCATGCAATTCGAAATTGATGTATGATCGGGTTAATCTTCATTGAATAAGTGATTTATTCAGCTAATTTCTACAAATCCAAATAGCTTTTGATGTTGTATCTACCTTGATCTGGAAATTAATCTTCTAGGTGGGGCTCAATATTTTTCCTATCAAAGAGTTATTTGTCATTGTCAGGGTTTTGAGAATTAGTGTGCTAATTATTCAAGAAGTCTTCAAGGATGATTTCGTTCATCAGACTTTTTTCTTGATTCGACCCTATGCCAATTAATATATCCTCTCCTAGGTTGGAAAGAAAATCATTTACTTCAGCTGGAGTTTTTTCTAAAAGTCCCTCAAATTCAGACCTTGCCCATGTGAGACAGTGGTGGATATTATGTGGAAATAAGTGTAGAAATTCCTTGTAGATTCAAAATTGCTCATGTAATTTACTAAAACATAAGACTCAAATATACTCTACTTATATGCAAAAAGAAATTCACAATAGAGAAATCAAATCATAAACATGCATCAAAAATCAACACACATACACAAATATTTATCTAAGGGAAAGAAACTGCTCAAAACCCCTTCCTATATGTATTGCATTAATCAAAGAATATGGATGAATACAATATGCGTGCTCAAGCTGAGCACAACCTACACCTATATCTTCTATCATGTTGCTTCACGTACTAACTTAGGCCAATACTTAACCAATTTCTCAATCGACCAAGCTCATATTTACTTGCGGTGTTTCTTGAGGAATTAGCCCCTATTATTAGGGAAATTACACAATATGGATCACGCAAATACTTTAGGCCAATCTGTGATTGCATGCACCACCTGTACAACTTGGAATGGTTTATAATTAATAGTACACTGCCCTTGAACTTCAATCTCAACTGGGTAACTCTAATTCTCTGCATGCATCAGTGATTCTAGGATGATTGATTAGTTAACTGGTTGATCACTATAATGAGTTGAAGTTCCACTTCCACTCTTTGATCTTCCACTAGTTCCTCTTGCAGTTAGAACTAGTTTAACTAACAATAACTCAATTTAACTGAAATAGATTGCTAGAAATTAGAAATCAATCATACTGAACTGAGCTCAAGTGTCTCCAACTTGAATTAACCGAGTTAACTGAGTGACAAGTGCCCGGTCACCTAGGTTATCTACCTCCAAGTATTTTACTGAAATTGAAATTTGAATTTTAATCTAGTTTGACCAAGGCAAAGTCAAAACTAGATTTTTCTTGCTACATTTTCAACACTCCCTCTCAGCAAGAAAGGCATTATCTAATACCCCAATCCTACCTCAATGGAACTCAAATTTTCCTCTTGAAAAAGCCTTTGTAAAAATATATGAATCTTGTTCCTTTGTAGGAATGTATTCCAACAACATAATCCACCTCCGCACACAATCCCGTAGATGGTGATACCAGGTGTCGATATGCTTGGATTGATCATGAAACACTAGATTCTAAGACATTTTGATACAACTCTAATTATCACAGTAAATCATAGTAGAATCCATAATTTGACCAAATAACCCAACAAGAATCTTTCTCATCCATATAGCCTCACATGTTACTTGACTTGCAGCCATGTACTCTGCTTCTACTGAGTTGAGTGCAACAGATCTCTGCTTCTTTTTGTACCAAGAAATCGTTGTTGACCCAACATTGAAAATTCCTCCTGATGTTCTCTTCCTATCTTATGGACTCCCCACCCAATCTGCATACGTGAAGCCTTGCAACTTCACTCCCTCTTTTTGTATGTGCCAAAGATCAAATTGAGTAGTTCCTCTAAGGTATATCAACACATGATTTTATGTCTTCCAATACAGTTTGGTTGGCTTTACCATAGCTTGAGTAAGTTGGTTAACTGCATAACACATGTTCGGTCGCATGTTCACCAAATAAACAAGTGAACCCACAAGATGCCTATAAATTGTAGCCTCCACTTCTTCACCTGTAGTATTATCCTCTTTCCTCCAATTCCTTGCTAGAGGAGTCTCCATGGGTTTGTTGCACCCCATGTGGAACTTATTCAGTTTCTCATTGGCATACTTTCCTTGAGAGACAAATAGTTCCCCGTCTCCTTTCCATAATTCCAAATCGAGGAAATAATGCATGAGCGCCATGTCCTTCATCTCGAATTCTCTTGCAAGATCCTCTTTGCAATATTTGATCAACTTCTCATCACCAGAAAAAATTAAATCATCGACATATAATACTATAATCAATAATTTACCTTCAAAAACAATATGGTAAAGATTTGCATCTGCTTCACTTTTGGTGAAGCCCAACCTAGTGAGATAGATGTCGATCCTGGTGTACCGAGCATGGGGTGCTTGCTTCAATCCATACAATGCTCGCTTGAGTCTGCACACATGTGACTCTTTTTTGAAGGTCTTAAATCCTTCTGGTTGTTCAATGTACACCTCCTCCTCAATCACTCCATTGAGGAATGTTGTCTTCGCGTCCATCTGATGAATATTCCATCCCATATGCGTTGCAAGTGCTAGAATTGATTTGTTTGAAGAGTACCTTGCTACTGGATCAAAGGTCTCCTCATAGCCAATTCCCTCCACCTTAGAGAACCCCTTTTCCATAAATATGACCTTGTGTTTCTCGATGCTTCTGTATGCTGCTTGCTTCACCTTGTAGATCCATCTCGGACCCACCACTGATTTGTCCTTTGGTCTTGGGACCACTTCCCAAACATTGTTTCTGGAAATGGAATCATATTCCTCTACCATAGCATCAACCCATATTGGTTGTTTCATTTCTTCCTCGAATGAAGATGGCTTAGTCTCTACAAGCTCATTCACCATAGCCATGTAGCTAGTGTACCAATCTGGTGACCTCCTCTGTCTGCACTGTGATGTGGGTTCTCCCACATTTTCTCTAGCATCATGCAATAATATTTCGCCTTCCTTGGTTCGCTTCCTTCCTTCTCTAGTTGTATCTTCTTGAGTGGATGTCTCAACTCTCTATTCCTCTGCACCATTCCTATTTGTATTTCATTAATCAAATAATTTGGATGAATACAATATGCTTGCTCAAGTGAGCACAACCTACACCTATATCTTCTATCCTGCTACTTTAATGTCTGACTCAGGCCAATACTTAGCCAATTTCACATCCTGATAAGCTCCTAGCTCCTTGCATTTTTCCTTGAGGAATTATCCCCTCTTAATCAGGGAAATTACTCAATTTGGATTCCGCAATTCCTTTAGGCCAATATATGACTGCATGCACCACATGTACAAATTGGAATATTTTACAACTGATGGTACATTTCCCTTGAATTCCAATCTCAACTGGGTAATTTTGATTCTCTGCATGAATCAGTTATTATAGGTTGATTTATTAGTTAAGTGGTTGACCACTACAGTTAGTTGAAGTTCCACTTCCACTCTTTGATCTTCCACTAGTTCCTCTTGCAATTAAAACTAGTTTAACTAAAAATAACCCAATTTAACTGAAATAGTTTTCTATAAATTAGAAAGAAATCATACTAAAATGAAATCAAGTGTCTCCAACTCAAATTAACTGAGTGAAAAGTTCCATATCACCTTATTTAAATACCTCCAAGTATTTTACTGAAATTGAAATTTGAATTTTAATCTAGTTTGACCAAGGCAAAGTCAAACAAATATTTTATTGCTACATTTTCAAAAATGAGTGAAGAATGCACATGGGTGCCTACTTTTTAGGGGGATATTGTGATGCTCTATAGCTACCAGTCAAATGAGGAATGACCATTTGGGTGTTTCACTTGGTTCCCAGAGTTTCAGACTCTAACAATGGCTTCTGGAAGTGCACATAGCTTGAATCAACATATAACCTGGCATTGAAATTGTCCATAATATTTAATACAACATCAACCTCACTGTTCCAAAAGGAGTCATCAAATACATGTTTGGTATCTGGTCTCACACGATTTTGAAAGGCTTCAATCTGTAAATGTGGATTGATTATAGTGCTTGTTGATGTTGCCACTCTTGATTTTGCCTGCCCAATATTCTGATCCTAAAAGAGGAATTGTTTTCTAAGATTACTCTTTTAAATAATGTCATCGTCAATTACATTCAACTTCCCCTGGCTTCCACACAAGCTCCCCATGAGGGCTAAGTTCTTTAAAAGTTCACATCCTAGAGCACCAGCACCCACAACACATATTTTTGCATCTTGCAACTTCTCTTGTATTTGTTTTCCAAATACATAAATTTGGGCATCGTAACAAAAATTCAATGGCGTGACATCCTTTGGCTCTAGGGGTTTCTATAGGAAGCTATTACAATGAATTGAGATAGAAGAACTGAAAAAGTGGATGAAACTTGCTTGAACAAGTTTTAACAACCTCCTTCCCAACAATTCTAGCGAACATGGTTTCCATGGGATTCAACAATGCATGGGAACCAATAGAAAAATGATAGAGCACATTTACATTTTTATCAATCTCATTGACATCCAACTTAATCAGGTTGTTGTCACTGTAATTTAAATCCTTTACCACATCAATGAATCTATTAACAACTTCCTATGAAGCAGCAAAAGGGAAATGCCCAAATTGATGAACAAATTTATCTAGAGCTCGGAAGCCAGGTGAAAAAGTGGAGGGAGGTAAATCTTGGAGAAATCACTGAGAATAAACTCACCTGAATTTTCAAGTGCTTCCCTAAGTGGCTTAAAATTTAAAACTTTGATTTTATTTACCTGAGTGACTATGCCACCCCTATCATAATGTTAAAAGCTGGTGGTGTCTTCCTGGATGTGGAAAGGGTATGGTCTCACATTCATAAATTTTCTTGTTTTGTCATCACTGAGCTCACTCATACCTTTAATTTTAGAAAAAACAACAAGATCCCCATACTTGAATTGGAGCCTCTCATTACCATCCATAGATGATATCAGAGCAGGATTGTCATTAGTAACCAAAGAAACGATACATCTGTGTGTTTCCTCACCATTCACATCAAACACAATAAAAATTTTCCCTGATCTGAATGGAGTATGTTAGTGTTGTTGTGCCAATTACCCTTTCATATTCTGAATTCAATGTTTTATGTATGCTTAAGGGGTCAAGTTATCTTACAAATTATCAAGTCTCATGAGTGTTTTTCATGTAAAATTATTTATCAATTTAACATAAAATAAAATGATTAACAACAATAAATAAAGTACAGAACATCACCATATAACACATCAACACAGGTATTTGATGAAGGAGTTCACTCCTCCTGGGCTACATCTCCTTGGTCCAACTTCCATGGCTTGGGCCTGTATATTATGATAATATTGACAAATTGACCTATTTACAATGCTCTGTTGCTCCTGAAACTTGCACCAATGAGTCTATAAAGCCCAAAAATGGTCATCTAGCCTCTTTCTGCACCTAAATTATTCGAAAAATCCAAAATTGATGACCATTTACATTTTCTCCACTATTTTAGGCCCTAAATTAGCTAACTGGAGCTAAACTAGCAGTCTCTGCCGAATTTGGGGGTCGACCAACTTAATCTTTCATTAAGTTAAGTAAAAATGTTTAGCACTAATTAAGCGTTGCTTAACGCTAAACCCTCTCTTAACATAGCCCCGCATTAATATATGGATTAGGTGCAATAAGTACAGGGTTTAAGGTTAATTAAACATGTTTTATGTGTTAACTCCGCATTAGTGTTTTAGCCCCGTCGGTGGTCTCGCGCCGAGGTCTTATGAATCGAGGCTAGCCCCCACTTCCCCCGCCACACAACATGGTTAAATTTAAATATATGTGGCTCCACTCTACGGTTAAGACTCATTGTATGTTGGATTGGTAACGCGTGGCGCTGGCTAGTCGGAGGTCGCGGGGTCGAACCCCGACACCTCTGCAAAGACTTAACCAAAAAATTTACTCCACAATACAACCATGCGAGGGGGCATGTGGTGGCCCTAAGTTGCACCATGTGTCCTCACCCAATTGGCTCAACTTCAAACCAATAAAAAATTTCCCCATAACCTAGAAATTCAACCAATACCATGCTACCACTTGGCAGTTCACCATTTTCTAGAGGAAACTGCCAAAATCGACCCTGCATAATCAACATGCCATGTTAGCAGTACGGACTGCTGACTGGGCACCTTTCTATCATTTTTAAAAAAAAATTTGCATGTTTAGAAAAGCGAACATAACTAATTTCCGGGAGCATACATAGTCCATTTTTCGTGGAACAAAGCACAGTGGACTCAGAACGACGAGCACTACATGGTCGTTCAGGTTTCAAGCCATTATGAGAACTTTAATTTTTTAGCATAAAACAGAGCCCCTGATCAAGCCCAAATTCACAGAGCACACTTCCAAATAGTGCCCTAATATTTGCTTTGATGAAAGTGATTGTTGGATTGTGATTATGGCAGAAATCATTGTATTCAATTGATTTTTCCACACTTGAGTCTATGAACACCACCACTTGAAAATAAGACAGTTGTTGTGGTGATATCTCAGTTTTAGTAAAAACTTAAACTACAATTGTAGTGTTTAATTGCTGCAACTTATTACAACAAGAAATTTCCATGTTTTTGACAATATCATCTTCACTGAGATAAAAATTGGTAGACAATTCCCACATTTCAACATTTGATGGGTCATGCAATGTCATTGATTTCACTCCCTCCATTATCAAATTCTTGGCTACCTCAACCCCAAGGCTTTAAAGGCCATAGATGTGAATATTTGCATCAGTTAGGCATCTCATAGCCTCCCTTCCATAAACTGCCAACAGTTTGTTGTGCAAATATTCACCTATGTGTATTTGTGTTTGTCCATGATCAGGAACATGGATTGAGTTTTTGCCAGAACTAACAACAATTTCCATGTTAATCATATTTGTTTTCTCCCCTTCTTTATCATCTGTGGATTCATTTCTTCCATTGGAACTCTTTGCATCTACATCTTCCTCTTCATTATCATCATCAACTATTTTCCCTTCTTGTTCATCATCAAAATCAGTATTCTTGACATCTTCATCATCTACAACTGTATTTACATCCTGAGTCGTCATATACCCATTTTGATTGTCATTTATGTCACCTTGGGTAGATCCTAACTCAACAGGTTCAACATCATTTTTCTTGGTTAGAACATTCCTTAATGTTAATTTCCTTCATGTCAATGTCAACTTCCATTGTATTTATTGAAGCTGGTTTTTTGAAAGCCTTTAATGATTTGTTTATTTGTTGTAATGCTTCTCCAATTTCATTTAACAATTTATATTTATGATATTCACTTAATTCCATGATTTCCAGGACCTAAGCTTTAATGGAAAAATGTGCACTGAATAACATCCAAGGGGTTGAATGGCTTTGATACCAATGTAGCGACAAAACTTAAAGTTGATGTGATTTTGAATGTAAAATACACAAAGGTATTATGAATAATATTTTATTGATAAGATAAAATCTACAAATACGAATGAATATTACAATGAGGGTTTGCTTATATACCTAGGTAGGTGTGCTCATTTATGAGTGGTCATTGTGAATTTTTAATCTATTGCGGCAACTGAAAATTTAATTGTGCAGTTTATTTGCTACGACAAATAACGAATAAAATCACAATTAAAATTTTAACCATAAAAATACCGCGGAAAATACAATACTTAAAATCAAGAAATTCTAGCAACACAGAAGAATTTTAACACAGTTAGTTTTGGACAATTTTCCTCGAAAAACCCAATGCAAGAAAATTGGTGCAACAAATGAGGTTCTAATATTATTCTTCAACAAAAATTCTGAGTACAATAATTTAGATGCCTAATTGGCAATCTAATCTGAGGAAAAATACTAGAAAAATTATTGTGAGAATTTTCTCTCACCCCAGATCTGTTTTTTGCCACCGAAATCACCTCCCCAATCTCTCCAATGAACCTCCTGTGTCACCCTTCTACGTAGATATTATGATGACCTTTTCATAGTTTTGGCCTTCCTTCATTTTCCTCTTCCGGGGATTGGAATCCTTCCTCCTAGAATGTTGTTGTCCTCCTCTTCCACCTGCTACTCACCCTCTGGCTCTATCTTCTCTACTGAGTTTCTGCTACTGAGAAAATCAAACTTCCTGGGCAATTGAGTATCTACATTGGTGTGTTCTCCATCTAACCATCAACTTATTCTTATAATATTATATTGGAGCACCAATGACCAATATTAAAACATAATCGATGGCCCATATTAATTCCCTATCGATATGTGTGCATTTATATATGATTATCACCTTATCTCAATTAATATTGATTAATTAACCATATCCCCTAAGCTTAGACTTCGGAAATATTAAAAAAAATGGTTAATAATCTAATTGAGACACTTCTAGGGGGAATTTCCATAAAAAATTTATGGGTTTTGTAAATCTCATGTATTCAAGCCTCTCCACAAAATTTCATGGCTAGAACACATACGATGCTACAAAAACTAACACTCTGTCTTAGTGAGAGATGTGTTATAGTGTTGCACCCATTGTAAAAAAAATCTCTCTTTGCACCATATCCTGTCACACTGTTGAGGTATGGATGTTTCTGCCCACCAACTACTGCACAACTTTGATATACACTGCATTTGTGTTGATGCTGACCGTGTTGAACTACTGCCAACACTGCATCTGCACTGCAACTCCCTCTCATTTTTTGTTGCTGCAACTGCAACATCTGCAAATGAGAATCATGAAAAGTCACCTATCCTTGCTACTAAAATAGGTTCTCCACCATACCCATATGTTCCCTGAAATAGATGAACTTATCTCTCCCTAAAGCTTTTGTGAGTATGTATTCAAATTGCTCTTATGTGGGAACATACTGTAGTTGGACCACTCCACGTTGTACACAATCTTTGATGAAATGACATCAAATATCTATGTGCTTCAACTTGTCATGAAACATTGGATTCTTAGAGAGCTTTATGCAACTCTGATTATCATAGTAGACATTGGTCGCTTCCATCCTCTTCTTGAGAAAGCTTACTAGTATCTTCCGAATTCATATAGCTTCGCACATAGCTATGTTTCCTACCATATACTATGCTTCTGCAAAGCTTAATGCTATTGACTTATGCTTCCTACTACACCAAGAAACCATCCCTGATCCAATATTGAAGCAGTAGCCACTGAATTGCTTGCCTAATCTGCATCTGTGAACCCACATAGTCTAACGTCATCCCCTCTAGTATATCTCAACCCATATTCGATTGTGCCACACACATACCTCAGAATGTGCCTCGCTGCTGCTCAATGTACCCTCTTTAGATCTACCATGAATTGACTTAGGGTATTGACAACAAAGAAAATATCTGGCCTAGTGTTGACCAGATACATGAGAGACCCAATAAGTTGTCTATACAAGGTGTGTTCGATATCCTTGTCATCTGATGAATATATCTTCTTCCAATTTTTTATCATGGGCATAGTCATAGGTTTTCAATCCTACATTACGAACCTCTTCAAAATATCTATAGCGTATCTTCCTTGTCCAAGGAAGATCTCCCCATTCTTCTGCCAGACTTCCAATCCCAGGAAATAGTGCATCAACCCCAAATATTTCATGGAAAACTTTGCTGGCAGGTTCCTCTTGCATCCCTCTATGAGCCCTGATGATCCTATCAAAAAGAGATCATCCACATCCAAAACTAGGATGAGTGGCTCACCCTCTACCATCAAATAGTAAAGGTTGTAATCTGCATCACTCTTAACGAATCCCATCTGCTGTAAATAAGTGTCAATCTAACCATACCATGCCCTGAGAGCTTGCTTGAGCCTGTATAGAGTTCTCTTCAGTCTGGACACATGAGTGCTCCTCTCATGAGTCTCGAAGCCCTATGACTGTTCTATGTACATCTCTTCCTCTATCACCTTGTTCAAGAATGTTGTCTTGACGTCCATATGGTGAATCTGCCATCCCATCTGAGTTGCTAGGGATATAACTAACCTGATAGAGGTGTGTCTAGAAACTGGGGCAAAAGTCTCCTCCTAATCTATCCCTTCTTTTTGTGCATAACCTTTTTCCACGAACTTAGTCTTGTACTTCTCCACACTTCCATCTGCAGCATACTTAATCTTTTAGATCCATCTAGAACCTACAATTGATTTGTCTTCTAGCCTTAGAACTACCTCCCAAACATCATTAATCATGATAGAGCTATACTCTTCTACCATGGCATCTATCCATACCTAATGTTGTGCGACCTCCTGAAAGCTGGAAGGTTCGACAACCTGAGCTACCAATAATTGGTATTTGTTTGGATATTTGAGTTTTATTTTTCTCATCCTAGGAGTTCCATTAAAATCCTCTGCATCTCTCAATGTCTAATGAACCTCTCTGCTGGAAAGACCACTAGTAGTGGGAGGATCAACCAACTCCTCCTCATCCTGCCTCTGCTGCTCCATCTACTGAGAACTCCCTGGATTTTCTGTATATGAGGAAATACTGGTATTGGTCACAATAATCGCTTTTTATGACTGTCCACTTTTATATCCCACTAGATGCCCCTATGGCTACCCCTGTTTCTGGACCAAAGGAGCTTCTGCAAACTGATTGTGATCACTTGTAGGCATCTCATGAGATCTCCTGAAATCTCGATCCTCCATGAACTTTACATCTTGCCTTACTACAATATTCTTATTTCTAGGAATGTATATTATGTGAGGTTTCTCTATACCCAATGAAGAACCCCTTCTTTACAGTCTGATCTAGTTTGGGATATTTATCATCTAGCACGTGGCAATAAGAAACACTTCCAAATTTTTTGAAGTGACTCACTTCTGGCTTCTTCTCTGTGAAGACTTGTTACGTCCCTATAATACTAGGGTAACCCCTTATTTTTATTATTAGTGTATCCCCCTTATTGTTATTGTTTTCCCATGTAGTCCCCATAGTGTTATTATTGTGCCTCATAGAAGCCCAATATTGTTATTGTTGTGCACTTACATTATTATTGTTATGTAGGCTCTAATTATAATATTGGGACCCTTTAGACTCCCATATATAGAAAGTAGGTTTTGTCATTTGAATCATCCAAAAATTGTTCAGTTATGTAATGTAAAGGAAGTTCCCCCCTCGAAGAGGCTGATTTATAAGTCGTTTATCTAGATTTTATTCTATTTTGTGAGCTGTTTGCATAAAATTTGGTATTAGAGCTTGGGATTCTGAGGTTTTTCTTCTTCAAACAGTTCATCTTGGAGTTTTCACTATAAATTTTTTTCTACGAGGCTTTGGAAGCTGAAATATTTATCATGTGGAGCAGAAATCTGTTGGAAATACTGAGAGGGGGGGTGAATCAGTATTCCTATCAATTAGAGCATTAGTTAATCTTCAAATATTATCAGTGTTTGTACAATGATAGCAGCAAACAAGAGGAACACAAATGCACACAATTTTTAAGGTGGAAACCCACTCCGGGACAAAAACCACCTAATTTTTTTCTAATAATTATTTAATATTCAACTCTAATTGAAAATAAAGCTCCAACTTCATAGAATCTAGAAAAGCATTCTTCTCCAGCTCCCACTGGATGGACGCTCCAATGCCCGAGATTCTTCAGTAGTCAACTGAACAGATGCCCCAACACCTAATGAGCTACAACACACCCTAGCACCACCCTACCACCCTATAGAAGAATAAAAAGAAGAATGGACTCCCGTACCAGGGAAAATGGTCCACTTTACAATGATATAGAATGATGTAAAAGAAGAAGACACACTAGAACATAACCCCAACTATGACACAACCACCTAATTATGATCCTATACCTCCTGATACTGCTTTTTCAACTCTTGGTAGATAGACACTAGAACAATTTTTACAATAATGTATTTACAATGACTTAGTACAATGATACCTTTACAGTGACTGTATGCAGTGCTGCCCACTTGAAGACTTCATGTGATGAACTTCTTGATGTTTTTCTGCACCTTGGTTGGTGCTCTTGTCATGCTACCCTCTGATGCACCTTGCTTTGCTTTGTTACCCTAGAAATTCTGGTCCTTTGCAGCCCTTGACAACACATGATCTAGATTTTTCTTGCCTTATAGGAGCGATATTGAATCTGATGTATCTATGTTATTTCAGATCCTCAATATCTGATTTTTCAGTCCTGCGGTATTCCTCTGAGTCGTCTTTCCAATGTCATAGGTATGACCCAATTTGGATTCTTCAAGAGAGAGTTATACCCAATTTCTCACAATGCCCTAATTATGCACTATTTCAGTATAGCGAACTTGTATGGCGTGCCACGTGTCACTCTTTCTTTATTCAGATTTTAAATTTATAGAACATAAACTCTAGTCCGTGCACTATCTGTCACTTTTTATAGAATTCCAATCTGATACTTAGAAAGAGAGTCATGAATTTTTTCCCAAGGTCACTTCTTTGAGATGAATTTTAGGAGCCTGCAAAAACACTAACTTCCACAAATCATATCTTCGAAAATATTGCGCACCTTGATCTGAAATTTCTATAGGTGCTTTCCAAGGATTTCGGCTTTGCCTCATAAAAATTTCAGCTGTTGAACCTTTGTATAAAATAATTTAGAGTGAAAATTCCACGATGACCTGTTTCAGATGGCGAAATCCCTTACATGAGAAGGATATGAGGATAAAAATTTATATAAATTCTTAGGTTGAGAGGGGCTTCAACAAGTGAACGTGGGAGGGATTTTAGGAGCTTAAAAATATTAATTATGACTTTTCAATGACCCATGCCACAACCCCATGGGGTTTTAGCCCACTAACTGGGGGTACAACTTCAAACATGAATATCTCTGAAACCGTGAAGAATTACGTGGCATGCCATATATCAACGAAAACATCTCGACAAGTAGAAATCATCAAAAGCATTCTTGACCTAGAATATATTAATTTGATAGGTAAAAATTCCCATGCAATATTGGGGTAGCCCCTCGTGCTGCTTGGGTTGACATAAATGAAAACCGTTGATCAACAATCTCCCCCTCTAGCATTGATGGCAACACAAGCACTCCCCTTGTGATCATGACACCTCTTCCTACAACATTCTCTCCCCCTTTGACATCAATGGCAAAGGGTAACTCCCCCTGACACACAACCAAATTGCACACTTGTACACACTTCCACTCCGCCTGACACACAACCATCCTGCAGACCTGTACACACTTCCACTCCCCCTTTATATTATGAATAAGGAAAATCTAATGAGAACTTGGGAGAATCCCAAGATTCTGGCGAAGATATTCCAATGCTTCACGAGTACTCTCACGATCATCAACACTTCCTGCCCAATCTGCATCTGTAAAGGAATGAATAATGAGATTGTTACCCTTGGGATACCACAAGCCATATTCTGTTGTTCCCTTTAGATATCGAAGAATTATTTTGATGGAAATAATATGTGATTATTTTGGTGCTTCTTGGAATCTTGCTACTTGTCCAACTACTTGCATAACATCTGGCCAGGAGGCTATTACATATAGAAGACTACCAATCATAGATCTGTACAACCTTTGATCCACATCCTTAGATGAGTCGTCTATGCTCAATTTGCAACCTATTACCATCGGGGTAAGGATGGGTTTGCAATCTTCCATTTTAAATTTCTTGAGCATTTTCTTGATATACTTGGCTTGACATATAGATATTCCTTTCTCTTGCTGAGATATTTGAAGCCCTAAGAAGTATGTCAGCTCACAAAGTAAAGACATCTCGAAATCACTTTGCATATTTATAGCAAACTTCCTACTTAGTCGATCATCATTGCTACCAAATATTATATCATCCTCTTTAGCTATTAGATATGCTTTAGTTGCTTCATCCATAACATATATGTCATTTGGAGCTCGACTTGCTGTAGCCACAATTTCACCATACCTTCCTTTCCTGATTTCACATTTTGTGGAGTTGAATAGTATTGTGTGTCCTTGATCACACATTTGTCCAACACTGAGCAGATTTTGATTCATGTTTTCAACCAATAGAACATTCTTGGCTAGAGCATATTTGCTTCCAAGGGTGACATTACCTGATCCTATAACATTTGAAGATCCATCATTTCTAAAGGACATGGTTCCATCCTTCTTCTCTTTCAGAGATACAAATTTATTTCTATCTCCAGTCATATGCGTTGATCAACCGCTATCAACATACCACACATCTTTGTTGTTTTGAGCCTTGAGAGTGAGAGTACAATTATCAGTCTTCTTCTTCTTCCATGTTCGTTCGTTTTGTGGCTTCGAAGATTCTTCTGGAGGATTTTCAAATCTGCAGTCTCTGGCTATGTATCCAAAGTTTCCACATTTGTAACATTCAATATTATTTCTTAAATGTTCAAATATATTGATGTTTCGCTGAGCCCTGGGAGGTTCATATTTGATAGATCTCGTGGAATTGTATTCGTTCTTGGGGTACGTGTGATATTCTATAGCTTTATGACCAAATTTTCCACATGAATAATAGTAGCCATAAAAAATATGTTGGTACCTGGATGGAAATATTTGCTGAGGAATTTTCTTTCAAGGCTGTTCTTGTGAATCTTGTCCAATGAAGTCTACATGCATGTCAAATCTCATAGGTTCATTGTATTTTGTTGTAGAAGGTCCTTCTTCTTCTTCTTCTTTGTAACCGATGCCAGTTCTGTCATTGTAAGATCGTTGATTGTTGATGAGTTATTCCAATGCCCTTGAGCTGTTGGCATAGTTTTGGATAGTTTTTCCTTTCTTCACTTCCTTATGCAGCGAGACTACTTCGGCTTCTAATTCTTCCTTTTCTTGGTTGCTTTCTTCCAACTTCTTTTGAAGTGACTCTTCAATGCATTTTTGTTCTTCAAATTCAATTTTGAGACCTTGAACTTGTTCTTCAAGAGTATTGGAACGGATCTTCTATGCCTTGAGCTCTTTTATAAGTTTGATTGCTTCCTTAGAAAATTCTTCTATGGTCAATCCTTTTTATTCCTTGTTTGATACCTCTTGTTTATTGTGCTTGGCCATAAACAATACTCTCTCATTGGCTTCTTCTTTGCTGTCATTGTCTTCATTGGATGATGAGCTATCTTCTTTAGAGAGAAAGTTCGTTTTGGATCCTTGCTTGCTGAATTTATAAAAGCCTTTATTTTCTTTTGAGTTGCCATCACTTATTTTCGGACCTTTTGATGCGAAATGCCCAACCTCACCACAGCCAAAACATATCAATGGAAGTTTACCTTTGAATTTTTCCTTTCCAATTTTTAGTTTTCTCATAAAGTAAGCATATTCTTCATCTGAAAGACCTTCTTCATCATCTCCCTTTTCTTCACACTTACAGGTGCATGTATTTTCAATTGAAGGTTGTTTGTCCTTATTGGTTTTCTTAGATGCAACAAACACAGTTTCTAGATGCGAAGTACCCTCTTCTTCATCAAGTCTCATTTCATATGCTATGAGAACTCCATGTAATTCCTCTTTGCTGAGTTTTTCCAGATTTTCACTATGTTCTAAGACCGATACCTTTGGGTTGAATCTCCCTAGTAACGTTCTAAGAATATTTTGTATAATACTCTTCTCATCAACTAGCTCTCCCAATCCTTCCAGAGTATTGGTTATTTCATCAATGTATTGGAAGTATGCAACAATGTTGCAATATTCTTTCATTCTGAGTTGCTCAAATTTTGCTCTATATATTTCAAGCTTTGCTTCTTTGACATTTGATTCACTTGCATATATATTCTCAAGCTTGTCCTATACATTTTTTGTGTTTTTACAACCCAACACCTTATGATAAGCAGATTCAATAATTCCACTGATAATAATATTCTTTGCTTTTGCATCATTTACCAAATTCTTCTTACCTTGTTCATCCTCGGTTGATGTAAATCCATTTTGAACAGTGTCCCATAGTTCGTAACCTTGTGCTAAGAGATATACCTCCATAATTCCTTTCTAGAGTGCATAATTATTTTCATTGAACGAAGGTACACCATTCTTGGTATGCTCCATGACCTCCTTCTAGCTGTTAAACTGCTATTGAAGGAACCAAGCTTTGATACCAATTGTTGGAAATACTGAGAGGGGGGGTGAATCAGTATTCCTATCAATTAGAGAAATAGTTAATATTCAATTATTATCAGTGTTTGTACAATGATAGTAGCAAAAAAAAGGAACGCAAATGCACACAGTTTTTAAGGTGGAAACCCACTTTGGGACAAAAACCACCTAATGTTTTTCTAATAATTCTTTAATATTCAACTCCAATTGAAAATAAAGCTCCAACTTCATAGAATCTAGAAAATCATTCTTCTCCAGCTCCCACTGGATGGACACTCCAACGCCCGAGATTCTTCAGTAGTCAACTGAACGGATTCCCCAACACCCAATGAGCTACAACTCACCCTAGCACCACCCTAGCACCGTGTAGAAGAATAAAAGAAGAATATACTCTCGTACCAGGGAAAATGGTCCACTTTACAATGATATAGAATGATGTAGAAGAAGAAGAAACATTAGAACATAACCCCAACTATGAAACAACCACCTAATGATGATCCTAGACCTCTCGATACTGCCTCTTCAATTCTTGGCAGATAAACACTAGAACAATTTTTACAATAATGTATTTACAATGACTTAGTACAATGATACCTTTACAGTGACTGTATGAATTGTTGCCCACTTGAAGACTTCATGTGATGAATTTCTTGCTGCTGTTCTGCACCTTGGTTTCTACTCTTGTCATGCTACCCTATGTTGCACCTTGCTTTGCTTTGCTGCTCTAGAAATTCTAGTCCTTTGCAGCCCTTGACAACACATGATCTAGCTTTTTCTTGCCTTCTAGGAGCTCGATATTGAATCTGATGTATCTATGTTATTTCAGATCCCCAATATCTAATTTTTGGTCCTACAGTATTCCTCTCATTCGTCTTTCCAATGTCATAGGTCTGACCCAATTTGGATTCTTCAAGAGAGAGTTATACCCAATTTCTCACAATGCCCTAATTATGCACTATTTCAATATAGCGAACTTGTATGGTGTGCCACGTGTCATTGTTTCTTTATTCGGCTTTGAAATTTATAGAACGCAAACTACAGTCCGTGCAATATCTGTCACTTTTTACAGAATTCCAATCCGATACTTAGAGAGAGAGTCATGACGTTTTTCCCAAGGTCATTTCTTTGAGATGAATTTGAGTATCCTACAAAAACATTGACTTCCACAAATCATATCTCCGAAAATATTGCGCACCTTGATCTGAAATTTCTACAGGAGCTTCCTTAGGATTTCTGCTGCACCTCATAAAAATTTCAGCTTTTGAACCTTCGTAGGAAAAATGTGAGAGTGAAAATTCCACAATGACCTCTTTCAGATGGAAAAATCCCTTGCATGAGGAGGATATGAGGATCATAATTTATATAAATTCTTAGGTTGAGAGGGGCTTCAACAAGTGAAAGTGGGAAGGATTTTAGGAGCTTAAAAATATTAATTATGACTTTTCAATGACCCATGCTACAACCCCATGGGGTTTTAGCCCACTAACTGGGGGTACAAACTTCAAACATGAATATCTCTCAAATCGTGAAGAATTACGTGGCATGCCATATATCAACGGAAACATCTCGATGTAGAAACCTTCAAAAGCATTCTTGACCCAGAATATATTAATTTGGTAGGTCAAAATTCCCATGCAATATTGAGGTAGCCCCTGGTGCTGCTTGGGTTGACATCAATGACAATCGCTGATCAACAAAATCTTGATGCAATTTGTGTAAAAATTTCAAATATTGGTTCACTATATTTTCGAAGATATGATCTGTGGAAGTTAGGTTTTTTTGCAGGCTCCATAATTTCATTTCAAACAAGTGACTGAGGGAAAATTGTCATAACTTTCGTTTCAGGCATCAGAATTATATAAAAGGTAGCTAAAATTAAACATAATTTACTTTCTTGTGTAGTGATTTTAGAGCCAAAGGTCAAAATATTGACATGTGGCACGTCGTGCAAGTTCACTCTACTGAACCAGTCCATAATTAGTTCATTGTGGGAGATCGAGCATAACTTTATCTTGAAGAATAAAAATTAGGTCTGACCTGTGGCATTGGAAAGAAGGCTCAGAGGGATACAACAGACCTAAGCTAAAATATTGGGGATCTGAAATCATAGAGATACACCAGTCTCAATATCGAGCTCCTCAAAAGAAAGAAAAATGTGTGTATCTTTTTTTTTTTAAATTTCATAAATTTTGTTTGAAAAATCGGTTTGAATTGATTCTAAGGGCATATTGAATCATATATATAAGTATTGGGTTCTAAATGTATCCCAAAAATAATTCCACACCCATTAACCCCTCAGAAAGCTTTACTATGATGTATGAAGAAGAAGAAGTGCAACATGATATATCAAAATTACGAGACCAAGTTTACAAAATTTATCTCTCACAAAGAGTAACCAAAAATGAAATGCAAGCTATGATGGATGGTTTGAAGAAAGAAATGAATGGATTGAAGAATGGCATGGAATCTAATATCGAGGGTAAAAAAAAAAAATTGACAGGAAACATGGAAGTCTAAAAGCAGACATTGAAGACATGAAGAATGGTCTAAAAGAAGACATGGAAGGTTTGAAGGAATGTTTGACAAAGTTGCTACAAGAAATTATTCCTAATGGTGTAAATGTAGTAGATGAAACTCATGATGAGAAAAAAATAAATGTTAATCATGATTTCATAGACTCTAATGTTGGATTTAAGAACCACCATATTCCAAATATTTATATGAGGAAGTTTGATGGCAAGGATCTGGTAACATGGATACTACAGATGGAGCACAATTTTGATCTCAATAATGTACAAAACACACAAAAGGTATGCATTGCAACTTTATATGTAGAATCCAATCAATTTGTATGGTATCGATGGCTTTATTCTCATAAACCACTTGTCAGTTGGTCAATTTTTACGCGGGAAATGATAGCAAATTATGAGGATATAAAGAGTAACACCTTCTTTATCCAATTGAAAAATATCAAACAAAAGGATTCAATTCAATGGCAGAGCACATTGAGGACTTCATAAAATTTAAAATCATGGTGTCAAATATTCCAGAGAAGCATAAGATTGATGTGTTCATAGGTACATTAGATGATAACATCCAACTGGAGGTACGCCTTTGGGAATCTGATTCATTGGAGAAGGAATTTATGGTGGCAAGAAAAGTCGAAAGAAAAATTATGGCAACAAGGAAGTCTACCAATCACAACTATAAATATGGAAATGTTGTTGCTCCTAGCCTTCCACAACCTACAAGGTTGACCCCACAATAATTGGAGGAAAAAGTAGCAAAAGGGATTTGTTGTAGTTGTGATAGAAAATACACTAAAGGTCATAAGTACATTGAGAAGAAATTATTTTACATAGATTGTGAAGAGGAGGAAGAAAAGGAACAAGAAACATCAAAAGAGGGGGATATACACCAGGAACCAACCCCAAAGAAGGAATAAATGAATCCAAGCATTTCTTGTAATGCATTGGCAAGAATTACCACTCCTCAAACTCTCAATATAGAAGGATATATCAAGAAAAAAAGGTAATAATGTTGATTTATTCGGGTAGTACCCATAATTTTATTCATTTTAAGATAGCCAAGGAATTGAATTGCTTCCTATATCCAACACTAGAATGTCACGTGATGGTTGCAAATGGAGGAACTATAAATTTCTCTGGAAAGTTCCATAATATCAAGTTAACCATGGGGGAATATGTATTGAATAATCCAATGCTTTCCATTCTAATGGGTGGTGCCGATGTTGTACTAGGAGTCCAGTGGTTACAATATTTGGGGACTATAGCTTTTATTTTCAAGAAATTTTCTTGAATTTTTTTTGGGAATGAAAGGAAGTTGAATTACGGGGTATCGCAAGGAAACTGGGAAAGATAATTAGCTCAAATTTCATGACAAAGCTTCTAAAGAAAGAACAACGAGGTGTAATTGCACAATTATTCTCACTACATTTTCAAATATTGAAATCCTCTATTTCTCCATATCTCCAAAACGTCTTGGACAATCATTCCAAGGTGTTTGAGACTCCCAAAGGCCTCCCACCTATTCGTAATCATGACCATGCTATTAATTTGATGCCAGGAAGTATTCCTCCAAACATCACACCTTATATGTCCCAATGCCCAAAAGAGTGAAAGTGAACATATGATTTTAGAAATGCTAGAGGCTGGTATAACTCAACATAGTCAAAGTTATTTCTCTGCTCCAACAGTATTAGTGCACAAGACGGATGGATCATGGTGCATGTGTCTAGATATAGGGATCTCAACAAGCTCACTATTAAAGATAAATTTTCCATTCATGTCATTAATGAATTATTGGATGAATTACATGGGAAAATTTACTTCACCAAGTTGGATCTTCGTTCAAGCTATCATAAAATTAGAATGAAGACTGCAGGCATTCTGAAAACAACATTTAGAACTCATGAGGGTCATTATGAATATTTTGTCATGCCTTTTGGCCTTACCAATGCACCTTCTACATTTCAAGGGTTGAAGAATTCCATTTTCAATCGATCCCTTAGAAAATTTGTGTTAGTATTTTTTGATGATATACTAATCTACAACAACTCTTGGAAGGATCATGTTCAACATGTTGACAAGGTGCTCAAACTATTGGAGGAGGAAACATTATACGCAAAAACCTCCAAATGTTTCTTTGGAGTACAGGAGGTGGAATATCTGGGTCATATTGTATCTCATGATGGTGTTAAGGTGTTACACCAATTTTTGGTCATCTAACCATTTATAATTAGATGGATCGAAATACACCATGTAAGACCAATTTTACCATAGTAAAATTGGTTTCACTATAATAAATAATTTAATAAACCATAGTTTATTAAGTTATTTATGGTCTGGATAGGAAACCCCATGAGGAATAATCAAATAAATCCTTATTTATTTGATTTTCTTATAGGAATAATTAATTAAACCATTGTTTAAATAATATTCCTGGTCATATTCAACCCAATTAATGAGAAATAATTATATAAATCATTATTTATCTTACTGTTCTCTAGGAATAATTATTAAATCATTATTCCTTAACCCCATCTTTGAAATGATAAATAAATCATTTATTTGTTTATTATTTATAAATAAAGGGATTTAACCAGTTTAAATTCCTTTTCCCTCTAACAAAATATAATAAAATATTCCAAGCAGTTAGATCTAGATCTTGGTTAATATTATTTTATTATGCACCATTATCAACGATAACTCAATATTTTGTTATAAATATGAGGGTTTTCCATTCATTATTTACCTTTGATCCTTTTATCATGGTCGGACTTAATCCTTTTTAATTGTCGTACTTTGATCACTTTTTATTATCTTTTTGCTTATTGAGCTCCCGTTGAGTTCAACATGTCTTGGGTTTTCTACACCATTGAGAGAGAGAAAATTTGGATCTGAAGCATTGAGGACAGCCAATTAGAACCCATCCTATTGAGGGGTACCGATAACATCATTCTTTGTTCCCTTCCCAGGTGTTAATATAATATAAAAATTATTTATAAATCTTGTCTTGTCCATTGGATATTTGGAGAAACTCTTATTTCATTTTATTGTTTAGCTACTTTTACTGCATAGATCTGGGTTTTTTATCCATTTATTTCGACTGTCTATTGCAGATCTAAAGAAGTCATACAACCATATTTGTTGTTAGGGTTTTTTGTCATGTGTAGCTAAAGTGATCTCTTTTCGTACACTTGCATTAAGAATTCATTCTAATAATTGGCAACTCCACTTGGTTTTATTTAGATTCCTGCGTGACTAGTTGCTTCAGTAACTAGGGTTTTCTTCAATTATTTTTAGTCTCTTAATGTTGTTTTTTTACCCTTTATGCCATAAAACAGTAAAAATTCTAACTTCCAAGTGTTTCTGGGTGTCTTACGCAGGTAACAGGTATCAAGCGCGCCAGAGATGTCAAGATTGTCCTCAACCTGCCACCCGAGACTCCTCGAATTGCAGCTCGCACTTTTCAGCCCATAACCTGCGAGTTCAGGCTCAGGTCGCACCTGTTGGGCCCAAAACTGTGATTTCAGCAGCCTATAGGTTAGTATCTTCTAGCTGCAACTTTTTTCGAGATTTTTTCTGTAACTTTCAGGGTTTGCCGCAATCACTGTTCAGGGTTGTCTGACCTCTGTCTCTGCCCATCATAGGCTTGGATATGCTCAATTTTTATCCTTGAAGTAGGAACAAGCCCCTTAGGGTTTCAGTACACTTCCACCTTTTTAGGAGGGATTTAGCTGAGTAGGTAGTATGAGATTTTGCAGCACTTTCAACCATTGTTTAGGGTCTGATCTCTCCTTCTTTCAGATCCTTTTATATCGGTTATTATCCGATACAAAAACCCCTCTTGATTTTTGTTTGGTATCTCCCTTAGGTGTGAAATTTTATGAATATTACTTTATGTAGAAACCCTACTATTAATTATGGTCTGTCCTACTTAACAAGTTATTAATGTTGAAATCTTCAAATTAACATCGAAGTAAACACATAATAGACTTTCACTGATTCATATCTAAAATGGAAATTCATGCACATAGTCAAAGTCACACACAAGATTTTCTAGATAACTGTCCCTTCAAAAACCCAATATGGGAAAACCAGTCTTTTTCATGCTGGAGGTTTTATATTATTAAGTATTTTCTGAATACAACAAATTTGGGCACCTTACTGGTTAAAATGACAAAGAAAAATAGATCTACAACTAACCTGCTGTTCTGGAGAATGAAAATTTGATTGATCCACACCCTCAAACGGGATTTACAAGACTCAGCCTTTTCTAGCCTCTAGAAACCCCAGCGTTTCCCATGAAGCCCCTGTGTCAGCCTCTGTGTGCTTTTGTGCTATCCTAGAGAGGGTTGTGTAGCCCCAGATTGGGTGACGCAATCCCTACGCTACCCTAGCTAGACCAACGTAACCCTAGAGGGCCTCCTGCTACTCAGCGTTGTCCTTTTTGGGCTTGCATAGCACCTGCATAGTGGCTGAAGCTCTTTGAGTTGCATAGCTGCTGCGTAGCTATTGCGGCTGCCCTTGCTCCTATGCACTGCTCCTGGTTGTTTCCTTTCTGCCTCTTGCTAATTCTTGGCACTGGGATTAGATTATGCCCTTAGCCATTACTACCCGTCTTCGCAATTGAAACACTTCTGAAAATTCTTAGCAAACCCGCCCTAGAATTTCAACTTAGACTCAATGCTCTGCCTCTGTGTGTGTTCTCCAATTGACCCTAAGCCTTTCCTATATACCTTCTCGTTGGGAAACCAACAACCATGATCTAATCTTGAATCGATGGCTAAGATTAAAAGAAATCTTAATCCGTGTGACTTGAGTCATTTCCATCACATGTTTTAATTAATTACCTTGAGTCATTTCGGTGCTTATGAATTAGCACGGCTTCAGATCTGCGTCACCCTAGCTGGCCTCTGCGTGACAAGACAATACCAACGTTGTCTCTGCGCTACCTCTATGTAGTAAGTACATGGGTCCGCGTGGAGCCTGCGTAGGATTGCGTTGCTCTGGCCTCTGTGTGGCTCTGCTCCCTCTGTTGTTGTGTTGTCCCTTTAGATCTGGCTTTCTGCAGCTGCTTCTACTCTCTCTGATGCTTACTGCAGCAAGGATTCTTCAGTCTTCTGCTGGTGACCCTGCTAGATCTGCAATCGCTCTAATACCATGTGAAATTTTCTAAATATTACTTTATGCCGAAACCCTACTGTTAATTCTGGTTATACTTCTACTTAAAAATTTATTAATGCTAAAATATTCATATTAACATCGAAGTAAACATATAAAAAAATTTCACCGATTCAAATCTAAAACATAAATTCATGCACATAGAAAAAGGGTCACACAAGATTTTCTAGACAACTGTCCCCAGAAAAACCCAATGTAGGAAAATCGATCTTCAGGGTGTTGGAGGGTTTATATTATGAAGTAGTTTCTGAATACAGAAAATGTGGGCACCTTACTAGTTAACCCGACAAATAAAAATAGATTTGTAGCTAACCTGTTGTTGTGGAGACGAAAAATTTGACTGATCCACACCATCAAACAATATTTACAGGATTCAGCTCTTTCAGACCTCTAGAAGCCTCAGTGCTGCCCCTGAAACCCCTGCATCAGCCTCTGCGCTATCCTAGAGATGGATGCGTAACCCCATACTGGGTGACGCAGTCCCTACGCTGCCCTAGATGGACTAGCGTAACGCTGGAGGGCCTCATGCTGCTCATTACTGCCCTTTTTGGGCCTGTGTAGCACCTGCGTAGCGACTGAAGCTCTCTATGTTGCGCAGCTACTGATACTGCCCTTTCTCCTCTGCGCTACTCCTGGTTGCTACCTCTATGCCTCTTGAAAATTATTGGCACTTGGATCAGACCATTCCTTTAGCTAATACTACCCCTCTTCGCAGCTGAAACATTTCTGAAAATTCTTAGCAAACTCGCCCTAGAATTTCAGCTTAGTCTCAGTGCTCTGCCTCTATGTGTGTTCTCCAACTGACCCCAAGCCTTTCCTTTATACTTTCTCGTTGGGAAACTAACGGCCATGATCTAATATTGAATTGATGGCTAAGATTAAGAGAAAGCTTGATCCATGTGACTTGAGTCATTTCCATCACATGTTTTAATTAATTACCTTTAATATTTTAATTTTCCTAAGTTAGACTTAGGGTCCTTAATTAAAAATATTAATTAATTAATTATCTCCCAAACTCGATGGAATTTCCCAAATCCCTTTCTGGGTCTTGGAGATCTCATGTACTCTAGTCCTTCCACAACTTTTGGGAGCTAGATCACATCCGATGCTACCCCAACACTCAAGAAAACTCAACATTATGGTCCCCCTTGTTTCCCTTACGATTTTAACCTTTTGCCTCCCATTTTGAAACAAATTTTCCTCTTGTTTCTTGCTATTTTCTGCACTTTTTCCCTAGATCCGAGTCATTAGATCCCTATCCCTTAGACCTTAGATATTTTTTCCATCTTGTGTGTTTTGAGTCAATTTCACCCACCTCTTAGAACAATTTTTTGGGATCCCTTCTTTATGGGTTGAATTTATGCATCTTTAGCTGTTTATTTTACTATTGTTTTAATTTTATTTATAGTTATGCAACATTTTTATTTTTCTTTATACACAATCGTCTAGGCTTAATTAAAATTAACACACCGCTTGCGCACACGCACACATAAAGTGAAGAGAGCTTGGTTTACACTGCCAATCCAAGACATAAACATCGTAATTAATTTATCTTCCCCTCTGAGGCTTTGTTTATTTCTCTTCCATCTTATTTGGGTATCTCTGTCTTGCCATCATCGCGCCGCTAAGGCACTTATCCCGGAGACTGCTAGGCCTTCATCCTTGGTTTCTTTTAGGAAGACTTACTCCAAAGTGTTGAGTCTGAGTTAGTCTTCTGTCGAGTCCCCATACCGACTCTGATTCTGGTCCATCGGGCACTCACTCTGATTCTGAACTTGGTTCTCCTCTACCTCATTCTATCGCCATGTCAAATGCCAATGTAGGTACTGGTCCTCAAGCTAGTGGTAGCCCCTGCCCTAACTCTGGAGATGCTAGTAGTGGAACCACTACCATAACCATTTTGGCTACTCCTTTGCTACCTTTTATGGCAGGTTTAAGCCTCCCTGATTTTAGCCAGTTAATTAACGACCCTATACACCATGATCCAGGTTGGCTTGTTATGCCAACTAAGCTTCCTTATGAAATCCCTGAGTTTGAAGGAAACGCTGAAGAAGACCCTAATAATCACGTCCGCTCCTTTCACATGTGGTGTTTGTCCAATTCTATCACTGATGACTCCATCCATCTTTGGTTATTCCAGCGTACGCTCACTGGAGATGCTACAAAGTGGTATGTTGACCAGGCCTCTGCCTCTCATTCCACTTTTGTGACTTTGGCTAATGTCCTACTTTCGGCTACCTCTCCGATATGATACCGATACCGAGTCGTTTACCGCATTTCATCAAAATTCTGCCACCCAACTTTTTGGCCATGTCCAAGAATGGCGTAGAAGGAGGAGCTTATGTCGAGCTCCCACATTCGACGATCGTGTCTATATGGATTGGTTTCTCAGAACTCTTTTTCCCTCTATTAGTAAAGATGTCGCATCTCACTTTCCTCAGAAAGAGGAAGAAGCTCTCTAAATCACATTGAAATTTGACTTGATCTACGCCCAATCTGGTTGTGTTTATACCATTTTATCGGATCTTCCTAGACCTGGTGGTGCCAATGCACCGAGGCATCTCACGCTGCCAAAAATATCATTGGATCTATTTCACATCCATATACTCATCATCCCTTGGGCTATGGTTTCCCTCAGGGAGGGGCCAGCTCCTCTAGCACTTATCCCCCTCCTGGAAACATGTATCTAGGAAAAATCACATTTTCCCCATTGCATCAACTGATTTAAGGGCTTGCGATTTCTCAACCTGTTTACCCCAATTTTTCTCAGCCTCCTTTCTATCCTTATCAACAACCAGATGCTCCAGCCCATTTGAAACTTGCACTCCAGCCTCCCATGCCTTCTCAACCTCTGCCACAACAACCACCTCCCCCTCTGAGTTAGGTGTATGTGTAGTAGAGTGCGAACGATTCTCCAAATTCCAAGAAAAAGAGGAAAGGCAACCAAAACCAACACGCGCAAGGCAATGAAGGGTGCCAAGGGAACTAGCCTAACACTAACAACCAACAATAAGGTAATCAAACCAAGCAGGACATGCCTCTTCGTACAAAAAATCCTTGTTCTTGATGTGGTGTCCATGGCCATTATACTCACAATTATCCCATTTTACCCCAAATGTGCCAGTTGTGGGAAGCACAAGTAGCATCCAGAGGATAGTTAGGCATGGCTTCGGCTCCTCCAAATACTGCGCCAGTTCAACCAATTTTTTTTACTAATCATTTCCCTCAGCAAGGATATGTGGTTTCCAAACCCCCTCAAGGTCAGGATGCCCCTCAACCCTCACAGTCTGGTACCCCTAAATACCAAATTATTATGATGAATTATGAAGTGGTTAATACTATTGATGTCAACCTTCAAACTCGGTCACGCCAATATGGCAAGCCACCTACTTCATCTGCAACCGAGTCTCAAACCAAAGTTTCCACAGAGTCCAGTTCGACACCAAATTACCCTTTACAAATCCCTCATCCACGGGCAGAGGTCATTCCCAAGATCCCAAAAGGGCCATTATGTCGAAGTGCTGCTTCTGGAAAAGCCGCCCACAATTACAACATAATATATGACTTGGCACAATCTCCTGCTGCCATGTCAATGCTGGAAGTCCTCCAGTCGTGCCCTTCATAACGTAAAGCTCTATTATCTACTTTGGGCATTGTGGATCCTTCAAATGATTGTTTGATCGTCTTTGATGTTGACAAGTCATAAAATCCCCCCTTACCTTCATCTTTCACCGACCCAATAACAGTCAAGATTCGTAATGCCCATGTGTTGTGATGTATCATTGACCAGGGCACATCTAGCTACATGATGTCCACCTCTATTTGGAATAAACTCGTATCACCTGACTTAGCCCCATCCACCATCACTTTGTGTGCTTGGGACGATCACTCTTCTCAGGCCCTTGGCATGTACCGCAATTTTCCTATCACTCCTGAGGGAAAGACTATTTGTATTGACATTGAAGTCATTGACACCCCCTTGGATTACAATATCCTCTTGGGTCGTAGCTATACCTATGCAATGTCTTCTATCGCATTTGCGGTTCACCGTAAGATGTGCTTTCCTCACAATGGAAAGATCATCACCATTGATTAGTTGACATATTACGAATTGAAGTCTCACACCTCCCACGAGTCTATCATATATTTGGTGGCCGATAAACAAGCAGTCGCACCTCTTACTAGTGTTTCACCTAGAGTCTATAGAGATACCACCTTACTTGGTGCATTACTTTGCCTCCCCCCCCCTCCTTGTTTCAGATCCCAGCACATCGAATGTTTTCATGATGCAATCATCTCGGACTAGCCATAAGAAGTCTGGTTCAACCACCCAGTATCCTACGCCTCTGCAACCTGCTGGTGGTCACTCGATGAAGCTTGCAGGGCCTTATTTTCAAGGACCTTCTTCCTCTGCTGGTGTCTCTTCCACTCATTTTCAACCAGGAATGGTTCCCCCTAGCCTTAACCAGTTGGGAGCCATTCTGCCAGGCCATTACCCTTCAGGTTAGATACCGTTTATCGCTCCCCCCTTCGGAGTCTTTTCGTTCCTGTTATGGCTATATTGAGCCTTCCCAATTTGACCCTGGGGATCCCAGTCTGCTACATTGATCCCCCAAATGAAACCTCACCTGGTCAGATTAAACCTTATATCACTTTGACCTTGGTCCAACCGGTTGGTATGACCCCTACCATTGCTTCAGTGCCTCAACCACCTCAACATGAAGCTACTCTTGTTGTGAAAGCATGTGGTGAGGGGAGAAAAGTCAAAAAGAAGGAACCTAAGGATAAGGTTTCCCAAACAAATCCTATTGCTCCTAAGCCTTAGAAGCGATCACCTCTGTGCACTTTGTGTGATGTTATTGGGCATGCTACCAGAAATTGTCATGAGGTTCCTCTTCTCAAACCTATGGTCAATGAAGCGTTTCCTGAATCCGATATCTTGGAGCTCCATGTTACCTTACCTAATTCAACTAAGAAAGTAAAAATGTTGCGCACGAATCACCCTTGTGATTTGTGTGATCTTTATGGCCACTAATTTCACCTCTGTCACCGTCTCGACGATTTCTGCGACACCCTTGAGGTTTTCCACTGAATTGAGGCCGAACGTAGTGGATTCTCTACTCTACTCTGATGTTTGGTTGTTTCCGAATTAGAGGAAATTTCTACACCCATTGTGATACCTCCACCTGATGTCGAGATGACGAAGCCTTCGGTCGCTATCCTCTATCTGTCATCATTAATGAGATCCTTGGAGGAAAAATCCTCTGGGGCATTCCCTTCTATTTCAACTGGCCCTCCGTCGAATATCACCTTGGGCTCAACATCGCTAGATCTTGCATCTACTAGCTCTTTGTCTACCCTCAGTAGCAATGCGTATGTGAACCATATCTCTCATGATGATGTGTCAGGTAGCCCTATTGTGTCATGTGGTCTTTCTTCTGCCAGTCCCCCCATATTTCATTATGATGAAGACATTATGGAAGCAATGACCACCCCTCACTTCCCTTGGGATGATATGCACCACCGTGTGTACTTCCTTCCACAAAAGTCCCATGACTAGTATGTTGTGGAGTGTAAATGCTTTATCTCCGATGAGGTCGATTGGTTTAAAAATCCCATTCCTACACTCGATGTTTTCGAAGAAGGAAATATGGCTAATATCACTCCTACCATTAAAATTAAAATTTATGATAATCCAGGGATAGAAGAAAACATTTCCTTAGGGGCATATTTCACCCCTGAAGAAGTTGAGGCTTACACTAAGCTATTCAAGGAATTATATGATTTTTTCGCCTGGTCCTATTTAGAGATGCTCAAACTTATTCCCTCCATTGTCGAACATCATATCGATACATGGCTCAATGCCAATCCTGTCCATAAAAATTTGAGACCTATTAATCCTTCAAGACGTGAGGCTATCTAAGTCGCAATAGAAAATCTCAAGCAGGTTGTTTTTTTCTATCCCATTGAATACACCACTTGGGTCTCTAATCTGGTTTTTGTTCTCAAGAAACAAGGCACCATCCGTGTCTACACTGACTTCTACAAGTTGAACAAAGCTTGTCCCAAAGAAAAATTCCCCACACCATTCATTGACCAGATCATAGATGAGTGTGCGGGGCATGAGGTTCTATCCTTTATGGATGGTTTCTCTGGATACAACCAGATAGTTATCCATCGTGTTGATCAATTAAAGACTATGTTCATTAGTTTATAGGGAAAATTTTCTTATAGGGTCATGCCGTTCAGCCTAAGGAATGCTGGAGTCACTTTTCAGCGGGCCATGTCATACTGTTTCCATGAGCTGGCTCATATTATCCTTGCCTACCTAGATGACCTCACTGCTTGTTCTATGCATCGGGCGCAACACATCCATGATTTGCGTATCATCTTCCTCCGATGTCGTAAGTATAATATCCGCCTCAACCCATTGAAATGTGTCTTTTGTGTCCCTGTTGGCCATCTCTTGGGCTTCATTGTGTCCAATGATAATATTACATTTGATCCTCTTAAATTTCAAGCCATTCTTGAACTTCCCATTCCTCGTACCTTGCGCCAATTACAAAGCCTCCAAGGCAAAGCCAACTTTCTTCGTCGGTTCGTCCCTGATTATGCCACCACTGCGCATGGGTTTCTAAGACTCGTTTGATCTACCATTACATTCATTTGGGATGACCATGCTCAATAGTATTTTGATGCCGTGAAACATGCTCTCAATTCCACTCCCTTGATTAGTCCTCCTAACTTTGAAAGGGATTTCATCCTGTACATCTCAGCTTCCACCCATTCGGTCGCTGGGGTCCTTATCCAGGAAGATGACATCGGAAACAAAAATGTTATCTATTATGTTAGTAAGAGCCTTGTAGGTCCCCATGTGTCCTACTCACACGAAGAGAAGTTGGCGCTGGTCGTTGTTTTGGTCCAGAAAAATCGTCATTACATCATTACGCGTTCCACCAAGGTGGTGACCAATTCCAACCCTATGGATTACCTATTGAGTAGACATATCATCAATGGGAAGTATGCTTGTTGGATCATTATCCTTCGGGAGTTCTATCTTTAATTTGTCACATCAAATATTAATAAAGGTTTAGCCCTTGCTAAACTTATTTCTAAATTTCCTACTAGTATGCAAGATCTGCCGGTTAATGATGATTTACCCGATGAACACTTCTTCGCCATTAATTCGGATGACCCTTGGTATGGAGACATCATTACCTATCTGTGAACCCAAAATTTAGCTCCCCATCTTGATCTTGATGCTTGGCGACATATACGACACCAAGCCCCTCGCTATATTCTCATTGGTGATGATCTCTATCGTCGCGGTATTGATTTTATCCTCCGTCGTTGTCTCATGCACGCTGAAGCTGAGAAAGTACTTAATGCCTGTAGAAATTTATTAATACTGATAGTATTACCAAATCCTCCTAATCTAACAAATTAATCTTATGTTAAATACATAATCCTTACACTTAATTCTTTGCGGAAATTAAATCACCAATTGCAAAACTCATGAAGAAAATCAATCGCACATAAACACAGTTGTTTAACGGGAAAGCTTAAAGCTAAAAACCCCAAATATCATATATTATGTATATAAATGGAATCATGTAATAATCGCATACAAATATCAGTACATCAAGCTCTCAATACAATCAACAATCATTACACACTGTCATGCAAAAATATGCGTATCTATGCACCAATTTCTTGCCTCCTGACAGCCTGCCTCCAATGCGCAATCCCTGCTGAAGAAGACCTCTGAATGAATTCGAATTGGCCTTGTCTTAACTGCGCAATCCTCATTTGCATCTCCAATGTGTGTTAGATGCATTGAATGCATCAGTATAGTCACAAGATATAGACCATCTCACCCTTTCACCTATCTCTCCACTGGGTCTCCACTGGAACTGACATGCAAGTAGTTAACTGTTGTATTTGTTCAGTTGCAAGTGAGTCTCTATTTATGAATTAATTAAATAGTTAATTCACTAAACTCTCACTAGTGTATCTTCAGTTAGAACTAGATACAACTAGCACAGCTGAGTTTAACTCAATTAACTGAGTTAAACTGAATAACAACTCCCATAACTACTCTTCCAACTCTGTCACAACTTTGCCACTTCAGTTCTAACTTAGTCCTCCATGCATGAGTCACCAACCACCCTAGGAATTGCGTAATTCCTTCAGCCCACTGATTTTCCAAATCTGGTCACTGAAATAAAGTGCTCCAAGAGAATAAGTTGATACTTATTGTCGGATTATTATTAAGGGCCAATAATAATCGACATGCACCTATTTTTAGATTAACGATCTATAAATAGAATTCGCCCAATATTCTAAAAATAGAATTTCATCTATTTTCACATTTGATCAACCATCTACAAATAACATCCTGCAACTTATAGAATATGCTCACCATGTCTAAAAATAGACATACACCTAAAAATAGCCTGCGGGCCCCACTTAGTGAAGGTGCTTACTTTTGACTAAGCTCATCATCTTGTTGAATCTCAACACTCCCTCTCAACAAGATAGGGATTATCCTTCACCCTAATCCTACCTCTATGGTATTCAAATTTGATCCTACTAAGCGCCTTCGTCAGAATATCTACATCTTGATCTTCCGTAGGAATGTACTGAAGCAACATGATCTTCCGCTGCACACAATCTCTGATATGATGATACCGGATATCAATATGTTTAGATCTATGATGAAACATAGGATTAATCAAGAGTTTGATGCAACTCTGATTATCACAATGTATCACTGTAGGATCTAAATGAGAACCGAACAAACCGACCAGGATCTTCCTCATCCAGATAGCCTCACATGCAGCTTGACTTGCTACCATGTATTCTTCTTTTGCTGAACTGAGTGCCACGGATATTTTTTTCCTGCTGTAGTAAGAAACTGCTATAGATCCGATACTAAAAACCCCTACTGATGTGCTCTTTCTGTCCATTGGCTTGCCTGCCCAATCTGCATCCGTGAAGCCATGCAACTTCACCTCATCCGTCTATTTGTACTATAAGCCATACTCAAATGTGCCCCTGAGATACCTCAGGACATTCTTGCATGCCTTCCAAAAGAGCTTGGTAGGCTTAACCATCGCTTGACTAAGATGGTTCACCGCATAGCATATGTACAGTCTTGTATTAACTAAATACATCAGCAAACCCACCAAATGTCGATAAACAGTGGCATCCACTACCTCTGCCGATGTAGCATCCTCTTTCCTCCAATTTCCTGGAAGAGGAGTATCCATGGGCTTACAGTCCTCCATGTGAAACTTACCAAGTATCTCCCAAGCATACTTTCCTTGAGACACAAATAGTTCACCTTCTCGCTGCCATATTTTCAATCCAAGGAAATAATGAAGGAGGTCCAAATCCTTCATCTCAAACTCCTTTGCAAGATCTGCCTTGCATGAGTGTATCAACTGCTCATCACCCATTAGTATTAAATCATCAACATAAATAAAAATGATTAAAAGCTTACCCTCCACCACAATTTGGTATAGGTTTGCATCCACCTCACTCTTGGTGAAGCCAAGTCCAGTGAAATAGTTGTCGATCCATGTGTACCAAGCATGTGGTGCTTGCTTCAGCCCATACAATGCTCTTTTGAGTCTGCACACATGCGACTCACTGCTGAAGATCTCAAATCCTTCAGGATGTTCAATGTACACTTCTTCCTCAATGATCCCATTAAGGAACACATAATTCACATCCATTTGATGAATGTGCCAACCCATCTGCGCTGAGAGAGAAAGGATGGTCCTTATGGAAGAATACCATGTGACAGGTGAAAAGGTTTCTTCATAATAAATCCCCTCGATCTGTGAGAAGCCCAGGAAAAAAATATTTCCTTATACTTCTCTACGCTCCCATCAGTAGCTTGCTTTACCTTGTAGATCCATCTTGAACCTACCTCTGGTTTACCCACTAGCCTTAGAACAATCTCCCAAGCATTGTTTCTAATAATGGAGTCATACTCCTCCACCATGGCATCTACCCATGTGGGCTCCTATGCTGCTTCTTCAAAAAAAGATGGCCCTGTCATGATACACTTGCTCATAAGAGCCATGTATCTAGTAAATCGGTCAGGTGATTGTCTCTGTCTATAGTGTGATGTAGGGACTCCTACATTCTGTGCCGCATCAAGCTTCAGTCTCTCAGCTTCTATGGTATGCTTTCAGCCAGTTCTGATGTTTGGTTATGCATGAGTGGACTCCTCCACTCCATGAATCTCCTCCTGTGGCTGATCCACATCTAGAGGCTCATCTTTGGGAACAAGTAGCTCCTCCTCTGCATGCACGTGTAGCTCCATCTCAAGCAACAACTTCATGGCTTTCACCTCATTGAATTTTATATCCCGTCGCACCACAGTCATTCGACTGTTTGGAAAATACACACGATAATTATGGGGTGTTTCTATGTACCCCACAAATACCCCAACTTTTGCAGTCGGCTCCAGCTTTTTCTTGGTGTCCTTTGTCATATGAATGTAAACAGATGAGCCAAAAATATTCAAATGAGAAATATCAGGCTTCTTACCAGTAAAAGCTTCTTCAGGTGTACTCATGCCAAGTACTCTATGAGGACAATGGTTTTGCACATAAACCGCAGTGTTGCATGCTTCCTCCCACAAGTGCATCGGTAGGCCCTGGTCATGTAGCATAGCTCGTGAAACACCCACGATCATTCTGTTATTCCTCTCCGCGACCCTATTCTGCTGTGGGTAATGAAGCGCTATGAGTTCTCTTCAAATTCCTTCTTTGCTACATAAGTCTTTGAATTCATTCAAGATATATTCACCACCATTATCGCTCCGTAGAGCCTTCACTTGCTTCCCCGACTCCTTCTCCACCAATACTTTAAACTCACAAAACTTTGAGAATGTTTCGCTCTTCTTTTGCATGAAGAAGATCCAACATCTATGAGAATATTCATCAAAAAATATAACATAATACTTGTGCTTTGCTGTTGAAGCAATCGAGAAACGTCCACACACGTCTGTGTGAATTCTCTTCAGGATCGCCGAAGCACGGTTCTCCTTCTCATGAAAGGTGGTCTTCAGAAACTTACCCATAGTACATCCCTTGCACTGATATGACTGCACAAGAGTACCCTTGGGAATTCTAGTAGAAATCTGTTGCAAAATCTTCAAGGTGCCATGGTGAAGATGGCCCAATCTCCTATGCCATAATTCGCCCTCATACCGGCTCACCACTTCTTCTGCATTGCCCATCATTGAAACACAGCCATCTACCTCTAGCTTGTAGAGATTCTTAACTAAAATCCCTATCCTATTGGTTTGACCCATTTTTTGATGCCGCAAGAAAGATTTTCCCTCGCTGAAAACAACGTCATAACCTCTATCCTCCAACATTGCGACCAAGACCAAGTTCTTCTTTAGACCTGGAACATGCATAACATCTTTCAACAGAAATGGTTTACCTGACTCCCTCTCAAAGTTAATGGTTCTAATGCCGGTTGCACTATATCTACCATCGTCGCCCATCTCTATATGCATTTGGATATCCTTCTCCTCCAAGTCACTAAACAACTCCTTGTCTCCTGTCATATGGAAGGAAGCACCACTATCAAGATACCACACCGATCCCATTGCGCTTGAAACCAAGAATGTGATAATAGAGAAATAAAGTTCAAATTGCGAGGCTAAGGCCTCACCCATTGTAGCTCCAGCAACCATCTTGTTCTTCTTTTTCAGTGGGCAGTTAGTGGTGAGATGCCCATGTTCGTGACAGTGAAAACACTTCACTTTGGAAAAATCCATCTTCTTGCCTTTAGCCTCGGATTTTGGATGGGATTTCTTCCCCTTCCCTTTCCTTGCTTTGGCGGCCAAAGCGCAATAATCTTCATCATCATTCTTTGATGAAGAGCCATCCCTGGTATTCCGCCTTATCTCCTCATGCACAAGATCCGACCAAAGTCGCTCCCAATCCTGAAGTTTCTCCTGTCCATTGACAGAGTCTTTGTAGCTGTGCCAAATCTTCGGAAGCCCAAGGAGAGCCAAGCTCACCAAATCATCATCTGCAACTATAATTCCCACACTCCCCAGCTCATCCCTGCATTGGACAAACTTCGTGAGATATTTTGGAATATTGTCGGCCTTCTCCATTTTGATTTTTTTGAGCTTATCTTTCAGCACCAACTTCCTATGGTCGCTGTTGCTTTGGAAAATATCTGTCAAAGCCTTCCACATTGAAAATGGAGTGGATTTATTGTGAAGGCTTGACACATTATTGTATTTCACACCTTCCAACAAAATTCTTCATGTCTTCGCTACCTTCTTTTGCCATGCTTCAAGTACTGTAGCATCGCTAGAAGTAGGCTTAGTAACATCGCTATCGATGAAATCCTTCAATCCATTATCTTCAAGCACCACCTCTATCCTGTCCTTCCAGGCTATGTAAGTTGAGCTACCCTCAAGGGCATACTCCAATTGCAACCCATTGAAAGAAATTTCAATGAATACTCAACTGTCGCACCAAGAAATTTCTGCAGCAAATTCGAATTGTCCACCAGCACAAAACTCAGCACTGCTTCACTATTGCAATCTCCAATGATTAACACTGCTCCGATACCATGTATAAATTTATTAATACTAATAGTATTACTGGATCCTCCTGATCTAACAAATTAGTCTTATGTTAAATACAAAATCCTTCCACTTAATTCTTTTCGGAAATTAAATCGTCAATTGCAAAACTCATGAAGAAAATGAATCACACATAAACACAGTTGTTTAATGGGAAATATTAAAGCTAAAAACCCCAAATATCATATATTATGTATATCAATGGAATGATGTAATAATATCATACAAATATTAGTACATCAAGCTCTCATTACAATCAACAATTATTACACACTGTCATGCAGAAATTTTCATATATATGCACCAATTTCTTGCCTCCTGATAGCCTGCCTCCACTGCGCAATCCCTGCTGAAGAATACCTCTGAATGAATTAAAATTGGACTTGCCTTGACTACGCAATTCTCATTGGCATATCCAATGTGTGTTAGATGCATTGAATGCATCACTATAGTCACAAAAGATAGTCCATCTCACCCTTTCACCTATCTCTCCACTGTGGCTCCACTGGATCTGACATGCAAGTAGTAAACTGTTGTATTTTTTCAGTTGCAAATGAGTCTCTAGTTATGAATTAATTAAATAATTATTTCACTAAACTCTCTCTAGTGTATCTTCAGTTAGAAATAGATACAACTAGCACAACTGAGTTTGACTCACTTAACTGAGTTAAACTGAATAACAACTCCCATAACTACTCTTCCAACTCTGTCACAACTTTGCCACTTCAGTTCTAACTAAGTCCTCCATGCATGAGTCACCAACCACCCTAGGAATTGCTTAATTCCTTTAGCCCACTGATTTTTCAAATATGTTCACCGAAATAAAGTGCTCCAAGAGAATAAGTTGATATTTATTGTCGTATTATTATTAAGGGCTAATAATAATCGGCATGCACCTATTTTTAGATTGACGATTTATAAATAGACTTTGCCCAATATTCTAAAAATAGAATTTCATCTATTTTCACATTTGATCAACCATCTACAAATAGCATCCTACAACTTATAGAATATGCTCACCATGTCTAAAAATAGACATACACCTAAAAATAGCATGCGGGCCCCACTTAGTGAAGGTTCTTACTTTTCACTAAGTTCATCATCTTGTTGAACCTCAACAATGCCTACCATAGTGGAGCTTCTGGTGGCCACCTCTCTGGTTTGGCCACTACCCAGAATTTCATGCACGCTGGGTATTTTTGGCCTTCCCTCTTTGGTGATTGCATTGAAGCAGTCCAACACTGTTCCAACTGAAACTTTTTGCCCCAAATGTGCGAGCTCCTCCTGCTCCCCTCCATCCTGTCATCTCAACCGGTCCATTCTGCAAGTGGGCCATTGACTTTATGGAGCGTCTACCTTCATCTTCTAGTAACCACAAGTGTATCATTGTGGCTTTTGACTATTTCACCAAATTGGCTGAGGCCATGCCAACGTTCAATAACACGATAGCTACCACGACCCTCTTTTTCTTTAACCATGTTATCGCTCGATTTAGGGTTCTGAAAAAATTGGTCTCTGACCATAGCCGACATTTCAAAGATGATATTTGGCATGAGCTACCCTCTCTGTTGGGTTTTAAGCACCAATATTCATCATCCTATTACCCCCAAGGTAATGGTCAAGTTGAAGCGGTCAACAAAATCCTTAAAAATATGCTTCAACGAACAGTGAACAAGCACAAAATAAACTGGCACCTTATGCTCTTCCCTGCTTTGTGGGCCTATATAATTTCTGTTAAAACTACCACCAATTTTACTCCTTACCACCTTGTTTTTGGCGAGGAGGAAGTCTTACCGATCGAGTGTGAAATCCCCTCCCTTCACTTAGTCGTTGAACTTCACCCTGACACCCAACCTTTAGAACAAGGACTTATCATGCTTGAGTGTGCATTTGAAAACTGCCGTGTTGCCTTTAAAACCATTGAAGTGTCCAAGAAGCACAACAAAGCTTAATATGACTGAAAAGTCCACCCTCGTACCTTTCATGAAGGCGAACATGTTCTAGTGTATGACCAGACTCATGATTTCCTTGGTCATGGGAAGTTCGAATCATTATGGCTAGGGCCTTAAATCATTAGTAAGGACTTGGGAAAAAGGGCATACCTTATAGAGTATTTCAAAGGCCAACCCCTTCCTAACCCTCGCAATGCACTCTACCTTAAGAAATTTTACCCATAACATCTCCCATCGAGATGTATGTTTTATTTTTGTCACGTATTTAGATAACCTGCAACTGACAGATCTCGATTCCAACAGTCAGTTTGTCCTCTATGAACACCACAAAATTTAGGGCCTTTTCCTCCTCCCCACATTCACCATAGCTCCATAGGAAAATGATCCAAATTGGAGGGAAATCACCCTATTAAAAGAGAAACCGTAATTTTTCTTTCGCCAATTTCGACCAAACCGTATCTCCGTTTGACGAACTGTCAACACCATTGAAAGCTCTCACCGAGATCTAACATGGGTATCCCTTTGTTTTTGGTGATTTGATACTTCATCTAGAAGCCTTTTCTCCAAGAAGGGTCACTTCACCACCTCTCAAAATCGAATTTATGCACCTGCGCCACTTGTACTTGGGGCACCACTTAGCCTTCATACTTTTCGACGCATGTGTTGATTTGCGTAATGAGTAACAATCTTTTGCTCATGTTTTTAAGGTCCCTGTTGGAGGTTCCCATGTTTTGGCCAGGTTGGCAAGACCAAAAGATGAGACAACATAGAACCACTTTGGAACCTCAGGATCTAGCCCTCCTGGGTTCAGAGAGGGATCTCTCTATGATATGTCAAAGGTATAACTTTGAAGTTCAGTTTGAAGGTATTAGGCTAGGTATGAAGCACAGGGTTTGTTTGTTTGATTAAGAGTTTGGTTGTTGGGAATCAGGAAAGAAGAGTCCAATATAAGGCAAGGGTGAGCATAGAGTAAACTAGGAAAAGGTAGATAACTCAGAGAACACCAAGGCCATTGGGAAATGGAGTCAAGAAAGGGTTTACTTGTGTTCAATGTGCAAGCTTTCAGTTGGGAAAGTTATCTAAATCATCTGGATCTTAAAGAATAGAAGATGGAATGGAACATTAAGGACTGAAAATGAAAGGAGGAGAACCATCTAATTCTGTCTATAGATCAGGTCAGAGGTCATTTAACTCCAGGCCTGCTTGGAAAAAATCAGAGACAATTACAAGGGATCTTAGAAAGGCTAGCTGGTCGTGCAAGGATCCTAGGGGACAGGGTTAATACTAGTCCCCAGTGTTCCCAAACCTTCCAGCTAAATCCTAACCAGAACATCTAAATATATATTTCATCAATTCATACATCAGAGAGCAGGAAATAACATCCACTACACTGGTTAAACCAATTGAAATCAATATTCAGATACACATTTAAGCATAAAACATAAAGGGCTAGGAGAGAAGCAACATAGGGCACCTAACAAGGGTGAATCCTATGCCAAACTTCTGATGCAAGCCAGTAGAAATGAAATGAAATGAAACATGAAATAAGAGCAAGTCAATCGCAAATACAGAGAAAGAGGAAACATCACCAGCTGCTTTAGATCAGGATCCAAAGAAATGTGCTTGTCATATTAAAAACAAAACCAATGAGGTACAACATTGCCCACAGCTTGAACATTCAGTCCGAATACATCAAATCTCAGCCTATCTTACAATATACACAGAGAACTTGTCTCAAGAGGAACAATGCTTGCGTTTCACTGATATCTCATCAACAACCATTACAATGTTTCCTTCTGTGCTTTATAGCAGATGATGGATCAGAAGATCGACTGAGAAGGTAGGTGAACACTAAATGTAACATTAAATACACAGATGAATGCAGGGCCGAGACCCATTCTGTTTGAATGCTTGAGTATTAAATCTCTGTCACCTCTTTATGCAGGAGTGATATTCTTCAAATATGACTTTGACATAATTTGGCTGTAGTACCCTTGGTGCTTTCAATAAAATAATCTGCAGAGAAGTCTGTCTCATAAATGTTTGATTTGTTTTGAACTGTAGTTAGGGCGTAAATTCTTTCAGGGACATTCTGCATAATGAGAGCTGTATGGGTGCCCTGTACTTGCTGGAGAAAAGCATTATGCTGGTAAATAAACCGAGATGGTACCTGCTACTGTGCTCAAGATCCTTTGGATCGATCCTCGGGGTCTTCAAACTGCTGCTTTGCGTTCTAAACCTCTGATTAAAGGCTTAAGATCCTCATTAGTTTGCCTTAATCTCTCTGCTCTGTACTGGGACACTCAGCTGCTTCAATTCCATCTCTGACAAGTTAGCTAGGGCTTTAATGGTGATGGGAGATTCTCAGAGTGTGGAATCCTGCTTTTCCTTAGTGCAAATCCAGTCAGCCGCTTCCTTTGACAATTTTATAGCAGCGCCGGCCCTTGGATTAAATTCTGTCTGCAAACTTCTCCATTAAGATGGTACGACAGAAATATAGAGTCTTTCACCTCTAGCGACCCTGCAAAACAACAAACTGTGAAGAAAACCATGAAGGTGAACGACGGATGAGGTGGATGGAGGAAACGGACGTGTAGGTGGGGACATGGCGAAAAAACGCAGTGAAGCGATAAAATATGGGAGGTGGATGCGCAGAAAAAATAGTTTGCATGGGAAAGCCACGTAAAAATGGCTTCGGAAACAAATATATGCAGTGAGACATGCGGGCGTACGACGAGGACACGTTGAGGTGACATAGCGTGACTGGGGGATAGAAGAACAGTCAATAGTGGAGGACAAATCTGGGCCTTCAATCCCAAAGGGAATCAACAGCGGAAAACACATCAGGGTGGACAGATAGCGGGCCAAGGGTACGGTGGGGATGGCTTATCCCGTGCGTAGTTTCGATGAATGACAACCCTTGGATAGGCTTCACCAGATCTGACGGCTCATAACAATTCCGCTGGGCGTTCTGTCCCGAAGATTAATGCGCGAAATGGGGCTGGTTTTGCCCTGGTACAGATGCCACGCGTCATTTACTGAGTGGAATCGCTGGCTCTCTGGGGAAAACCGCCTGTTGCAGATGGGTGGTGCGGAAAAAACCAGTGGATTTGGGGTATAGTGCGCTGCGGGGTCCACTGGCGGAGAGGCCGTGGAACAGTCAACGATGGGAGGGCGGATCTGGACCGTTGATTGCGTTAGGGATTAACGACGGGGATCGATAAACGGTGGGCCAGCGGGCGCGATGCGCGTGGTTAAAACAACGTGCAACTTTGGCAAATGATGACCGTCGGATGGGTGATCGGAGATCCAACGACTGACGATAATTCCACTGGACGACCTGTGCCGAAGGTTAATGCGTGGGAGAAGAGTGGTTTTGAGGACGTACAGTGGACACGCGGCAGGTAATGTATGGAATTGCTAGGTGATGGAGGAAAACCGCCGTCTGTAGATGAGCGGTGCAGAAAATACTGGCGGTTTTTGAACTACGAAGGCGGGATGGGGACCACCGCTTCGGGCGAGCTCCGCACCGTCGGATCATTCATTAATTCGGACGACGGAGATCCATCAATCTATCAAAACATATTAACACCCCCAAAATGCGCGTTTGCAAAGGTTTTTAATGATTTTTCGCGCGGAGAAAGGTTTGGAGGGGCTAAGCGCCTGGCGGATTCGGTGTTGGTCACGGCGCCGGGTCTTATGGAAAAAGGTGCGGAGGCTAATGGGGAAGGGGCTAAGGCCTCATATGTGAAATGTATGTATTTTTACTCATTTTCAATGCAATTTGGGGCCAGCCAGGGGTAACGATAGGGCAAAGAAGGGTAGGAAAGGCCAAAATAGGGGCAGGGAAAGGATTTCAAGGGGGTTTCGAGGAATTTGAGGATAAGGAAGGGGGGAAAATTGGGGGGGAAGAAAGGGAGAATTGTGGTATTTGCAGGGATATGAGGGGTAAAATATGCCCTTTGAAGAATGGATCATCAGAGAGGATTAGAATTGGATGCAGCACAAAGAGACTCCAAGGAGGATGAATTTTCAGGGGAAAGGCAGTCCTTGGAGGCTCCAGAACAATCTAGCCCCCAGCTTGCTTGTCAAGAAGTCCATAGGGGGGCTAACAGTGGCTCCACATAGGGATGGCTGCTCCTTGGAGGAGTCAAGAAACCAGAGATGATCTTTGGAGTAGGCCAGATTCCTGCTGTCATAAGCCATCTTTCTTCTTCAATTTTAGCTGCCACAGTATGATAGAAACATCAGCAAAAATATTTCCCAACCAATCTACCTACCCAAACTACAGTTCTACAATTTTCCCTTGGGTGCATTTGAACTAGCAGACCCTTTACATTATTTTATTTTGAAAGAAAAAACAAACCTACTCTAGATCTACCCTTATTTCTCCACGAGGCCAGATTAGACTGTTGGCCTCATCCATTTCTCTACCTAATCTAATACCTGCTGGGATTAAACTTTCCAGCAGGTTCCTTCACCTACATTCTAAGACAAGAAATTTAAAAATAGCCAAGTCAGGATTAGACTGTCTGACCTGTTGGACTTTGCATAAATTAAAAACAACTAACTACATGCTCACACACTGAGATTTATTGAGCTTTTCCTACCTACCCTACTCTAACTGGAATATTTACAGTCTAGCTTACAAACATTGTCTTCCAATGCAACCAGTCCTTCAAGTGATCCCATGACTGGTCTTTCTTGCTCAACTCCTTGAGTAGGCTGGATAGGCAGGGCAGCTCACACTCCTTTTGTTCAATAACGAAAGCTTTGAAAGATTTTCTTTCTATTTGCAACATGCTGCTCAAAAAGACCCTTGATCCTTCTTCAAGTATATGCAGGAAATGTGCATAAGGATCATGAAATGATTCCTGGTTATGAATATCTGGCAAGCAGGCTTCATCCAGGACTTCCTCTTCTTCCACTGGATCAAGGATGAGACTCTCTTGGAGAAGAAAATCTTCTTCATCTTCTGAACTAGAGGAATCATCATATATGGCAGTGTTGTCCTCCTGGAGCTATGATATATTCTGATCTGATGTGCTGAGCTCGGTGAAGAGATTCATGTATTCTTGAGTAGGGACATGTTCCATTTCTTCCTCGTTTTCAAGAGAAGGCTCCTTGCTTACATTCTGCTCAAGAATCTCTTCTTTCCTTTCCTCCTCATCTTTTGAAAAGAAAAACTGTTGGTTTCCAATCTCACTGATGATCTAAGGTGGAGCAGAATGAAGATTCATAGAATCTTCATCTGCTATTATACTGTCATAACTCTCCCCATCAGTGTCATAGATAGGCTGACCGGTTTCATTGCTTCTCTGGATTTGTTGGCTCTGATTTTCCTCCCACGGATCTAAGGATGATGGTCCTGCAAGCTCGGCTTCCCTTTGAAAACACTCATCATCAAACAGATCATAAAAAGGGAAAACATAACTGTAAGTAATGTCACCCTTCAAACCCATCAGATTCTTAGTAGGTCTTTCTTCATTCTGGACCACAGAGGAGTCTTCTGAATCTGAATCATCAAACTCATGTAATAACTGAGCAGGAGCGTGGGTTCCATAGAAGATTTCTGGGGTGGACTGCTGGTTTAGTATCCGCTCAATCTCTTCCTCTATCAAAAGAGGGGTTTCCCTTTCATCATGGACAGAAGCACAATAGTCCTCTTTCTCTTGTATTAGCTGATTTAGAGGCTGGATGTTTTCTTGAGCCTCATCTTCCACACTAGGTTCTGCCTCTTCTATATAGTCTTTTGTTTCCTCAAGGTAGCTTTCCTTATCGGCCTTAGCTGATAGGTCCTGATATTCTCTGGCCAGCATAACACAAGGCATAGGTAAGCAACCAGGCAGTTCCTGATCACTAACCTCCTCATCTTCTATGGATTCTTGAGTTTGTTCTTGCTCTGAAGGATGCATAGGCTGCTCGAAATACTCATCATCTGTATTCATATTAGCCATGTGCATCTTCAAAATTTCACCAAATGTTTCTGTTAATTCAATTAATTGATCGCACAAAGCATCATACTTTTCATCTCTGTCCATGTTTGGATTCATGCTTTTGCAAAGAAGGCTACCGCTTCTCCTCAAAAGGTTCAGTGTCCTTCACCAGTGGAGTCATTTGGTCTTTGGATCATAGGGAGTGTGGAGTCACCAGGTGGATGAATTTGACTATTTGAAGCAGGCTGCTGTCCACCATCAGCAATGTGACCGCCAATCTAAAGGCAAAGTGGTCTTTCCCCAGTGGAGTCGCCATTATGTTGGAGGTTCCCATGTTTTGGCCAGGTTGGCAAGACCAAAAGATGAGACAACATAGAACCACTTTGGAACCTCAGGATCTAGCCCTCCTGGGTTGTGAGAGGGATCTCTCTATGATATGTCAAAGGTATAAATTTGGAGTTCAGTTTGAAGGTATTAGGCTAGGTATGAAGCATAGGGTTTGTTTGTTTGATTAAGAGTTTGGTTGTTGGGAATCAGGAAAGAAGAGTCCAATATAAGGCAAGGGTGAGCATAGAGTAAACTAGGCAAAGGTAGATAACTCAGAGAACATCAAGGCTATTGGGAAATGGAGTCAAGAAAGGGTTTACTTGTGTTCAATGTGCAAGCTTTCAGTTGGGAAAGTCATCTAAATTATCTGGATCTTTAGAGATACTGGGTGGAATGGAACATTAAGGACTGAAAATGAAAGGAGGAGAACCATCTAGTCCAGTCTATAGATCAGGTCAGAGGTCATTTAACTCCAAACCTTCTTGGACCAAATCAGAGGCAATACAAGGGATCTTAGAAAGGCTAGCTGGTCGTGCAAGGATCCTAGTGGACAGGGTTAATACTAGTCCCCAGTGTTCCCAAACCTTCCAGCTAAATCCTAACCAGAACATCTAAATATAGATTTCATCAATTCATACATCAGAGAGCAGGCAATAACATCCACTACACTGGTTAAACCAATTGAAATCAATATTCAGATACACATTTAAGCAGAAAACATAAAGGGCTGGGAGAGCAACAACATAGGGCACCTAACAAGGGTGAATCCTTAGTTCTAGACTTAAGCAGGTAGAAATGAAAGTGAATGAAACATGAAATAAAGAGAGGCAAGTCAATCGCAAATACAGAGAAAGAGGAAACATCACCAGCTGCTTTAGATCAGGATCCAAAGAAATGTGCTTGTCATATTAAAAACAAAACCAATCAGGTACAACATTGCCCACAGCTTGAACATTCAGTCTGAATACATCAAATCTTAGCCTATCTTACAACATACACAGAGAACTTGTCTCAAGAGGAACAATGCTTGCGTTTCACTGATATCTCATCAACAACCATTACAATGTTTCCTTCTGTGCTTTATAGCAGATGATGGATCAGAAGATCGACTGAGAAGGTAGGTGAACATTAAATGTAACATTAAATACACAGATGAATGCAGGGCCGAGACCCATTCTGTTTGAATGCTTGAGTATTAAATCTCTGTCACCTCTTTATGCAGGAATGATATTCTTCAGATATGACTTTGACATAATTTGGCTGTAGTACCCCTGGTGCTTTCAATAAAATAATCTGCAGAGAAGTCTGTCTCATAAATGTTTGATTTGTTTTGAACTGTAGTTAGGGCGGAAATTCTTTCAGGGACATTCTGCATAATGAGAGCTGTATGGGTGCCCTGTACTTGATGGAGAAAAGCATTTTGCTGGTAAATAAACCTAGATGGTACCTGCTACTGTGCTCAAGATCCTTTGGATCGATCCTTGGGGTCTTCAAACTGCTGCTTTGCCTTCTAAACCTCTGATTAAAGGCTTAAGATCCTCATTAGTTTTCCTTAATCTCTCTGCTCTGTACTGGGACACTCCACTGCTTCAATTCCATCTCTAACAGGTTAGCTAGGGCTTTAATGGTGATGGGAGATTCTCAGAGTGTGGAATCCTGCTTTTCCTTAGTGCAAATCCCGTCAGCCGCTTCCTTTGACAATTTTATAGCAGCACCGGCCCTTGGATTAAATTATGTCTGCAAACTTCTCCATTAAGATGGTATGACAGAAATATAGAGTCTTTCACCTCTAGCGACCCTGCAAAACAACAAACTGTGAAGAAAACCATGAAGGTGAACGACAGATGAGGTGGATGGAGGAAACGGACGTGCAGGTGGGGACATGGCGAAAAAACACAGTGAAGCGATGAAATATGGGAGGTGGATGCACAACGAAAATAGTTTGCATGGGAAAGCCACGTAAAAATGGCTTCGGAAACAAATATATGCAGTGAGACATGCAGGCGTACGACGAGGACACGTGGAGGTGACGTAGCGTGACTGGGGGATAGAAGAACAGTCAACAGTGGAGGAAAAATCTGGGCCGTCAATCCCAAAGGGAATCAACGGCGGAAAACACATCAGGGTGGACAGACAGCGGGCCAAGGGTACGGTGGGGATGGCTTATCCCGTGCCCAGTTTCGATGAATGACAGCCCTTGGATAGGCTTCACCAGATCTGACGGCTCATAACAATTCCACTGGGCGTTCTGTCCCGAAGATTAATGCGCGAAATGGGGGTGGTTTTGCCCTGGTACAGATGCCATGCGTCATTTACTGAGTGGAATTGCTGGCTCTCCGGGGAAAACCCCCTGTTGCAGATGGGTGGTGCGGAAAAAACCAGTGGATTTGGGGTATAGTGCGCTGCAGGGTCCACTGGCGGAGAGGCCGTAGAACAGTCAATGATGGGAGGGCGGATCTGGACCGTTGATTGTGTTAGGGATTGATGACGGGGATCGATAAACGGTGGGCCAACGGGTGCGATGCGCGTGGTTAAAACAGCGTGCAACTTTGGAAAATGATGACCGTCGGATGGGTGATCGGAGATCCAATGACTGACGATAATTCCGCTGGACGACCTGTGCTGAAGGTTAATGCGCGGGAGAAGAGCCATTTTGAGGACGTACAGTGGACACGCGACAGGTAATGTATGGAATCGCTGGGTGATGGATGAAAACCGTCGTCTGTAGATGAGTGGTGCGGAAAATACTGGCGGTTTTTGAACTACGAAGGCGGGATGGGGACCACCGCTTCGGGCGAGCTCCGCACCGTCGGATCATTCATTAATTCGGACGGTGGAGATCCATCGATCTATCAAAACACATTAACACCCCCAAAATGCGTGTTTGCAAAGGTTTTTAATGATTTTTCGCGCAGAGAAAGGTTTGGAGGGGCTAAGCGCCTGGCGGATTCGGTGTTGGTCACAGCGCCGGGTCTTATGGAAAAAGGTGCGGAGGGTAATGGGGAAGGGGCTAAGGCCTCATATGTGAAATGTATGTATTTTTACTCATTTTCAATGCAATTTGGGGCCAGCCAGGGGTAACGATAGGGCAAAGAAGGGTAGGAAAGGCCAAAATTGGGGCAGGGAAAGGATTTCAAGGGGGTTTCGAGGAATTTGAGGATAAGGAAGGGGGGAAACTTGGGGGGGGAAGAAAGGGAGAATTGTGGTATTTGCAAGGATATGAGGGGTAAAATATGCCCTTTGAATAATGGATCACCAGAGAGGATTAGAATTGGGCGCAGCACAAAGAAACTCCAAGGAGGATGGATTTTCAGGGGAAAGGCATTCCTTGGAGGCTCCAGAACAATCTAGCCCCCAGCTTGCTTGTCAGGAATTCCATAGGGGGGCTAACAGTCCCCACCAGGCCTATTATGTGTGGCATCATCATCAAGTTGCCCTTGAACAAAGCATCCAAGTTGAGTCATCATCTCATTCATGGAGTCTATCCCAAGTCCCTTTGCCTCATGTTAAAGTATTCCATCCATCCATGCCTTGTTCCTCTCTCGTGTAGCCCATTTTGGCCTCCAGTCCCACTGTTCCCCATCCCCCCTGGAATCGAGTCAGTCGTTGCAAGGTCATCCATGCTTTATATGTTCTGATAAGGGAAGTCGTCTATTTGCTACTCAGTATCCCTCATTCCATCATCATCCCTGGTATCAGTCCATTAGTCGCTCTACTATTATCCCTGGTTCCTTAGTTGAGGACCCTTATTGCCTCACCTATGGTGGATCTCCTTTTGTCGACATCAGTACATTCATTCCAGAAGACAGGTCTAGAGGGTGGTGTATCTTGGTTCCAGCTTCCATTATTGTTCAGTGCCTCAGATCAGGCAAAGGGATTCCTTATTTTCGTTTGACTTGATTGTTTCTCATCCACTCTACTTCAACATGATCAAGAATCATATACTCGATAGTTCTGTGATCCAACAGATTGATCCAGTGATTCCCGGGTGTGTGAGAGATGTTTCAGAGCTCATGAGGAGGTGGCCCTTTAGGTAGCCCCCCAAATGGCTGAATGACCTCATTTTATGCTACAACCTCATATGCAGCTCTGCAAATTTAATGGGTTTGGCCCCAGCCGCTTGCAGCACCTATAACATGCATGTATCACTTAGATGGTCCATTCTGATTTTCAAATTCCTTTCCTATTAGCAGGGCTTCTCTGGTTGTTATTATATCTCATGTACTCAGATATTATTGCATTCAATCATGGCTTTTGTCCCAAGAACAATATGTATGTGGGATTCATCATATTTTTTTATGGCCCATGTTTATGCCAGAATATCATGTACTCTATAACTCAGTCTCATTTTACTGGGCACACCATTATTCTTTGTACTTTGTCATCTTGGCGGCCATAGGTATGCCTCCCCCGCCTCACTGAGAACAGGTACCCAAACATTAAAGGAGACTTATCTCATTTGTAAGTCTCGCCCCCTTAGGTTATTGTCCTCTCTCTCTTCATTCTGTTTATGTATCTCTCTCTCTCTATGACTCCCTTCGGTGTCTAGTGATTGTGTTATTACAACTTACTTTAGTCATACAATTAGCTCCTAACACTCATACGTTAGGGAGAAATCTGTTACACCAATTTTTGGTCATCTAACCATTTACAATTAGAAAGATTGAAATACACCATGTAAGACCAATTTTACCATAGTAAAATTGCTTTCACTATAAGAAATAATTTAATAAACTATAGTTTGTTAAGTTATTTATGGTCCAAATAGGAAGCCCCATGAGGAATAATTAAATATATCCTTATTTATTTGATTTTCCTCTAGGAATAATTAATTAAACCATTGTTTAAATAATATTCCTGGTCATATTTAACCCAATTAATGAGAAATAATTAGATAAATAATTATTTATCTTATTATTCTCTAGGAATAATTAATTAAATCATTATTTAATTAATATTCTTCGTTAATTTTGACTAAATCATTTAGGAATAATAAAATAAATCATTATTCCTTATCACCATCCTTGAAATGATAAATAAATCATTTATTTGTTTATTATTTCTAAATGAAGGGATTTAACCAATTTAAATTTCTTTTCCCTCCAACAAAATATAATAAAATATTCCAAGAAGTTAGATCTAGATCTTGTTTAATATTATTTTATTAAGCACCATTATCAAGGATAACTCAATATTTTGTTATAAATAGGAGGGTTTTCTGTTCATTATTTACCTTTGATCATTTTATCATGGTCGGACTTTGATCCTTTGTCATTGTCATACTTTGATCACTTTTTATTATCTTTTTGCTTATTGAGCTCCCATTGAGTTCACCATGTCTTGGGTTTTATACACCATTGAGAGAGAGAAACTTTGTATCTGAAGCATTGAGGACAACCAAGAACCCATCCCATTGAGGGAGACGGGTAGCCTCATTATTTGTTCCCTTCCCAAGTGTTAATATAATATAAAAATTCTTTATAAATATTGTCTTTTCCATTGGATATTTGGAGAAACTCTTATTTCATTTTACTATTTAGCTTCTTTGACTGCATAGATCTGGTTTTTTTTTGCATTTGTTTCGACCGTCTATTGCAGATCTAAAGAAGTTAGACAACCATATTTGTTGTTAGGGTTATTTTCCATGTGCAACTAAAGTGATCTCTTTTCGTACACTTGCGTTAAGAATTCATTCTAACATAAGGTATACCCTAACAAGATTAAAGCCATTAAGGAATGGAAAATCCCCACAACCCTAAAGCATCTGCAAGGATTTCTCGAGTTAATAGGGTATTATTGCACGTTTTTTAAGAATTATGGGAGATTAGCAGAACCTCTAACAAAATTATTTAAGAAAGATGCATTTTCTTTGACTCCAGAAGCAACTAAGGCCTTTGAACATATTAAAGAGGCAATGTGCCAAGCTCCAATCTTAGCTACGCCAGACTTCGCAAAAACCTTTATCGTGGAATGTGATGCCTTGGGTAATGGAATTGGTGTTATTTTAATGCAATAAGGAAGACCCATTTATTTTGAAAGTCATCCAATCAAGGGAAATTATTTACGGAAAGCTATTTATGAGAAGGAAATGTTGGCAATAATACACACACTAAAGAAATGGAGACCTTACCTAATCAGAAGACACTTCAAGGTAAAAGCAGATCATGATAGTCCTAAATAATTTTTGGAACAAAGACTATCCTCAGAAGAGTAGAAAAAATGGGTCACAAATATGTTAGATTATGACTTTGAAATCATCTACAAAAAAGGGAAGCTAAATGTTGTTGCAGATGCACTCTCAAGAAAGGATGAAGATGTGGAAGCATTGATTTGTGCCATTTCTATCATCCAACCAGATTGGATAACCGAAGCAAGGGAGGAGTGGAAGAATAACGAAGAATTGTGGACACTCATTCAAAAATTGTAGCAGTATCCCAGTACATCTGATACATTTAGCTGGAAAAATGATTCATTAGGGTCCAAATATCGCTTATATATTTGTAAGAATTCCCAACTAAAATAAAATATTATTTTGGAATTGCACACCTCTCCCTTAGGAGGGCACTCGGGATTTTTAAAAACTTACCATAGGGTCAAGAAATATTTTTTTTGGGATGGTCTTATATCTAATATTCAAAATTTTGTGGTGGAATGTTTGGCCTGCCAACAAAATAAAGTTGAGACAGTTAAGACCCTGGGTCTGCTACAATCTTTATCCATTCCAAGTCAATGTTGGAAGGAGGTGTCAATGGATTTTATCACAAGTTTACTCAAGTCCAAAGGAAAGAGTGTCATCATGGTGGTAGTTTATAGAATTACCAAGTATGAAAACTTTTGTGGATTATCTCATCCATTTAAATCCAGTACAATTTCTACTTATTTATGTAAAGAATTAAAAAAGCTACATGGAAAACCAAAGATTATTGTAAGTGATAGAGGTCCCATTTTCACTGGAAATTTTTGGACAAAATTATTTTCTTGTTTGGGTACTCAACTAGCTCGTATCTCATCTTATCATCCTCAATCTGATGGGAAAACTGAGATAGTGAAAAAATGTTTGGAATGATATCTCCGTTGCTTTGTATCTAATAAACAAACACAATGGGTCAAGTGGTTACCTTTGGCTGAATGGAGGTAAAACACTTCCTTCCACACTACAGCAAAAATTACCCCATTTATGGAACTTTATGGATATCATCCACCGTCCATCATGTTATCACTCCATAAATTTCATGATATTCATGAGCGTTGTTTCTCGTGAAAGCTCTTAACTGGAGGTTTTGGAATGTTTTTATAGTGCTATTTTCGCCAGTTTGGGAGGCACAATAGGTTTGGGAAAAACATCAAAGGTTTGACAAATAAAAATAGAATGGATTTTAAGGCCATTTTTGTCTTCTTAGGTTTATGATAGGATTTTATTTTATAAAAAAAACATGGCCAGTGCCAATATTGTTCTGGGCATCTTTGTGGAGATTGAGATGGGTAACGTGGATGCTTATGAGAATGAGTTTGAGTCAGTGATGTTGGATAATTAATTGTTGTTTAAAATGGCTTGCAAGCATGGGATATTCTAGAAAACCAAAATTACCATTTGAACATGGTCTTGACAGAGGTGATGACACCTTCTCTCTTAGGCATTGGCCTTCTAAGCAAGATCATGAGTCATAGAACCTATAAATGCATTCCTGTAATAATGATGTCCTCACATGATTCTATGAGGTTAATTTTCAAATGTTTAACTATGGGTGTTGTGGACTTCCTTATCAAGCCTCTTAGGAAAAATGAGCTAAAGAATATATTGAAGCATATTTGGAAAACACACCAGAATTCAAGTGCCAATTGTTGTGGCAGTATCAGTATTAGCTAAACTAAAAAAGTTGTGAGGATAAAAAATGCAACTAAACCTGAGAAAAATGATGACAACAAAGAGGAAATAAATAATAAAATTCTTTCTAGACAATCCCAAAAGGATGTGAGACTGCAGGGTGCAACTGGTGTTGTTAACAATACAGGCAGTAAAGAGAAAAAATATATTGTTGGCAGTTATTTGAAAATTGTGAATGGCAGTGACAAAGAAATTGATACACAAGCTAGGGATAAAGATTCTCAACTGAGAGGTGAGTATAATCCCAATCGACATCTTAATATGACCAGTTCTTCACATCTAATCAAGGAAAATAAAGAGCGGTGTCAAAATGAGTGCATGCAGCTATTTGGGATTTCCAAAGATGGCCAGGACAAAAACGTTTCTGATTGTGAAATGGGTCAGAAATTAGAGATAGTCATCCCAACAAAAACAACTCTAGATATTCCATGTGTACATGAGGAGAAGATTTTTTATCAAGCTTGTCGTGGGAAGGAAGACATACAATCATCAAATAACGAAGGTAGCAATGAAAAAGGAAATACACTTGTATTAGCCTCTGAATGTGTGGAGCCTCTCCAAGAAGCCTATGAATTGATAGGTTCCATAACCACAAAACACATGACAAAGAGACAAGATTTGTATGATTTTGGTTGTCATTATAACTAGTTGATTATTCCTCCCCAAACTTTACAACCATCTTACCAAAATAATAACCATCATTGTTATGACAGTCAACATTCTAAGCCTCATGAGGACAAACAGTCACATCAACATTTAGAAAAGGTGAACATAGTATGAATACCTTAGTAATGATGATAGTTCCTCATGTGGTTTGTCTAGCATGGTTACTTTCGATGGTAATCATGGGGAAATTAGATGTAATGGCACTGATAGTGTCAATAAATCTTCATCTATGGATGATAGTGAGAACAATGGGAAAAATGACCATTACAATCATCTCCATCAGAATGGTGTGCATCACCACCAGTCTCATGAAGATTATCATTCCAAACAGGATAAAAAAAGTATTAAGAACTATGGTTTGATGCCTCTTCTATGTGGCTCATACCATATTGGACAGAGTGGAAGTATTAATGTTAATGAAAGTGTCAATGCAAGTGAACATGGAAGTAATAGCAGGGTCAATGGGAAAGCTAGACATAGTATCAATGAGAGTAGTGGTTCCATTGTTACTGTAATGAATGGAGAAAGTGGGATTGACAATGGGGTTATAATGAGCACAGGTTAAAGAAGAGGTGGAGTAGATCCAAACCAATATACTCGATATGAGGTAGAAAATTAATTGGCATCCTTTGTTCAAGGCCGGATCAGAAAAGGGTGGTGGAAGACAGGGGATTTACTGGACATTTTCACTATTTTAACTAGTTAATTTCCGGGTCAGTTTCTAGGAAAATGGGGATGGATTTTTAAAATATGAGAGAGGTTATTGTCAAGCATGGACCAAATAAAATTAACCTGTTTCAATTTTCTTCGCATATTTTGATATTCTAAGGAATATTTGGGCCCTATTTTCAGGGTTCATTTTTCTTATCTTAAACATGTTTTTGTTAAATGAATATTTAGGAGAGGTGGAGACGATTTTCAAAAAAATGAGAGGTGTTTTTCTTCGGAACGAGCGCATATAGAAAAAATCCTCTTGTTTTGTAACAAATATCAAGGTTCAATGGATATTATCTCATGGTTTACCCCTATTTTTTTAGAAAATGTTGGTCGTTTTGGGTATTTGTAAGGGATCTGGTTGCAACTAGTGACATGACTTTTGGAAAAAATGTATGGTTAGTTGTATGTGCATCCATTTTCAACAAGGTCACATCCTTAATATTTAGAAATGTGCTCATTCTCAAGTCTTCCCTGATAATTGCAACCTTTTTGGTACTATTCAAAACAAGCACTGGTAAATTGGCAATGTCATGCCTCTGTCATTAGCAATAACACTTGGAATGAAATTGAAGGAAGTACTTAATGCCAAAATATTGCAAGCTTGAGAAAATGATTTGTTCATTGTAATAGAAATTGGAATATCTGGGCTTTACTAAAGGAAATTTTCGATAACAAAAAATATTTTGAGAAAGAGTAGTCCCAGATTATTAGGCACAAAATTAGTAGCGAGATTTGATCAATCCGATATGAGTGGGAAATCAAATTGAATTTGGCAGATAAAGAATCACAATTCCATATTTCAAGTAATATTTCAGTCAATCGTTAGCAAACTTAAGTCGTTCTGTTCCATATTTAAAGGAAACATTCTCATACTCGAAGACATATATGGCAGTCGGTTAGCAAACAGTTGAGATTTCCAACACCGAAGTATATTTTCGAGAAAGATAGAAAAAACTAGTAGATTATATTTAATATATTTCTCCATTGGTAATGAAAAAAAATGGGGGGAGAAGCGAGAAAGAAAGGCCTGACCAATATTATTTATTAATGTCTTTGTTCCAGTAGAATATGTTTAATACAGAAGTATAAATTTTCAGTACCAAAGATTCATGTGATAGTGTTCTCAAGTCTGTGTTTATTTTTTATGTGTATGTTTTCTTTATCGGTTCACCATTTTAATGTTATTCTTTAGTATTTGATTGAAATGTATGATTCAGAATTCATTCTATATGTTCTGAATTGTGACAGCTAAATACTTCATTTGTATTCTTCTAAAATCACATTACAATTCATTTTGAAGTCAATTCCCTGTGTGACAATTGGTATTCTTTAATCTTCTACCATACTGCAATGAAATTTTTTGACTAAAAGAACCCTATTTACCTTGCCTTTGACACCTTATGCTTCATTCATCATCTATTGATCATCTTGTCTATCTTCCAGACTATATAGAATCCATGCCAAATGGACACTTTCTCCTCAAATCTGCCACCATTTTCATAAACTGCCATTTACCAAAAATCTAGCCACTGTTACTAAATAGAAAATAAATCTTTTCAAAGACTAAGTATTCAAGAGAGATCCCTCTCTGATTTGGTAGGGCTATATACCAAGTCTAAATTTGGTTTGAGGTTACCCCTTTGGTCTCCTTTCTCATCCTTGGCAAACTAAGGGGAGCTAACACATCACATCATCTTTAAGAGAAACTTATAAGGTTCAAGTAGTGGAAGATCACATCGAGCATCAACAACAAGTTCTCCAACTCGTAAAGGATAACCTAAATTTGGTGCATAATCGAATCAAACAACAAGCATATCAACATCACAGCGAAAGAAGTTTCGATGTAGGCGACTGGGTATTTTTACGGCTACAACTATAAAAAAAAATGCCCCTCATGCAATATAAGAAGGATAATAAATTGTCGCCAAAGTAATATGGTACTTACAAGGTGTTGCAAAAAATTGGTACTATGGCATACAAATTGGAGCTTTTGGCATCTTCCCGAGTGCACCCAGTTTTCCATGTTTCATGCTTAAAGAAGGTTATAGGTGACAAACTCCCAGTTCAAACAATATTTCCAGAACATGACGAGGAAGGAAAAATCATATTGGAACCTTAAACAATCATGGAAACAAGAACTCGATAGCTACGCAATCGATCAATTTTAGAGTATCTCATCAAGTGGAAGAACTTACCCACTAAATATTCCACATGGGAGGATGATAATTTTATACAGAAGAATCCAAAACTACTGAAGCGTTGATGACAACACTTCTTTGAAGGAGAGGGGAATGTTAGGTCCCTATAATACTAGTGTAGCCCCTTATTTTTATTAATAATGTAGCCCCCTTATTGTTATTATTAGTGTAGCCCCCTTATTGTCATTGGTGTGCCCATTTAGTCCCCATAGTGTTATTATTGTGCCCCATAGAAGCCCACTATTGTTATTGTATCGCTCTTACATTATTATTGTTATGTAGGTTTTGATTATATTGGGACCCCTTAGACTCCTATATATAGAAAGTAGGTTTTTGTTATTTTAATAATCCAAGAATTGTTCATTTATGTAATGTAAAGGAGGTTTCCCCTCAAAGAGGTTGATTTGTAAGTCGTTGATCTATCTTTTCTTCTATTTTGTGAGTTGGTTGCATAACAAGACTCCTTTTGGTATTTTCTTCCCAATGCTCTATGAGGAGTCTTGTTCTGAATATATATTATCGTGTTACATGCCTCTGCTCATATAAATGTCTGTAAATCGTGGTCATATAACATAGCCTTTGTAGCTCCAACAATTGTTATGTTTTCCGCTTTGCTACCCTATTTTGCTGTGGATTATTTGGAGTTGTCAATTCTCTCTTGACGTCTTCCTTCGCATAGAAATTTGTGAAGTCTTTATCTATATATTCTCCACCATTATTTGAGTGAAGCACCTTGATATTATTCCCAGTCACATTCTCCATGAGATATTTAAACTCTTTGAAACGATCAAAGACCTCACCTTTGGTCTTCAAGAAGTAGATCCAGGTTTTCCTAGAATGGTCATCAATAAAGGTGATGAAAAATTCAACACCACTGAGTTATCTAGTGGAAATCAGGGTGAAAAAATCTGAATGTATGAGTCTAACACGTCAGTAGCTTTGTTGTCACTTCTTGGAAATGTCGCCGCAACATACTTCCCAAGTATGCATCCTCTGCACACGTCATCTTGTTCCGTGTAAAGTTCTGGAACTCATGTCACTATTTATATGAGCATCCTGAGTGCTCCATGGTGTAGATGTCCCATTCTCCTATGCCATAACTCATTCAACTACTTCCCACTACTACTGTCACTACCTGTTAATGTCGTTGGAGAGTAAAGTTGTAACTGGTACAATTGTTACTTCAAACTCTAAACTTCCTTACCTTCTTCTAGATTGGGTGTTTCACATATAATTTCTTCCCTACAAAGTGAATAGCATACCCCTTATCCTATAAATGGGATACTGAAATCAGGGTCATACCCAATCCTGGCACATGAAAAACATCTGTAGCATTGGTTCTTGCTCCTAACTCACTCTGAAAATATAAGGTACCTCTCCCCACTGGAGTGCATTCTGTCCTATTTCCCATAGTAATCTAGAAGTCCATATGCTCCTACTTGTAGCTAGTTAAATATTCTCTAACACTTGTCATGTGAGTTGATGCTCCATTATCTATATACCAAACACCTTGTGAAGCTGATCCTGACAAGCATGAAAATCCATCCTCCAACCTGGAAGACAAATCTGAAGCCTCTTGAATGCCAATTATGTCCATGGTTGTGCTGAAGAATTTAGAGTGTTCTATTCCTCTTTCACCCGACATCGGATTTTCTCTAGAAACTGTTGAAAAAACCTACTGCGTCCAGCTAGAGATATGCCCAATGAAAATACTGAGTTGCTCCTTCTGCCTCTAGAATCACTCGATTTGGAAAAATCAAATTTTTCTGCCTCTAAGAAAAATCAAATTTCCTCAAGCAACTCGCCCCCCTGGAAAAATGAATGTGTTTCATTTGATAATTTCAATATGCTACCCACATTGAAGAATGAAATTCCTTCCAATTGCTTCTGAGATCTCCAGCAAATCAGCTTGCTCTGATACCATGTGAATTTTTGATCTATTGCAACAACTAGAAATTATTCTTCTAACTGGAAATTTAACTATACAATTTATTTGCTACGACAAACAACGAATAAAATCACAACTGCAATTTTCACAATAAGAAATACTGTGGAAAATAAAATACTTAAAACTGAGAAACTATGGCACACACACAAGAATTTTAACATAGATCTTTTTGGACAATTGTCCCTGTAAAAACCTAATGCGTGAAAATCAGTGCAAAAGATGAGATTTTTATTATTATTCTTTAGCATAAATTCCGAGTACAATAATTTAGATCCCTAACTGACAATCTAATCTGAGGAAAAATATTGGAAAAATTATTGTGAGAATTTTCTATCACCCCAAAACTATTTTTTTCCGCTGAAATCATCTCCCCAACCTCTGCACTAAGCCTCCTACATCACCCTTCTACGCAAAGCTTACATTGGCCCTATGAGAATTCTTCCCTTCCTTCCTTTTCCTCTTCCGAGGACTGGAAACCTTCCTCCTGAAATGTTGCTACCCTCCTCTTCCACATTCTACTCACCCTATGGCTCTATCTTGTCTGCTAAGCTTCTGCTACTGAGAAAATTGAACTGCCTGGGCAACTAAGTATCTGCACTGGTGTGTTGCATATACCCATTGACTTCTTCTTATAATATTTTGTTGGAGCACCAAAAACCAAGATTAAAATATAATTGATGGCCCAGATTAATTCCTTGTTGATATGTAAGAGTTTCTAGATTATTCTCACCTTATCTCAATTAATACTGATTAATTAACCATATTCCATAAGTTTAGACTTAGGAAATATTAAAAAAAATGGTTAATTATCTAATTGAGACACTTCTAGGCGGAATTTCTAGAAACAATTTCTGGGTTTTGGAGATATCATGTATTTTATCCTCTCCACAAAATCTCGTGGCTAGAATACATTCAATGCTACAAAAACTAACAACCATGTCCGTAGAGACATGCCTCTTCATTAATTAATCATTAATCAACTATAATTATAATTTACTATTCTTTCATTTATAGTTATTCTATTTTTATATAACTTATATTCGTAACACAATCTCCTCCCCAAAGCTCTAAAACATGTGTCCCATTTCTCAGCCATTTATTTGTGCTTATATTTTTCATTATGTAATTGCATAAAAATATTTACTAAAGAGGATTTTACAAATTGGGTTGTGACTGATCTGGATTTATGCAGGAACGCAACAGAATTCGCATATAACCATAAATACAAAGATGCAGCAGAAATAACACTTCATTTCATTAATATCAAAGAACTGAAATTTGTTTACAAATAGAATTGAAATAAACTAGCTAGGGCACTGGTAGCTTATCTCTGAGAAGAGATGTGGCGTCTACAGGCCTCTGAACTGTGTTACGATGAGGCTCGAGGGCCTATTTATTATATAGAAACAATAGAAAACCTTAAACATCCAAAATCATAACCCTAGGAGATGAAGCATCAAAACTTTGGGCCCCGTTTGGGTAAATTGGTGTTTCAACTTCCCGGGGTCGTAACTTTGGCATACTATATCCGTTTGACGCACATGATACATCGTTAGAAATATCTATCCAAGGAATACAAATGTTAACTGCACATATTTATTTTGAAATAGGATCATCATCACCGGAGGCGCGATGCCCAAGAAATGTCGTTTGGGGCCTCAAAACGGCTCCAGAAGTTCAGGACCCAAAAAATTGCTAAAAATAGTAAGTTGTGCCGCAACTAAAAAACTGAAAGAGAATGGTGGGGCCCCAAGTGGAATAGATGGGTGGCCACCAATATCCACTTGGATCATTCCTCCCCCCTTAGGAAGCAATGGTCCCCACTGCGTTGAGTTCCTCCATGAGATGAGGGAACTTCTGCTGAACTTGGTCCCTGGTGAACCACTTGCCTTGGTGCAGGAGTTGGCCAGATTTGACAACTTGATACAGTTGGATCTTCTGTTGGAAAGTGTTCTTGATTTTCTTGTCCATGATAAAATCTATGGTGCCCTGTTCCATGCAGTATGGGTTTAAATATGTTGGTGTGAGTTGTTCTGCAATGTCAGAGGTGTCCAGTAGAGGTGGGAAGTAGGGACGGAGGCGGTCCACATTGAATACTGGGTGAAAACCAATGAATGGTGGGATATTGAGCTGGAAGGAATTGTTACCTACAGCCTTGGTGATGGTGTACGGCCCATATCAGAGCAAGCGAAGCTTACGTTGGGTTCCAGTGAGGTTCTCCTTCTACAAATGTAGCCACACTTTGTCACCCACCTAGAAGTTGTGTGGTACCCGATGTTGATCATGTTGTTGCTTGTACTTAGCATTGGCCCTGTCCAATATGTCCTGAACCTATTGGAGGATGTGTTGAATGCGCTCGATGAAGATGTTCACTTTGTCAGCTCCAGACTGGACATGACCCGAATTGGCCTAAGTAGCCGCAAATGGCATGGCTACGTCAATGGGACATAGCAGCTAGAATCCAAAGCCCACCTGAAAGGGGCTGTGGCTGGTTGAGCTGTGGAGAGATCGGTTATAACTGTGTTGTACATAGGGGAGGCTATCATCCCATGTGCGTGGATGATTTGAATTGTACATGTGCAGAATGTGTACAATCATCTTGTTGATGACCTCTATTTGTCCATTAGTTTGAGGATGGAAAGCTATGGACTTGGTGAGCTTGGTGTCGAGCATTGACCAGAGGCTGGACCAAAATATGCTAAGGAACCTGCTGTCCCAATCTAATATGATAGACTGTGGGATCCCAAAGTGCACCCTCACTTGTTCAAAGAAGAGTTTAACATTGGCTTCTACTGTGATATTCTTCTTGCAAGCTGCCATAATGGCCATCTTCGAGAATCTGTCGACGACCACAAAAACACAGTCGTTTCCATGCTTAGCAGAAGGAAGGCCCGACATGTAATCCATGGAGATGGATTCCCAAGGTTGAATAGGGGTAGGTAGCGGAGTATCAAGGCCTTTCTTCTTGATGGTCGGTTTGGCAATGGCGCAAGCAGTGCAGGATCTGATGTACTCCCGATATCCTGACGAAGGTTTGGCCAATAGAAATACTTGTGCAGTGTTGCCACTATTTTCTCGACCCCAAAATTCCCAATGACTCGACTGTAGTGTGCTTCCCATATCATCTTGGCATGCTCACTTGAAGGAACACAAAGGTGTTCTAGGTGTCATAACAGTGCATCTTGGAGATGAAAATTTGGAACTTGCGTACCCCCCAAGAGTGCCTTGTATGTGTGGCCAAATTCTGGATCGCTCTTGTAGAGAAGTGACTAATCAGAAGTCTTGTGCCCACAAGAGTTGAGAACGGTATTTAACGCCATGATCGGTGGTCGGCTGAGGCAGTCTGCAACATTATTGGTGATACCCTTCTTGTACTTGATGTTCAAATGAAACTGTTGTAGATATGTGGACCACTTATGATGGTTTTCATTCAGCAACTTCGCTTGTGTCTGTATGAACTACATGGGCCAGTGGTATTTGTGGATGATTGTTTCCTTCCCCAAAATGTAATGTTTCCATTGTCAACAAGCCTGCACAATGGAATACATTTCTTTGTCATAAAAGGGATACTTGCGAACTGTTTCAGACAATGTCTCACTGTGATATGCCACTGGATGCCCCTGTTGAGTAACAACTGCCCCAATAGCATAGTCAGAGGCATCTGTCTCGATCTCAAATGGTTGTTGCAAGTTTGGTAATGTGAGCACTGGGGCAGAACAAAGGCGATGTTTCAATTCTACAAATGCCTTCTGTTGAGATTCCGATCAAAATAATTTTTCTTTCGCTCCTCCCTTGGTGACTTGACTCAAGGGCCAAGTGATATGAGAGAATCCCAATACGAACCTGCGGTAGAAATTAGCAAGACCCAGAAAGCTGTGAAGCTTTGTTAGAGTGGTTGGGGCTATCCAATCCCGAATGACTTGGATCTTGGTTGGATCCACATGGACCCCCCTTTCATCAATAATGTATCCCATATACTGAACTTGGGTCATGCCAAAAGTGCACTTCTCCAAATTGGCACACAACTTGTGTTGCCATAGTGTTTGGAGGAGTTGTCAGATGTGGTGGAGGTGCTCTTCCCAAGTCTGGCTGAAGATCAGAATTTCATCCAAGTACACCACTACAAATGAGTTGGTGAATGGCTGCAAGATGTCGTCCATCAACCTCATGAAGGTTTTGGGAACATTTTTCAACCCAAAAGGCATGACCAGCCATTCGAAAAGGCCCTCCTTGGCTTTGAAGGTAGTCTTCCACACATCGGAGGGTTCGATTGGTACCTGGTGATACCTAGACTTCAAGTCGATCTTGTTGAAATATTATTCCTCTTTGAGTTGGTCTAGAAGGTCATCAATCCATGGGATTGGGTACCTATTCCGGACACTGATCTTGTTCAACGCCCGATAGTCAATACAGAGTCTCCAAGTCCCATTATTCTTCTGTACCAACATGAACTGGCTCCCACAGGATGATGAACTTGGCCGGATGTGACCTTTCTGCAGCATCTCCTAAATCTGCCTCTTGATTTCACCGTTCTCCAGAAAATAGCGTCGATAGATCGGTCTATTAGGTAGTGGCGCACCTGGGGTCATATCAATGGGTTGCTTGACCTGATAGTGAAGGGGAACCCCTGTGGGTGAGGTGAAGATGTCCCCGTACTCCTCCAAAACATTGTCCATTTGTTGTTGTCATGCAGAGGAGCACTATATAGAGGTCATGGCCATATTATTCTTCTTGCCCTGGGGGCAGATCATCAGAAAAACAAATTTCCTAGTTTGGGAAATGAGCGTACTGCATTGTTTTGTAGTAACCAAAGAGATAGCGGAAAGCAGTGGTACCTCTGGTACCCTGTACAACTTATTTCCCAAAGTAACAATAACAGCACGAGGCCAGGACTCATACATATCATGTCACTTTCACAAGTATGGTTGGCCTAATAATACATCAGAAACATCAAGAGGAGAAATGTCACATAATACCTCATCCATGAATGGTTTGATGCTATAGGGAAGGCGACACTCCTGGCTGACGCGGAGATCCCATCCTTGGTGAAGCCACCCGTTCGTGTATGGATGTGGGTGTGCTATGGTCGGCAAGCCCAAACGCTTCACGGTGTCTGCTGAAATGAGGATCTTTTGGCTCCCATTGTCGATTATGAACTATAGTGGGGAACTATTTACCCACATCTGGGAGTGGAAGAGACGCTCCTCCTCTGGATCTTCTGGTTCCTCCTTCTGGATCTTCGCAGTGGCAACAGTGGAATTGGGCTCCACATCAATAATATATTTCCCTTTGTCATTCCCCTTGTCAGGTTCTGATTCAGAGTCAGAGCATGCATCTGATTCAAAAGCCCTCATTTCGGCCACCAGCGACTGCTTGGCCCGACACTCACTTGTGTTGTGAGTGGAGCTCTTATGGAACTCAGACCACTTTCCCGTGTCCTTTGGCTTTGCGGTGTTTTTCTTTGCTTGTGGCTTTGGCAAGTTGTCTTGGGCCACCATGCCTTGGATTTGTCCTTTGTTCTACGGTTTGGGGGTACCTTTCCCTTACTTTTGATTCACAGATCCAAAGTCTCGCTTCTTTTGTTTGGATTTCTGCTCAATCTTGGCAGCATACCAGTATGTCGTACCAAGCGAGGAGATGTCAAGGAACTCCATTTCCTACAGAATGTGTCTGTGCAGACAACTGTGATACTTTAGCACCAAATTTTTCTCTGAATCTCTGATACCCAACTTTGTGTGCAGGTTTTGGAATAGATTCATCAGCTCATGCACATCTTGATCCCTTTGTTGCTGCAACGTGGTCCATTGTATGTAATTGTCCTCATATCTCCCCACGGGATGGTATTGTTCCTTGATGGCATCTTGGAAATAATTCTGAGTGGGTATGAATGAGAACAAAGAGGGTTCTATCTCATCCTTTTTCTCATAGTAGGTTTCCCAGCAGTCCTCGACATGGAGGGTAGCTTTGAGGAGTGCAAAAATAATCTTCTCTCAGTCGGAAAAGTCATGAACCGAGAAATATCCTTCTAATAGATTCAACCATCTATCTACAGCATCTACATCTATTTGACCCTCAAATATGGGAATGTCAAAGTTTACTTGTACCTTAAAGCGAGTCGTGCCTCCAAAGTGGTTGTTGCATGCAGATGTGCTGCCGGTGGGTAGTTGTTGAAGGATCTGGGAAAAGTTACCCATCATCGCGTTGCTTTTTTTTTCGAGGGCTTCCTTGAGAAATTTTTTGATAAGATATCCTGCTCCCTCATCTTTCTTTTCATCCCCCATGGGCAGTCGTCGGGGTTTGCGAGGTCTATCTTACAAAGGTTCAACCAGATCGAGCCCTAACTCCTTATACCCCAACCTCATTGGGGACATGCAAAGAAGGATCGAGAAAAAGCAGACCGCTCTGATACCACTGATCTGGATTTATGCATGAACGCAACATAATACATATATAACCCTAAATAAAAAGATGCAACGGAAATAGCACTTCATTTTATTAATATCAAAGAACTGAAATTTGCTTATAGACAAAATGGAAATAAACTAGCTAGGGCACTGGTAGCTTATCTCTGAGAAGAGATGTGGCGGATACAAGCCTCTAAACTATGTTACAATGAGGCTTGAGGGCCTATTTATTATATAGAAATAATTGAAAACCCTAAACATCCAAAAAACTAACCCTAGGAGATGACGCGACAAAACTTTGGGCCCGGTTTTGGTAAATTGGTGTTTCAACTTCCGGAGGTCGTAACTTTGGCATACTATCTCCGTTTGATGCACATGATACGTCGTTAGAAAGATCTATCCAAGGAATAAAACTATCATGAATATCCATTCTAAAATGGAATCATATTCACCATAGGCGCGATGCCCAAAAAACGTCATTTAGGGCCTCAAAACGGCTCCGAAATTTCAAGACTAAAAAAACTGCTAAAAATAGTAAGTTGTGCCGAAACTGAAAAAATAAAAGAGACAATGGTGGGGCCCCAAGTGGAATATGTGGGTGGCCACCAATATCTACCTGGATCAGTGATAGACCCCACCCCCTTGGAGGAACACCGTCCTGTGTGTTCTATACCCAAACACAATTAAAAATATGAGTTAAACCAAGCATAAAAGATTGTTGTGAGATTATGTACGCAACTATATACAACAATTTACAAGTTTATTTATATTTTCCTAACCAAGAAATAAAAATTGATATGTTTCCTGCATTTAATTAGAAATATCCCATGTGGCTTCCTTAGGCCCAAAGTGCCTGCATTGCACTTTGAGTTGCTTGATGACACGATTATGGAGCATGAACTACCTTCAATCTAGGATGCATAGAGGTTCTAGATGGAAATATCCCTCTGTATTTACTTGTAACATTGACCAATCAATCACATGATTAACATCTTGTAAATACTTTTTTATTAAAGAAACGTGAAAAACATTATGAAATTTTACTGTTGGTGGCAAGGCTATCCTATATGCAATCAAACCTATCATTTCAAGCACTCTAAATGGCCCACAAGACCATGGTGTTAGCTTAGCACATGACCCAATTTTAAAAGAAATTTTCTTGGGTCGAATCTGTAGGTAGACGTGCTCCCCCACTTTAAATTATTTACACACTCTACACTGGTTTGCATAGCTCTTCTGTTTATCTTGGGCCACATTTAAATTCTCCCTATTGGTCATCATTTATTGCTCCATTTCTATAAGCATATCAAGCCCAATAAGGAACCTATTCAGTGACTAGATCACTCCAGTTTATAGGCATAATACAAATCCTCTCATAAAGAGCCTCAAATGAACTCATTTCAAGGATTCTTAGTAACCATTGTTGTAGGTGAATCATTACTTGTGGAATAAAATCCTCCCACTTCCTCGGTTGGCGGATAGCATACAGTCTAAGCATGTCTTCCAGTATTATGTTATTCCTTTGAGTCTATCAATATGTTTGAAGGTGGTATGTTGTACTGAAAGCTATTTTTGTCCCCAAACTAGCGAACAACTCTTCCAAAATTTTGAAGTGAATCATTACATCTCTATCTAAGATAATTTTCATGGGTACTTGATCCAGTGGATCAATTTATGCTCAAAATTGAAATTTTTCAAAATGGTGTGGAACCTGAACGAACGTGTATATCTCATCATTATGAATCTAGTGCAACTCGCTTCATGAAAAAGCGACGTCATATGCTACTGTAATCAAGTTATGTTCGTTTTTGTAAACAACAAAATTTTTGTGTTTGGGTTGTATAGGGCTGCCTAGTCAACAATCCGTAATGTTGACTGGACCCTGAATGGGCATGGTTGACTAGGCTCCATCGGCCAATGAGAGATCACCACTTTTCATTTTATGTTTGGTTCCATTTTGTGTAATTTTATTGGTTGGAGGGGCGACCAATAGCAGGGATTCACATGGGCCAATTGAAGGAAGCCATGTGGCCTCCTTGCATTGGTAAAAAATTTATTATGGAGGTCAAGCCACCCCACCTCAATCGAACACGGGACCGGTTTTATATAATCTGCACGGCTGAACATTATACTGCCAAATATTTCTTATAATACATATGTTAAAACATGTATATAAATTTTATGTAATGCACATTTGGGGGTGGGTTGGGGCTAGCCCCAGCCCCAGTAACCGCGCCCACAGAAAATAAGGGGCGGGACCAGGGGCTAGGGCTTATCCCCCCGCATATATGGTCAAATTTTTGGTCCATAAGCATTAATGGAAAAATTAAGGAACCGACAATTTGTGCCAACGATTATCATAAATGTCGCTCAGATAGCAGAAAAAGGGCGGATTTCTGTGACAGTTAGCAGAATTGTCAAATTTGTAGATTGGTTTGCAAAAAAACTTGGGAGGCTCATAAATTTCTCATTTTTTTGCCTTTTTGGGAGATAAAAGAAGCTAGACATGGATTTTTGACAGTTCTGAAGCCATTGGAGCTATCAGTACAACCCTTTAAGGATTTTTACGTGATGTAAACACCATTTTTTGATCATAATGAAAGAGGCCCAACCATTGGAAGTTGGACCAAGAGATGTAGCCCAGGAGGGGTGAACTCCTTCATCATTTGCTGTGTTGTGTTTAATGTTATGGTTGTTTTGTCTTATGTTTTCTGCAAAAAATGAGTTTTAATTTCATGTTTATGTGTTTAATAATTTCACATGAGAGGCTTAAAAACCTAATTTAATCACTTGCAAAATTTACATATTCTCAAGAAATTTAACATACAGATCAGTTTGGTATCAGATCTTAGGTTTTTGTTTTTGTTTCTGTGAGGTTTTAATTGTTTGTAAGTGTATTTTATTCTTACAAGGTTGAATCTCAAGAGAGGAGAAGGACAGTTTGTGGTTGCAAGTCCTCAAGTTAGGTCAAGGACAAGGAGAGAAATTTTACCACAATCTCCACCACAACTTCTACCCCAAGTTATAGATGAAGCTTCATCAAGTATCTCACATGAAGTAGAGCCTAAAAATATGTAAAAATATGAAAAATCCTTTAGAAAATCATTCTTTGACATGACACAAATGGTGAAAGTTCTCTATGAGGAGAGAAACACAAGGATGCAAGGTGAGAGCTCCGACCCTCCAAAGGGAGATAAGTCTTCAAAAGGGGATGGAGGAGATGGAGACAAGACTAAAAAAGGTAATGGGAATGGTGACAAACCATGTTTGAAACCATCATTCTCTTTACCTCCATCCTCATCACCATCTTCACCACCATATTCACCATCATATTCTTCCACAAAAATCCCTTCACAAACATCTCCACATTCTCTAGAAGGTCATGGTAAAATTCCATTTTTGAAGCTTGACATAAAGTTTGATTTGTCTATGTATGATGGAGAGGTAAATGCTGATATATTAGATAATTGGGTACGTCAGGTTGATTTGTATTGTAGGATACAAAGAATCAAGGATGATGACACCAAGGTTCAGCTTGCTTCACTAATAATGGAAAGTGCAACACTTATTTGGTGGGAATTCAAAACTCAAGAGGACATGAAGAAACATGGTAAGGTCTTAACCTCTTAGAATGATTTTGTTTCTTCCTTGGGAAGACAATTTTATCCATTAGCATACATGCAAAAGGCTATAATGGAATGGAAAAACTTTAGGCAAGGTAAAGGACAAAGTTTGCAAAGCTATACTCAAGGGTTTAGGAGAGGAGCACTAATATTGGGTGTAGATTTGACATATCAAGAAACTTTGCTGAAATATATTGGAGGATTGCATAGTTACCTAAGACATACTATTCTCATGTTTAATCCTTAAAATTTACATGATGTTTGTGTATATGCCACACATTTAGAGTAAATATGGAAACATGTTTTAGATGAGACAAGTGAAAACACCTTTGAGTTTGGAGAGAAAGGAAAGGGTAAGTTCAAGGGTAAAGGTAAGATGGAGAAAGAAAAAATCACATGCAAATATTGTTTTAAAGATTTCTATGATGAAGATCATTGCTGGAAACTTCATCTAGAAATGAGACCCAAGAAGTTGAAAAATAAGGAGAAGGATAAGACCACTTCAACAATGCAACATGATTTAGGTTCTGATTCCAAAGGTGAAACAAAGATCACAACAATGGGTTTGAAAGGTAAGGACGTTGCAAGTACTATTTCCTCAAGTTGTCTATGTAGTATTCCAAATCTGGAACAGCTAGCAAGGCATGACTGGAAAACGCATTTTCTAGTAATGGCTTCTACAAGAATTGAAACCAAGACCTGGATCCCTTAGAAAAATGTGTCTAAGTGCTAAATCCAAGAGGAGGCTCCAAAGAAATCCTTCTAAGTGGGTTAAAAAGATCTCCCACACTTAGATGTCCTCAAAAAGTGCCCGATGAAGGGAGTGCAACAATACTTGAACAAGGATTGAATACACAACGTTATTTTAATGAGCCATGACACATGAATATGTAAATATATCATCAATGTATAATATAGTAGCAAGAGAGTACAATGCTTTGAGGAATCAATCACTCAAGCTAGGCAATGAAAGCCTCAATAAGACATGTAGATCAAATGTGACAAAACACTGCTACATAAATATGCCCTAGCTATGAATGCATAGTTCATATGGAGACACTGCAACATAATAATAGAAAATACAAGGACATGGAATTATCAACTCAATAAATATGAGGGAGCAAGCTCTCAACCCCAGAAAACACTAATACAACAATAATACACAATCCTTAGAAGGATTGGCTGCAATACATGTACAAATGACAAATTTGCAGAAATGCCAGAGTTGCTGGGTAGCAGCTGCAACTCAATATTTGAAATACATGGAGATGGCTGAATAGGATATACAATCTGTAGCAAACCTCCTCCAATGGATCTCTCAAGTGCAAGGCTATTCCCGACACTGAAGATCTTGCCCTCCAAGAAGCTGGTGCAAACCCTCACTGCAAGTATGCACTGAAATAACACAGTATGGAGAATGGACTGCGTTTTCTATGATGGGAGATGCTTGGCCTTGATGCCAAGATATGCAAATCAGCTCTGAAACCTTCCTTACTAACCTTTCCGAGGAATAGGGACTCCCTCCTCTGAAATATGAGACAAGGAATGGTGTTGTGGAACCCCTCCACTACAACACCTGCAACACAACGTTACACTTGAGCAGAGATAACGTTGTAGCCGAAGGGATGGATTTGGCCTTGAGCCAAGATGTGGAGAAAATGAAGTGCAATCCTTCAAGAGGCCTCTCAATAAAGAGAGGAAATCCTAAGCAGGAATCCCTCGTGCTAAGCAGCACTGCAACTCAACTGAATAGCCAAAGACTGCAAATAGTCTAAATAGAAAAATATTAATATACTCAAAGATATATCACTATGGATACCTGTTTCGGGGAAAATCACCCTAGAGGTTCGTTGGGTTACAACCTCCACAGAGCAGGGCATGCTACTTAAGAAGGACCCACACAACCATACATGTTCATGAAAAACTAAATAGTGCAGATCGAGGAACTTACCCGTAGGTCCTACGGTTGAAGCAGATCCCGCGGGGTCCAAACCCCCAGCAACCGTCCTTCCTTCTTAACCTGAAAGACAAGAAGAAACAAGCACGAAGAACTGGTTGTACAACATATATCTACTCTAAATGTTAGTGAAATCCATATGAAACATCAGATAAACCATAATAAATGCTTAAATAACAATATTCTCATATATGCAAGCAGACACTAACACGTATATTTCGGGAACAAGATGGTTCTTCTGTATTATAAATAGCATGTATAGAAATAACAAGTGGAGAGATCACCTGAATCCTTCCACGATCTTCGAGCGGCATCGGCCGTCCGGATCCGTCCAGCCCCTTGCCTCGCTAAGACTCCTTCCAAACTGGTGCATATGAGATGACATATAAAGGGATGTGCATCTCAAGGAAACAAGGGTTTCCTACAATGAACTAGGAAAGTGCAGGAGGCACGGGGAATCAGACTTGGATAGGGAATACCAACAGAGTATAATATCAATAATTCTCTCCCCCCCTTAGGCCACACACATGAGGGGCTTTTATACTCCCTCCAAGTAGTTTCAGCAGCCAATATGTGCTGGGGTGGTTGAACTACTTGAGTAACCATCAACCCAGCTCGAAAATAGGGAATTTTTATATATATTTTTAATGATTTTAATGGCATACGCGGAAAAGTGCATGTGGACTCGCGTATACACGTGGAAAAAGCTGGGCATAACCGCGTATGGGGATTTTTACACTGTTTTTAAGTGAATTTGTCCAAGTCTGTAGGAATGGGTACCCAAAGCCATAAAAGCAATCATGAATCATATGAAGGTGAGAAATGATGCTATAACAGATGCCCCCTAATATATGAGGTCAGAAGGGGTACATGATGGCCGAAATGTATTACACACATAGAAAGAACTTCACAAGGACAAGAGAGGACTTCACCAGATTTCAGCCTGCCAAAAACCAATGAAACAAAACAGAGAGTCAACTCATGCTGAGGCGGGCATACCCATGCTCAGTCAAAAATATATCATATAGAAAGTACTGAATAGATCCAACATGTATACAAGTATAGCTGAAATGAAAGTACACAATGAATCATCTGAGCATGGCCCGGAAATATAAGTCTGAATCAATGTCCAAGTATCACATATAGAAAGCTGATCAAGGATGGTGCAGCTGGATGTCTGATCATATAAGTAACTGAATCTCCAAGTACCAAATCATAAGAGGTGGAACAAACGGTACAATCACGCAACCCGGGAGCCAACATATAGGATGCTGTTGTACTGAACTGCAACATATAAGGGTGGACGGCAACACTGACAGAAACTGAATGGACTGTCAAAAGTGAACCGAAAAATGCTGATGCAACCCGAGGTCTTCACCGATCACTATGGCACAATTCTACACAATGGGAATAAATGAGCTGAAGTCGACCATGTGAGAAATCGTTGGATTACCAGTCAATGATGTATACTGTTAACCAACGCGAGACAACCCACCAATAATGAAAATGAGTGTCAAGGTGCCCCAGTACAATCTAACAAGTGCGAATGAATGAGTTGAAGTCGAACACTTGAAAAAATCTACCAATCAGGAGGCAATGATGAATCCCCACTGTCGATAGCGAAGAGTCTGCCACTGATGACTGCAAACCCTAAGGTACTGACAAAAAGACTCTAGACCTTATTCCCAGAGCAATGAGTCGGAGTCGATGGGAAAAGATCTATTGGAAGGAAGGCATTAAGGCATCCCACATCAGTCTAGCGCGAGTGTAACCCGCAGGCCAAGATTTGGAAGGAATCGGACGAAGTAGAGTGACGGAACCAAAACCGAAGTACGTTTCCGACATGCACAAGATGAAGCTAGCGCACGGAAGAAACCCTCTAAACCAACCAATAATGAAAGTTGACACAGAGGCGAGAAATCCACCGATAGGGTCAAATGGAAATCAAGGTACTGCACGAATCCCAAGTGTGATAATGTATGCTGACGTCGAACACAGGGGAAACCACTCAGTAAAAGACCCATAATGATGATCAAATGCTGAGCACAAGGTCACCTATCAATGATGGAAATAGGGCCAGGGTGCGGCTCTAGGTTTGCTCTCAGAGCAATGTGTCGTAGTCGATAAGAGACAAACCCGCCAGAAAGAAGTCAATGGGGACCTTCTCAAACCAGCACGAGCAGAAGACCAAAACATCTGATGTGATAGAACAAGATATTGACAAGACCGGGAAGGCCGACTGAATAATGAGTCAAGAGACACCGCAGAATGGCCAACTCTGGTTAGAATTCCCTTGAACAAAAGCACGACTCATGATGACCATGGCAGTAAAAAAGTGACACTGTATAAGTCTGTAATGCAAGAGGCAGAACAAACTCTCCATATGATTGGAAGAGATAACCAACCGGGGGAGTACTGACAAGTGAAACAAGGTAAAGGCTGAACCTAGGTCAAAAACTAAAACCATCCCAAATGAAGGAAATATATAAGTATATGTGCTTTGTTCAAGGGCGACAAACTGACTCTGTACTGCCATCAAAACAACGAAGATACATCCCGTTCCCGCTCTTTTTGTTATATTTGATTTTTTTTGTCTTTTTCATATAATAAGCCTGAAAAATAATAAAAGAATGCTATGGTACAATGGATAGAACGAGTATCAAAAATCAGATGCACTAGTTCCTGGGATTGGAACAATCCTATGCTCAATGCAAGGTGGCGGAAACTGGGAAGCGATACTCAAAGGAATGTTCCATCCATGGGTAAAAGGGTGTCAAGTCGCGATAGCTAAGTGCATGCAATGGTTAACTTGTACAGATAGACAAGGTCAAAAGTTGGCTTAAACATCGAGTCCAAATGAAGCCGGCTAAAGGCCAGGATAAACAAGTAGCCAATATGCAATGCAATAATACAACTTAACGACACCAGGGAGCCTCTAGGGTTATAGCCAGAAAAATAATAGTGAGGAAGAAGAAGAATGAAGCTTCAACACATAAGTCATGGCGGGACTAAAGAGGACTCTCAAGCCTACATAAAACGCAGCATGGGCAACAAGTGATAGCAAGGAACTAACTAGGAAGCCCATGTAAAGGAAGGCTCTACCACCAAGTCATGATTAAATAATCGGCGAGTGAAATGGGTGTAATAGTCATGACCTGATGGGATCGACCCTATGGCAAGTGATCAGTATGAAGGCTAGTATGCAAGATGCAACGGAAAGTGATTTTCCTAACCTATATGCCAGTGAAGATCATATACCTGCCGTGACGAGTCGGTAATCATGGATAAAAAACGGGAAAAATCTCAAATTCGTCAAAATGTACCTGAAAACATACCAAACTGGGCACTTCCAAGCATCCGGGTTATGCAGCTTAAGATAGATCGAAAAAATGAGCATAACAATTTTTTGCGAAAATTTTCAACTTTTTAGGCATAAATAGACAAATTACCTCATATTTGGTTCATTATTGCATTGCTGATTTGGAAAAAAGTGCTCTGGAGCAAAAAAATTCTTTCGTCAAATCAGGAACAACCGACCGTCGAATCGCACCGAATTTGTCAGGTAGGCTCCTCAATCATCCTTGCAAATCATTTTGTCCATTTAGAAATTAAAATTTAGTGATTTTCACCATTAAAACCCTTGCTAAAAAACACGGACTTGCGCATACGCGGGTTGGTAACAGTAAAGTCGTGTATACACGCGACTGTGCATAGAAAAAGTCGCGTATGCGCAGGCCCGAATCAAAAAATGCGTGGCTAATGAAGGATTTGTTGAAATTTGATAGGATGACAATCTCATGGAGAGAGCGTGAACACAGTGCTATTGATCAAGAAGTCATGCGAGATCGAGCATCGCAAAATATTCTTCGGAATTGTGGTTTGCTCAAATTTTTCAAAATGCCAAATATGAAAAGAAATGTCCGGTTGCTAGAAATGCTCGTAAATTATTGGGAACCGGAAGAGGATTGCTTTATGATAGATTAGATGCCAGTACGCATTGAAGTGGAAGACATATATTTCATCACTGGACTCTCCCGGAGGGGAGAACCAGTAGACTTGCACGGGAAGCCCCTAGGAGGGTTAACCGTGGAAGATTACATCCACGTGTATTGCGTAGAGGGTTGCAAGAAAGTTGGAACTCAGATTTCCATTAAAGATTTAAGGGATTTGCACATCAAAATCCTCCTTTTCACCATTGGCAGAGTGGCAGGATCTGCCTCCCTACATCAGGCGTCCAGGACGCAAATGAGCATAGCAGTAGAATGCTTGACTCATGTATATGATTGGTGCACAACCCTATTACTGAACATGAAGCAACAGTTGACCTCAATCCGCCAAGCAAAGACAAAACACTTTGGATACAGTACAATTTTGATGACATTCTTCTTTGAGAAGATACCAGCATTGAGACCCAGAGTCATCTCTACCATCAACAGCCCTAGAGATCCAAGAATTGCCCGTTGGGTAGATATGATGAAGAGATTAGGGGGAAGTGAAGTTCCCCGGACCACTTGGGATGATGAGTTCTTCCTTTGGTGGGGAGAACAAATCATCGCTGTGGACGACTATCCCTATGCCAGGATGGACTTTCGTGGAGATCCAGATCTTGTTCTTCCACCAGGCACAGCATGGGGCACAGTCGGTAAGTTTGCAATTTTTTGACTTATATAATTTTTTGGATTTTTTCAAATATGTATGAAAAAATGAAAAACAAACATGTTTTTGATTGGATTCATAATGACTGACTATTTAAACATGATCATGATACAAATATTGGACCAGTTCGACCTGAGGGTTTCCCGCGCCACAAGCGTCGCAGGGGCGAAGCAGATCCAGTGGATTCAGACAGGACCCTCCAGGCTATACAGAGGAACTTTGAGGGGTTAACCCGCCAAATACCTATGGCTGCCGTGGAAGATCTGCCGGAAGCTGTCCAGAGACGGGTGGTAGGAGTGCCCCGAGACTAGGTACGGTTATTCCGCCAAGTTGCCACCGCGATCATGTTCTATAGGAACACGACTTCTGGGCAGGGACCTCAGGAGTAGATAGATATTATGTATCAGATGATTGTATATATTTTTTTTTTTTGAGACTGAACATGATCGGGCATAAGCCCAAATTTTGTATGACCTTATGGATCCAAATTTTGTAAAGTTTTATGAACACTCTGATGATATATATACAACGATATTTGATGTGATGTGATAAATGTATCAAAATGTATGATGTTTTTGATAATTAAATTTTATTGTATGGAATGATTAATATGCCAATCCAGTGCCTGATTAGCTAATGAGTCAGCCAACCAATTGTCAGCTCGAGGAATATGAATGAAAGTTAAAAAATGAAATGATCTTTGTAACAAACATACCCTCAAGAATAACCGTAATAAAAATGGATCTCGAACCCGATAAGTATTGTTCAACTGCGACACCACCAGCTGAGAGTCCAAGAAAACTACCAACGAATCAACACCCAAAGATATTGTCTCCGAGAGTAGATAAACAACTACAGTGTATTCTGCTATATTATTGGAAGTAGGACCAATGCAGACCCCTCTTGATACTAACAGCTGACCGGAAGGATAATGAAGCACCCAAGCCGCGGAAGCTAAGTTCCGGGTGTGTCTACTAGCACCATCGGCGAAACCAAAATGACTCATGATATCCGACACAACCTGCCAAAGCAGATAAAAAACATCACCAACTCATCAAAGATCGAAAATCAACCAGATATGTACAAAGCAAAAACTACTATATACAAAAGCAACATGCCAGGCCGAAGCCTAGGCATAATACTTCTTCAAATAGAGCCCATTTCGAGGCTCCGGCAACTCGTTCCCTTCGAAATCAACCAAGGTATACGCTCCTTTCTTGAGGACTTTTTTAACGACGAAGGGGCCATACCACATAGACTTAAACTTTCCTGCCCCCAGGGCATCTTTTTCTTGGGCATAGACCAAAACAAGGTCACCTTCCGAAAAAACCCTGGGTTTGACTGCCTTATCGTACTGAACTTTAACTCGGTTTTTATGCGCTTCATTCATCGTGGCAGCATCCCGACGCTGCTCATCGAGATGTTCCAGATGAAGGAGTCGTTCTTCAAGACTAGAAGTGTCAGGAAGAAGTTCAACAGCTAACTTAAGAGAAGGAATCTCACATTCAATGGGAAATACGGATTCCAACTCGTGCACTAGCTGAAACGGAGTAAAGCCAGTTGCAGTTTTCACTGACGTCCTGTATGCCCAAAGTGCAGGATATAGCATAATATGCCAGTTGGATCTAGCTTTATCAATTTTCCGTTGAAGAATTGTCTTCAAGGATTTATTCACGGCTTCCACTTGCCCATTGGCTTGAGGATAATATGGAGATGAATGCTCCTGCCGGAAACCCAATTTGAGAGCCAACTCAACCATCATACTATTCTGAAAATGACTGCCATGATCAGTGACAATCTCTCTAGGAATACCAAAACGAGCAATAACCTGGTTGAAAAGAAAAAGAGCTGCAGTCTCACCATCGTTCCCAAAAGTAGGCATAGCCTCGACCCACTTCGTAAAGTAGTCTACTGCTACAATAATGTAGTTGTGACCTTTAGCCGAAGGCGGGTTACAAGTAGTATAATCAATACCCCACTTTGTAAAGGGACCGACAATAATGACTGGAAAAAGTGGAGCTGGATGAGCGCGCATTTTTCGAGTATAGACTTGACACGGATGACACTTTTTGACTGATTCTATACAATCTTTGAAAATCGAGGGCCAAAAGTACCCAGCACGCAAGATTTTTTGGGTTGTAGCAAGCCCAGATAAATGACCCCCACAAGCTCCACTGTGAGAATCATTCAGCACAGCCTCAGCTTCTTCGAGAGTTAAGCAACGTCTCAGGATTGAATCAACCCCTTGACGGTATAAAGCATCACCAATAATCAAATAATTCTTGGCCAAGTGACGCAGTTTACGACGCTCATCTTTCGAAAAAGTAGAGGGAAACTTCGCAGTCTGAAGATACACAATTATATCTCCATACCAAGGATCCTGTGAAGAGATGAGAAACAAGTGTTCATCCGGAAAGGATTCATCATAAATCATCTCTTCTCCACAGGGCAACTCGAAGATCAATTCCGCGAAAACCAATGATTTCTTGGATTTGGCAGACATAAAATCAAGATCAAATTCCTGCAAAATCACAATCCATCTATTGTATTTGCCCCCAATCACTCGCCTACTGAGAACAAACTGAAATGGATTGGCTGCTGCCAAAACATAGGTTTTCCGAAGAATAATGTAATGCCGGAGTTGCTGCACAACATGAACTGATGCTAAAGCTAATTTTTCTATTGGAGTGTACCGGAGTTCAGGTCCTACCAAGCCTCGACTAAGGTAGTATATAACATGCTCTGCAAGAGCATCATCCTCCTGAACCAGAACCATACCAATAGTAGATTCTGCTGCTGCCAGATACAAAAGGAAATCCCTGCTATAATCAGGTGGACTCAATAAAGGAGCAGAGGTCAATGTTTTTTTCAAAGCATCGAACGAGCGTTGAGCGAAGTCATCCCAAAGAAATGGAACTCCCTTCTTCAACAATCTCATAAATCCCTTTGTAACTTCAGCATAATTTACGATAAATCTCCAAAGAAAATTAGACTTTCCTTGTAGACTTTGAAGTTGACGGATGGAGGACGGGGGAGGCAATCGAAGTATTGCCTCAACCTTGAAGGGATCTACCCTAATCCCTTCCCTAGACACAATGAATCCCAATAACCGGCCGGATGTAACTGCGAAAACGCACTTGTTCGGATTCAATCTAATCTTATAGAAACGACATCTTTCAAATATTTGCCAGAGGTGACCAGGATGATCCATCCTCTTTCGAGAATGAGCAGCTAAATCATCCAAGTATGCCTCGATAATCTTTTTGATGTCGTGAAAGGCATATGACATGGCCCGCTGAAAGGTAGCCCCAGCATTTTTAAGACCAAAAGGCATCTTCTTGTATGAAAATGTACCCCAGGGACAAATAAAGGCAGTCTTATGCTGATCTTCAGGACGGATAGTAATCTGATTATATCCGGAGAAACCGTCCATGAAGGAGAAAATCTCATTACCGGCACACTCGTCAATGATCTGATCGATAAATGGTGTGGGGTAATTATCTTTAGGTCATGCTTTATTTAGGTCTCTGAAATCGACAAAGAATCCAATCGTCTCGTTTTTTATCTACGGAACGGATTTGAAACCCATTCACCATACCAACAGGGAAAATGAATCCCGCCTATGGCTTCAACCTCAAATACCTTGATAGTCACGCCTTCCTAGGATTAACCGGACGAAGTTTTTGCCTGACCTGCTTAGCGTTTTCATACGTCTTGATCTCATGCTGGACGATAGATGGGTCTATGCCAGGCATTTCCTCATAAGACCAAGCAAAAACATCCCTATACTCTTTTAAGAGCTCGGTATAGATTTGAACTTCTTCTGTTTTGAACATTCAAATTGGAGGAAGACATTCTCAATTATATTGGGATCCCTGGAAATGTTCACCGGGATAGTAGGAGAGATCACAATCATGTTCCCTTCAGCATAAACCTGTGTTGGTGCCAAAGGGTTCAAGACTGGGTGAACAGGACCAGGAGACTGAGGACTTGGAAAACTAGTTTCAACTTCGTTCAAGTCAGGTAGGAAGTAAGACCGATGATGCAAATCATCCCACGGTCTATCTATACCAGTCATGGCTTCCAGGATAGCCTCTTCAGATGGAAGAGTGGTATCAAGGCAATCCTGGGCCGAAGAAGAACTAAGTGTCCAAGCCGGAGCCACATCTCCATCCAACTCTTCCGGCAAAGAGGAGCTGATCGATTTCCGCAGTCAACAATAGACTCGAAAGCAATCTCAACTCAAGACATCTGGAAATGCCATTCCACTCACTTGACCTCTCCGCTAATGTGGCTAAGAGAGGGGGAAGGCAAAGTCTAAGGGTCTGAAAATAATGAGTTCAAGAACTCTCTTCGGAAGAGGAGCCTTGGAGGATGAAATTGCATTTATATGAACCGTAGGAGGAGGAATATCGAAAGTACCCATCAAGGAAGAATACATTCCAACCCCTAAATTCTCAACAGGTGCCTTAGTATTATCCAACTTTGGAACAGATGAGTCAGTAGACGCATTCGGGTCTACAGGAGGACAGTCCAGTTGGTCCACTGTAACAATCCTCCCTTCATGAGGGAAACAAATAATCCGAAATAATGAGGATGCAATGGCATCCATCTCATAAATCCAGTTTCTCCCCAACAGAAGGTTGTAGTCCAAGCTTGCGTCAACTACCTCAACCTCTATATTGACAGTTTTTCCCCCAACACAGATGGGCAAAGCTGGGACAATACCATGGGGTCTATGAGAATGACCATCAAACGCAGTCAGAAGAGTGGTAGATGGAACAGCTTTGGGAGATCCAATTGTCTTCCAACATGTGAGAGACATCACGCATGTGGAAGCACCCTCATCAACAACCGTTCGAAAGATATTACACTTCCGGTACGATGATTTAATATGAAAAGCCATGTGATGGGGGAGTCTCTTCTTAAAATTAGTCATATCAAAAGTAATCAGAAGAGAATTTTTTGGATCAATAGCCCCAATGGCAGTGAGCAAAGCACTGCGTTGAGCCGGACAAGACTGGAGTACCTCTAAAGCTGACATAGCACAAGGACTCTGTGCCAGATCTTCCACAATCGAGTAGTTCTGGGCAGCCCTAGCATTTGGATTAATCATTGATCGCTTAGAAGATGCTTTGGGCATCCGAGGCATAGACTCAACAGTAGGCTTCGTAATGTGAAGCGGCTCAGTAGCATCAGGAGTATCCTTAGCTTTCGAAGACTCTTCTCCGCCATAATCACGGGATCTCGTAGCGATATCCACGTGAGCACTCATCATGAAAATGTTCGATGGAATTTCCCCTTCCTGGGTGCCCCCAGAGGAAGCCCCAGGATTTTGGTTCGCGCCAACAACTAATTGTTGCCCTTGGGAAAAGGGTTTATTAACACAGCCTAGGAACTAGAAGAACCCTTCTGAGCTAACAAGCGCTGCGCATCCTGAATTTTAGGGCAAAGGTGTGTGAGATGGTCTCCAGTACACAACTTGCATGGAAACTTCACTTTCTTTTTCTCCTTTGGACCCTCACCAACATGCTCGTTGGTTTTATTCTCATTACCCTTCCCGTTCTTGCCCTTCTTCTTATTATTTCGTCCCTTCTTCTTCCCATCGGAAGGTTGATTTCCTTTGGGATCAGAAGCTTGGACAACAATTATGGACAAAGACTGGGAATGTGATGACTCAGCAGGCATAGCCTGACCAGAAGGAGCAGATTGTAAAGACAACTGCTGCAATTGAGTAAGCAGGCTGGCTGCACCACTATTGATCGATCCAATCAGTCCCTCACCATGAGGACCGGGCTTAGTTTTAGATAAATCTAATTTGGAGCGAGGAGCATTGGGCAGATATTTATGGAGGACCCCAAACTGAGAATAGATCAGCTCCAGCTGCTGGGCCCTAAAAATGGCCTGCTCCTCGGAAAATACCCCAGAAAGGGATACATCTTTCGAAATATCTGACTGCAGGGATTTGAGAAACCATTCCAAAAGGAATTCACCTGGAATATGAGCTTTAATAAGCCTCTTCCTTCTCCTCCATTCCTGAATGTGATCAGAAATGTGGGTTGCCTCATCCTGCTTAAAATTAGCTAGGAGTTCAGTCCCAGCGTCATATCGGACAGGCAACTGAAAATGGTTCAGAAATGTAACAGCCAGTTCTCCAAATGTAGCAAAACTACCCCCAGTTAGCTCAATATACCATTTGGCAGCGTTTCCAGTTAGGGTGCATTGAAATAATCTCAACCTAATCGAATCATCGATCAGGGAGTTCGAAGAACACCATAAATGGAAGGTAGTGATGTGGTCAGCCGGATCTTCTCCATTCTTGCCTTCAAACTTTGGAATGTCTGAAGGAAGTTTGGTGGGAACCGAAGGCCACCCCGGACTATAACGAATCGGATCATTAGTCAACTTCGACAAATCTGGCAAGTTTAACGTTGCCAGAAAAGGTAAGCGAGGCGGAGCCTGAGGATTCCATCCTTGATGGGATGGATTCCCAAAATTCTGAAAAGAATACCCTGGATTTGATGAGGCACCAGGTTGCCAAAAAGGACTCGTAGAAAAAGGAGAAGAACCTCCTCCCAACGCAGAGTTACCAAAGCCCAAACCAGTTCCCCCCGCTGAAGTATGAAATGAAGAAGAAAGCCCCTGATAGGGGTTCCAGGCATTAGAAAGAGGAGAAAAGGTCTGATAAGCACTCGACGAAGGGAAAGAAGTATTCCCTTGATGACCTGCGTAAAATTGATTCCCTGCCCCCGCTGTAGTGAATACAGGGTTCCAACCTGTAAAAGTAGTCGAACTTTGACCTCCAGACCAAGGGTTGAAACTCTGGGTCTGAGAAGTAAACAGAAAGGAACCTAAAGAAGGATTTGAACTAGGAATGTGTCCAGTTCCGAAGCGGAACCCTTGAAAAGAAGCTGATCCACTAGCCATGGAAGACATGGGTGTAGATCCAGCTGTAGCAGCGGAAAAGGAAAAAGAAGGAATGCCACTAGTGGGCATTCCGAAACAGAAGGGACCAGATTGAGAAGCCTGTGCTTGGGTGAAGCCAAACACAACAACACTAGAAGCAATCGAAGATAAATCAATAGTGCCTCCTCCTTCAACAGAAGCAGGAGTCTGAATGCCTGCAGCACTCACAGCAGAAGCCGCGTTCCCAGTCGTGGCCATCGAAAGGTATGAATGATACGGAAGATCTTCCGGTCTCTCTGACTCAGGTCCGATGTATTGAACAACGAACGGATAATCAGGAGGAAGAGGAGATGGACCTGACACAGGAGGTTCAGGTACTTCTTCAATTTGAAAATCTTCTTCCTGAGGAAATAAAACTCGCGAGGTGAGCGGAACGCTCCTCTCGGAACCGACACCAGAATCAACTATGAAACCTTCAGACCCCTGTGGAGGATCTCTCTCCACTGCGTCAGACGTCACCGGGTGGTAACCACCTGCTAAATCACTCCTATGCCTTCTCGAAGAAGGCTCTGGACTCTCGGGAGATAACCCCCGGATTCTCCTCGATCGACGAGGCGCTTGATCAGCCACTTTAACAAATTTTAATTAGACTCAAAAAATATAAAGCTAAGCAAGCTAGGAGCAAAGAGCACTCACTATAAGAAAAATCCCTGAGATACAATCAAGCAAATAGCCTTCAAGTATTTCCGCTCCGGGTGATGAGGACCGGACACCAAAATACAGGAAAGCGAAATATAGGACCTCCCGAAAGCAGTCTGGGATAATTACGGCCTAGAACAACTAGCGAAGGTATCAGAAACAGTTACGCCGACCTCCTAACGACAGCCTTTGCTGGCTCAAGCACCCAAGCTTCGCAAGGGCACCCCCCAGAAGTACTGCTGAAAGTGATGCGACGTCTGCCTCAGGTACCACGGGTATTCCCCCCTACAGTCACCTGTCTGGAACCTAGGAGTGGAAACTATGGGCACCAATCCATGTCAGAAGCCGGGCGGAACGGTCTTGAGGTCATATTCAGCTAATCAGAGAGAGGGTATCCCTCTTCTCAGCTTTCACTTCCCCTCGCGCTTGACTCTTTGGAGGAGAGCCTTCCCGGTCCACCTAACGGAGTTGGATTTCGCTCAATTAATCAACTTCTATGTTTTGTTTGAGTGGGCTTGGAGAGTTAACTCTCCACTCACCTATTCCAAGGCCCTACAACCTAGCTAGTTGGTGTATGACACTTAGAAAACTTGCTAGTTGATTTTAAATTATATCGCTTATTTAAATGGGCTGTTATGTTAAGTCACAAGAATACGGAGATGAAACATATGGTGTTTTGACGCAGAAAGAAATTAATAAAAACCAAACTACATGTAAATGCAGTTATTGTCTTTCGATGAAAAGCAACTTCTATACAGGTTCTATGAGATTAAAAATTGTATTTTTCTTTTCAGATAACGAACTCTCACTCACAAAAACTACGAAAATGACTAAATTCTTAAGTGAACCTAATGCAAATCACTACAAGCATGCAAATTCTAAGATGCAAAATATCTTAAAGCAGAGTGAAATTTCCCAAAAAGATCCTTCAGTTTTAACTCTTTTTGGTTGTCCAGAAAGCTAGTTCCCGAAAACAAGAACTCTTAATATGAAGAAACCAAAAATTCTTAAAAACAAGAAGAATAAATCAATGACAACTTCTTTCCAAAATCAAGCCAAAAACCAAAAGCAGGAAACTTCAACAAAGCTTCAAAAGATATAGCGAAACGAAAACAAAAATGCAACAACAAAATCAAGAAACAAGACAAAATGTTTTTTTAAGCTTTCAAAATGCAAAAACAAAAGCAAAGCAAAAATGTTTTTTGAGCTTTTGAGTTTTATAAAGAAAGAGCTCGAAAAGACCAAGCGAAACTATCAAATTCCAAGCCAAACAATACTGAATTTCAAGCACAAACTTCAACAATGCTCCGAATCTTATAAGGCTAACTAGTAGCAAGATCAATAAGAGCAAAAGAAGACAAGAAAACTCAGCCAGTTAACCTAGAAGAATAGCACAACCTTGCCACAAACAAAAACTTCGAAGAAGCAAGAAAGACTCTTCAAAAGTTGCAACAAGACCTAGCCTACTGAACTCAAGAAAACCAACCAAGAAACGGAAAAAAACGTAGTGCAAAGCAAAACACAAAGATAGGAACGAGTAAACGAGCAAAAGCTCTCTGTTCTGATAAAACAGAACAGCCAAGAATGCTCAGAACGAGATCTTGGTACTCAAACCAGAAGTGCCAGCACCAACAACAACACTTTGCCAAAAAGACTAGTTTTCAATCAAACCAGAGAGAGAAAAGACCAAAGACCACTTTCTTCACAATCCAGAGGGTACAAAGACATTGTAGAAACAGGTCTCCACAGCCAGAAAGGACTAACAAGTCAAGAAATCCAAAAATTCAAAATCTGCCTAGGTATACGCAACTTCACAGTTTAGCAACAAGCGTGCATACGCGACTGTGCTAAAGGAAACCCGCGTATACGCGACTCCCTTTAACAAAAAATGCATGTATACGCGACTGTGTGCAGACAAACCCGCGTATATAAAGGTAGATAATGAAAAACAAAAAGGATCAAGCCTGGACAAGAAACCAGGACTTCAGTCTGACTGAGAAAGAGTAAACTGGACTGGAAATAAAAGCTAAAACTGTTGGAAACCTATCAAACAGCTGAAACCACCCAACAGGGGAATCACAAGAATGCGATCCCCAGCGGAGTCGCCAGTTCTGTTTCGGGGAAAATCACCCTAGAGGTTCGTTGGGTTACAACCTCCACAGAGCAGGGCATGCTACTTAAGAAGGACCCACACAACCATACATGTTCATGAAAAACTAAATAGAGCAGATCGAGGAACTTACCTGTAGGTCCTACGGTTGAAGTAGATCCCGCGGGGTCCAAACCCCCAGCAACCGTCCTTCCTTCTTAACCTGAAAGACAAGAATAAACAAGCACGAAGAACTGGTTGTACAGCATATATCTACTCTAAATGTTAGTGAAATCCATATGAAACATCAGATAAACCATAATAAATGCTTAAATAACAATATTCTCATATATGCAAGAAGACACTAACACGTATATTTCGGGAACAAGATGGTTCTTCTGTATTATAAATAGCATGTACAGAAATAACGAGTGGAGAGATCACCTGAATCCTTCCACGATATTCAAGCAGACCGTCGTCCGGATCCGTCCCGCCCTTGCCTCGCTAAGATTCCTTCCAAACTGGTGCATACGAGATGACATATAGGGAGATGAGCATCTCCAGGAAACAAGAGTTTCCTATAATGAACTGGGAAGTGCAGGAGGCACGGGAATTCGGACTTGGATATGGAATACCAACAGAGTATAATATCAATAATTTCTCTCTCCCCCTTAGGCCATACACATGAGGGGCTTTTATACTCCCTCAAAGTAGTTTCAACAGTTGGAAACAGTTGGTCACGTGCTAGGGTGGTTGAACTACCAGAGTAACCATCAACCCAGCCCGAAAATAGGGAATTTTTATATATATTTTTAATGATTTTAATGGCATACGTGGAAAAGTGCATGTGGACTCGCGTATACACGCGGAAAAGTCTGGGCATAACCGCGTATGGGGATTTTTACACTATTTTTTAGTGAATTTGGTCCAATTCTGTAGGAATGGGTGCCCAAAGCCATAAAAGCAATCATGAATCATATGAAGGTGAGAAATGATGCTATAACAATACCTCTTCCTCCTTTTATGCAAGTGAATGCCTCTTTTCCCTTGACCCCACACATTAGGGTTTCTTCCAAAAAGAATATTTCTCCCTCTCAAACTGCGATGTCTTCTCATGCAAGCTACACCTCTTAGGCAGCGTTGTTGACTTGGTCAAACTTGACCTTGTCCTCATGCAATTGCCCCTTTTCACACTGGAAGGTGCAAAATAAAGCTGCTCCATTGATCCCTTTCACACTATGAGGGATTTTATTCCTACTCATGGGCCTTTTACCCATTTTATTCACCTCCTAGATGATAAAATAAAAAATTAATATTCCAATTTGCTGCATGCAAATTTTGGAATATTATAGCCTAAATGATACTCTAGATGATGAAATGCTTACCAAGATTGACACCCTATTTGATAGTGGTTCACAAGCAAATCGTATTTCAGAATACTTATTCAAGAAGTTTAATTTAGAGACCATTCCTCAGAGAAGACCTTATTATTTAGGTTGGATATGTAAGAATGAAAATTTGTAGGTGATGAGGAAATGCATACTTAGATTTGCAATCACTGCAAACTTTCTTGTTGAAGTTGAAGTTGATGTTGCTCCGCTTGATATTTCTGGTATTGTTTTTGGAATCCCATATCTTTATGATAGGAGAGAAATATTTCATCACCATGAAAATAAGTATCAATTGTTCAAGAATGAGATTGAGTACATTGTTAGAGTGCATGGTAAGAAGATGACTTTGTCTCTTATGCATGTTGGACAAATGAAGAGAATTGTTAATGCTAGTCATAATTTTTCTTTGTTAGTGTTCAAGCATGAAGATGTTATGAATGAGGCCTTTCAAGGAGATGCATCAAATAAAAAATATGATTTCATTGAGGTTGCTAATGGGTGTGATAAAATGTTTCAGGAGTTTAACATGTTTCTTCCTAAGAGAGGTAAACAAGATGAGGTAAAATTGCAACAGCATATAACATTGTTGAACAGTGATGTGGACAAGCTGCCAGTGAAAGAGAGTGCAAAGGTCAAAGAGCAAGTGCCAAAGAAATTTAACAAATATGGAATTGGGTTCAAAGGTTCTTCTTGTGGGTTTCACAAAGTTTTCTCTTTGAAATGGGATGTTGTATGGCGATGGCGATCACATTTGGTCAAGAGTCGAGCCAAGCACAAGGCGAGACATGTTAAACATCATTATGTTGACAGTGTTCAAGGTGAGAATAATTTGAATTTGTTTAATTTTCATTTGATTGAAAACTGAGGAGGGAATGTGTTTGTTCCTTAAAGGAGATGTTGTTTTTCTACAAATTCTAGGAAATTTCAGCAAGATGGTATCTACAACAACAAGTCAAGGTCTCCAAAGTTAGGGAAAATGATCAGTTTTAATGAAAAGCTCAAATTGTTGCATTCAAGCAATTTTTAGTGGATTGAGACTGGAAGGGTGAGGGAGTTGAGCCCGCATCTATTTACTGATAGATAAAGAGATTTTGGAGGTCCAAAATCTTCCAGTGGGGAGGAATGATCTGATGGATCAAATTTATGCTCAAAATTGGAAATTTCTCGGAATGGTGTGGAACCTAAACGACCGTGTAGATCTCGTCATTCTGAATCGAGTGCAACTTGTTTCGCGAAAAATTAATGTCGTATGCTCATGTAATCAAGTTATGTTCATTTTTGTAAACACCAAAAAAATTGTGTTTGGGTTGTACAGGGCTACCCAGTTAGGAGGTTGTACTGTTGACTGGACCCTAACTGGGCATGGTTGATTGGGCTCCATTGACCAATGAGATCTTGCCACTTGTCAATTGATCGTTGGTTCCATTTGGTGTAATTTGATTGGTTGGAGGGTCGACCAATAACAAGGAGCCATGTAGGCCAATGTGAGGCAACCACGTGGCCTCCCTGCATTGGTCTAAAATCTATTATGGAGGTCGAGCCACCCCACCAGAATCGAACACGAGACCGGTTGCATATAATCCACACACTTTACCGTTATATCGTCAAATATTTCTTATAATACATATGTTAAAACATGTATATAAAGTTTATGTAATACAAATTTGAGGGTGGGTTGGGGCCAGCCCCAACCTTGGTCACCGTGCCCACAGGAAATAAGGAGCAGGACCAGGAACCAGGGCTTAGCCTGACCCCCCCATATACGATCAAATTTTTGGTCCATAATCATTAATGGAAAAATTAAGGAACCCACAATTTGCGCTGGAGGTTAGCAGAATTATCGCTCTGATAGTGGAAAAAGGGGCGGATTTGTAGAATATTTAGCAGAATCGTCAGATTTGTAGAGCAGTTTGCAGAAAAAACTTGGGAGGATCATAACTTTCTCATTTTTTGGCCTTTTTGGGAGCACAAAGAGGCTAGATAGGGGTTTTTTACAGTTCTAAAGCCAATGGAACTATCACTACATACATTTGAGCATTGTAATTTGATGTAAACACCATTTTTTGAGCATAATGAAATAGGCCCAACCATTGGAAGCTGGGCGAGGAGATGTAGCCCAGGAGGGGTGAACTCCTTCATCATTTTTTGTGTTGTGTTTACTGTTATGGTGATGTTGTCTTATGTTTTCTGCAAAAACTGAGTTTTAATTTCATGTTTATATGTTTAATAATTTCAGATAAGAGGCTTAAAAACCTAATTTAATCACTTGTAAAATTTACATATCCTCAAGAAATTTCACATGCAGATCAATACTCCATGTAGCCTCATAATTTCCTTTATGAAAATTTAATCCACATCACTCACTGCATGAGTGGATTTGATAGCCACAAAGTGAGATAAATTTCTCAACTTGTCCACCACAACCATGATTGTGTCATGTTGTGTGGTTGTCTGTGGCAAGTTTGTGATAAAATCCATGGAAATCATTTCCCATTACCATTCTGGAATGGGTATTGACTATAATAGTCTTGTTGGATGCTTGCATAAACCTTGACATGATGGAATTATATGCAATTAGAAATAAAGTTAGCCACATCTCTTTTTCAAACAAGGTCAATAATATGATTGCTTGAAGCTGTTAGCATCTGTGGATACCCTAGGTGGCCAGAAGAAGGATTTTTATGAGATTCATTTAATATGAGCCTCTTTAAATTGTTGTCATATGGGATATATTTATGAACTTTAAATCATAATATTCTATCCTTGGAGAGGGATAAATTTGTATTTATCTCACCTTATAGCTTTCACTACAAAAATTATTTTAATTGTTGGTATTCTTTGTCATGTTGTTTAGCCACTTAAATATTTTCTTGCAGATTTGTTTCACAAGAACTTACTGTTGCTATATGAGATAGTTGTAACCTGATTCTGAGTGCATCAACAAATTTGTTCTCTTTTCCCTTTATATTTTTAATTTCAAAGTAAAATTCACTACTTAAGTCCAACCATCTAGCCTATTGAGAATTTAACTTTGGTTGGTTAAATAAATATTTTAGACCCCTAGGATCTGTCATTAAGATTAACTTCCTTCCAAGGAGAAAATCTCTCCATGTCTTTCATGCATCAATAATCATTGCTAGCTCTAAATCACAAGTCAGATAATTTTTCTCATGCTCATTCAACTTCCTTATCTGAAAGAATACCACTTGGAAATCCTGCATCAAGACTCCCCCAAGTCCTTCCTTGTAAGAATTTTTTCACACTACAAAGTCTTTATTTGGGTCTATTATTTTGAGCATTGGTTCATGAGTTAACAAGTTATTCAGTTTCTCAAAGCTTGCAGCACATTCCATTGTCCATTCAAATTTTCACCCTTTCATTTGCAATGTTATGATTGGATAGCAAATCTTGGATTTTTTTTTAAATAAATCTCCTATAATGACCTGCAACCCCCATGAAGGATCTAATCTCAACCACATTTCTTGGTGTTGGCCATTCCATAATTTATTTAATATTTTATGCATCAACTCCACACCTTACTATGAGACAACATGTCCCAAATACTAAATATGAGACCGAAAGAGCTCACACTTGTTGAGATTTGTATACAGCTTATTCTCCCTTAACAATTGTAACTTCACAACTAAGTGTTCTTCATGATCCTCCTTGGATTTTGAGTAAACCAATATGTCATCAACAAACACCAACACAAACATGTCCAAATAGGGACTCAATACATTGTTCATTAGGCATATGAAAGTAGTTGATGAATTAGTAATCCAAAAGGGCACAACCACAAATTCATAATGCCCATACCTTGTCCTGAATAATTTTATAAATTTCATCATCCTTAATGCGCCCCTGGTGATAACCTAAAATAAATATGTGAAGAGATTGTTTCTCCCCATAATTGATCAAACAAATCATAAATTTATGGCAAGGAGTATATATTCTTGATGGTGAATTTGTTAAGATGCATGTAATCGATGCATAGTCTGAGTGTGCCATCCTTCTTCTTCATAAAGTGCTCCCTAAGGTGACACACTTGACCTTATGTACCCTTTTTCTATCATTTATTTGAGTTATAGCTTTAGCTCCATGAATTATGAAGTGTTCATTCAATAAGGAGATTTAGATGTGGGTGTTGTCCTAGGCATTAATTATATGGAAAAGTCAACGTCTCTATGCAGTGGTAGTCCTCATATATCCTCAGGAAAACCATCCTTGAATTTCTTTAGAAGTGGGTGTTCCATTAAGTTGTTGTTGCCATTAATATAAAAAAATTGGTTGTTTGCACAAAAGACATATTTTGTCGCTTCCGACCACTCCTTTTGGTTTGCATTGTTGTTATTAGTTGGATTGATATTGGCTTCGCCTTTCATCACAACACAAATTTTTCACTGGCCTCATTAGGCATTCAATTGATTTTTTAAAACAAACAATTTTGGTCCTATGAAGGGCCAACCAATTCATCCCTAGAAATTTATCATATGCACCCAATGTAAATAAATTGAAATTAGCGGTTATATGCTTGCCCCTCAACTCAACTGGGCATGATTTTACTATGTGCTCCAACCGCCTCCTTGTCCATGTGGCCAATTGAACTAGCCAAGATTCTTGGTGCGCTTCCTTGGTCAAAGAACATTTTTGAAAAATGTTGGATTGATATAAATAAACTTCGATCAAAGTTCAATTAGAAAAATGATATTTTTATTGCAAATCATACCTTTCATTTTAATAATCGATACCTAGTGGTCAATTTTCCTATTGTCAAAAATAGCATATATTTTGGGTACATTCGGAGTCATGTCTTGAACTAACTTGGCTTTCATTGTGTTATACAACCTTAGGCTTGTATCCTTGCATTGGGTACATTCCCTTCGTAAATGGTCTCCTCTACACTCCTAGGGTCTCCTTCAGGGCCTACCCACTTCTTCTCTAAGAGGAGTGGTCATGAATAGCAGCAATGACTAGCCTTGCGCTTTTACCTTGCTAGTGACCTAAGACTTTATGCCCTTTTATTTATGGTTGTGCTTTCCCTTTGGTTTCTAGTCATCTTTGTACATAGATCTATGCTTAGATTGCTTATATCAATATTTTAGTTTTCAGAGAGCGTGTTATAAGGTTTATGGCTCATCAAAATCTATCTTGTCTTGGACTTCTTATGACAAGCCATTGATATATCTTTGAATATTTGGTTTCTCATCCTTGGGGTAGGGTACATACCTCAATAACTCCAAGAATTTAGTTGTATATTCATCAACTAATAACTACCCCATTTTGAGTTCAGAAAAATCCTTGGCCTTGTTGTTGGAGTACCCTTTAGATAGGTACTTTTCTCATAAGCATCGCTCAATTCTCCTCTAGGACAACTCTTATTCTTGAATATTATTTACATTCTTAAAGTATTCCCACCGGATATCAACTTTTCCCCTTAGGTTGAAGGTCCCTTGCTTTCATATTTTCAGAGTGGTTATGAACCATGAAAAAATTCTTCATTGCTTAATCAAAATTGGATCATTATATTGTTTTTCATCCATCTTTATGCATTCAAAGTGGAAAAAGTGGAGGAATCATCTCACCATTCCATTTTTAACGGTGAGACTTGGCTTGGAAAAATGAGGTCTGAAACCTTTTGGGAGCATTTTGAGGCATCAAATGAAGTTTTTTGTGAGTAAATATTTTCGACTTTAGCCCTCCCCTTTTCATGTTATTCTACACACAAATATATTTCCAACAACATAAGAATAACTCCAATCAAAGTTTGTATGCAAAAGTTATGCCACTCAAAAGTTTACCTTCTTGTTTTCACCCCTATGGTTCAAGAGGATGTCATGTCAACCCCCATTATTCATGGAAAAATGGGCTAGCTGCATGATTGTGATGTAAAATACTCTAAAATATTCTATACTGTAACTTTGGGTAATAGTTGATGTAGTCAAAATTAACCACTATTAGGCTATCGAGCTATTTATAATTGGGCCACTAGGAGGAAGATGCTTTTCCATTCTTCTGTGTGCATTTGTTGCATAGCTGATAAAAAATAGCTAAGAGGGATAGGAGGTAGAGCACACATAGAGTATTTTTTCACTGTAGCAGCCCACGGGCCATAATCCATACTTCTTTGTACTTGTAGCCATATTTCTAGACAGAGAAAGAGAGCGGAGTGACCTCACCTTCTAGTTGAGTTTTCTCCTGAAATGGTTTCCCAAAGCATATCTTGTGTCTTATGTGTGTGAGAGAGATTTTTTTTTTCCTCTCTCTATTTTCTACATAATTTATATTCGCATGCATGCACTAATTAGAGTAAAATGTACATATCAAGAAATTTAATAAAAATGTAATAGTGTAGAATTCCAAATTTTTAATATAATATTATCAGATCTGTTGTGATGAACTATCCAGTGGAATATCCACGGAAATTTACGGATCATCCCTAGAAATCATGCCTCTACTTCTTCAACCTTCTTCACATCTTCATCAAATGTAGGAGTATTTTCCTTCTCAAATTCTTTCGGCATGAATTACTTCCCTTTCCTTCTTTCCGATGGTGTTTTTTGTTGTAGTGCTTGGCAGTTGTTTGAAGCTTCTTATTCTACTTTCTACGGTAATGAGAGGAGTTCCACCCCTCACTATGTCTTCACTTCCTTGTTGGTGCCTTTCCTTGGATCTGTTTCCTTCTGCACCAACCGTTCTCATCTCTTTATTTCCTTTCCTTGAAGAAGTCTACTTGAACTTGTAGATGGATCTTAGATCATGTTGCTTTTTTCTTTGAAAATATGATAAGTTTCACAATAAGACCACATTTACTTGACCCTTTCTCTCTTGCATCTATGACAATCCTCACATTTTTAGCCTTATAAATTCTTAGTTCTTCCCTCAAACTTCTCGGTGTATCCATCCAGTCAGGAGTGCCTACCTCTCCTCTCTTCTCAACTAATTCTTCCTCATTCCCATGTTGTGGCGTGTCAATGTTATATTGTGCCATCTTCCTACTCATTCAATTTGTTCTTTTGTTGTTGCTTTAGTGTCTTGCGATGTGTTTCAAACACACATATTTTTTATCCAATCAATAATATCGACATGTATTCATCATTACCTTGGAAATCCTTCCATAAATAGATGGCTATGACACTATCTGAAACATCAAATTCCAAGTCAGTATGTATGTAATAACAAAACTAAAATAAACACGCAATCCATGGTTCCAATATTATAAAAATCACATAACAAAATTCCTGATTAGAGAATACACTCTACAATAGGTTCTAACACATCTTCACATCAGGCTAGAGCCCCTAGCTCATATCCAATGGAGGTCTAGTGTTTGAACTTGGCTATGATACCACTCTATAACACCCCCATCCACTCCATGGAACATAATAAGGGCAGAAGAATGAATTACTATCATTTATTTGACCTCCAAAATCATCACATGGAAATGGGGTCTTGAAGTTTTGTCATTTTTTCGATCTCCTCGAAATTAAAAAATAATCTTACCATTGCTTCCAGCTTCGTGAGAACTTTCCAACGATGTAAAATTTATCAAAAAACTAACTCCCATATCAAAAAATGTGGCCATTTGAATTCAAGCCATTAAACTCCTGCCACATCAACATTATTCTACCACATGGCACCCATGTGGACCCCATGTGGTACCCACAAGGCAACCCTTTATCCCTCTTTGGAGGTCCACATTGTCATCATCTATGTCCACAAGTCCTTGGCATTGCTCATGAGGCACTACCACATCATCAACATGTGATCTCATTGGTCCAACCCCCTAACCTTGTAATTTCATGTTAGGGTTTGACCCTAACCCCTTTATTAATGTAATAGGCCCAAGGTGCCTTGCGAGAGTCACGATTAGTTATTTTAGTAAATAAATATCATAAGTGGTTAACCACATTAATGATGATTGTAAGTGGTTGACCCACATTATAAAAAAATGACCAAAATTTGTTGGTTTACTTAAGGATGATAAATAAACATGACATAGATAATAAATAAAGTGGTTAACCCACCTTATGCACAGGACCACAAGTAGTTAGTGTTTTGGATATCATGAAAATATATATAGTACAAGATAGAAAGGGAACTCTCATCAAGTATTTTTGTAATTGAAATCTGCTTTGCTGGAGGTTTCCTCGACGAAGAGGCAAGTGAACATTATTTTCTACTGCTCGTAATAAAATATGTCCATCTTGTCTCATTTCTGGAATTATTTATATGGTGTTTTCTGGCATTCTAATGTTATTTTTAGGTTAAGAGCATTACAAGTGGTATCATAGAACTTTCCTGGGCCAACTACACCACCAATTTTAGCATATTATTTTTTTAGCCTAGAGACATGTTTTAGTGTCTTTAAACGACAAAGATCTATCATTATGTACATTAACCTATAGTCGGGAAAGCATATACATAGGAACTATAAGAGGTGGTGATGTTTTTTGGACTCCCTTGTAACCCTTGTTGGTACCCCTTCGAGTAGTAGCACATAAAACATAACTTGTACATGGATTCTATTCCATGTACCTGTGGTATATTGGAAGTACCCCTAGGTTACCCCGAAACCAACCTTAGATAAGGTGTCGACACTCTTGTTGCTACAATACACTGACAACAACACCCAAGGAGATTAATTACATGTACCAAGGGTAGTCAGGTAGTATGGCTAAGGGCATGATCGATCTTCCTTATTTGGTGGTCTGAAATATTGGGCTGAGTACTACTATTGGACCCCTATCGTATATGACAATATGTAGCACTTGACACTCCTTACTACCATAGTTCCCTTGCTTCTTGTTGTTGGTTGTGACATTCTACACATTTTGCATTATCTAGAAGTTTGAGTTTTTATCGCCACAATATTAATAAGTTTCGAGGTCAAATTCCTACACATTTTGTAGTATCCATAAGTTGGGGTTTTTGTCACTGCAACATTAATCAATTGGGATTGCCAAATTCCTACACATTTTGCAGTATCAAGATTTTGGGATTTTGGATGTTGCAGTATTGATTAGCTGGGAGTAATACTACTATCAGAGTAAAATAAATTTTGGTGGTCCCAAATTTCTTCTTGAAATATACCTAAGCCATGGGATTTAGGAAGATGAGCTAATCCAAGTGATACCATCTGCCAGTAAGCTTCCATTTTTCATGCAATCCTAATTTTTTCAGAAGTGCTTTCAAGTGACCTACGTCAATAGGATCCTTGTCTCATGCCCATTCCAACCATAATACTCTTAAGTAAGCCAAATTTTGTGACCCAATCAATTTTATGGTAGGTACACGAGATCAAAATATAGAAAACAATAAGAAAAGAGTCACAACAATGGAGGAAAAACCTAATGCTACACTCACATACATAGTTGAAAAACATAGTTGAAAAGGCCCTAGAATCCTGACACCTCAATGAGAAAGACCTCATGGGGTAGGGGAATAGTGTAGATTCCCACTTGGAAGGAGAAGCCAACCACTATCAATAGGACGGTTATCATAATTTCCAAGGAGGTCACTAATATTATAGCAATAAGGAACGCAAGCTTGAAATGCAAGAATTTAAAGGTTCTAACATGACAGTGTGGATGGCACAAATGGAACAATATTTTCAACTCAATAATTTATGGGATAAAAAAACTAAACTGCATGTGGGAGCTCTTTAATTATACCAAGAACACTGAAAATGGTGGCAATGGCATCAAAAATGCTATGCAGGAAAGCCAACTTGGAATATATTCTCTAAAACCATGTGTTCATGTTTTGACAAGGACTCTCACTTTCTGCATTACCTAACTAAGCTCAAACAAATTGGTCCAATATGAGACTTTATTAATACATTTTAACAACTAGACATCACGATTGAGGTCTTAGGGGATGCCTTTTATATGGATTATTTCATCAGTGTCCTCAAGGAAGCCATCCAGGCTCATGATCGAATGCATAAACCCGCTACTTGGTTGGAAGCTTAGCAAAATATTTAGACGTATAAGTTGTTATTAATCCCCAATCCATTCCTCCATAATTTCCATCAAATACATTTCCGACCCTTGCTAGTGGTCCCACCCAAACCCTTAAGGTGAAAAAGGTGTCTCCAATGAAAATGGTCGAAAGGAGAAGAAAAGGACTGTGTTAATACTATGATGACAAATATTCACTAGGACGCAAATGCGAGGAAAAAATGTTCCTTCATATTGGTGCAACTAAAAATAACCTAGTTGATGAGGCCCATCTCACTGAAGTGCCTGGGGAGGACGATGCAGAACATCAAGATACTCTAGCAACACCAGATGAATTGATTATCTCATTCCATGCTTTAGCAAACATTTCTTCTCCCAAAACAACTAGTGGTGATGTTTATTAACAATGATAGCACACATAATATTTTCCTTAACGAGTTGTTGAGTATGTTCATTTTTTTGTGAGGGCAGTATCTGATTTTCATATCCTCATATCTAATGGGGGGACCATGAAATGTGAAGGTCGTTGTGAGAACATAAAGCTCTATATGGGGGACAATCACCTTAAAACCCACATGTTTTCCATTGAAATATGAGATTGTGACATCTTCCTCAGATCCGAATGGATTCAAACACTAGGCCTAATCACCATGAACTTCCAAGAGCTATATATGATCTTCAAGCAGAATGGGAACACTCATATTCTTAGGGGACTCCATGCAAGTGCACCTACTATCATCATCTCACATAGAATGGAGAAGTTGTTAAAAAAGTATCACCATGGGGTAGTTGCTCAATCCAATGAAATCGAAGCCATTGAATCCAACTCTGCCACCATTCCTCCAGATTTGCAATAAGTGTTAAGCCACCACCAATATGTATTTGAAAAACACAAGGAGCGACCCACCTCTCGGTGTGAGAATGATCATAGCATCCCTTTGATTCCAAGAAGCCAACCACCAAATGTTCTCCCCTACAAGTATCCATTGGCACAAAAGAATGATATTGAACATATTATTCGGGAGATACTAGAAGAAAGCGTTATTAATCCCAATACCAACCTGTATTCATCCCTAGTGGTTATGGTCTTGAATAAATATAAGGAGTGGTGCTTGTGTCTCAAATTTAGGGCCCTCAAAAATCTCACCATCAAGGATAAGTTTCTCGTTCCAGTAGTTGATGATCTCCTTAATTAACTCCATGGCACCCAATTCTTTACCAAGCTGGATCTCCATTCGGGTTATCACCAAATCAAAATGAAGGAACCAAACATTTCAAAGACATATTTCAGAACCCATGAAGGTCTCTATAATTTTTGGTGATGCCCTTTGGTCTCTGTAATGCAATATACACCTTTCAAAGTCACATGAATCACCTTCTCAAGCCATATCTTAAAAAAAAAATCTTCGTATTTTTTGATGATATACTCATATACAATAAAACATGGGAAACACATATTCAAAATGTTGACAAGATATTGCACCTTTTGAAGGATAATAAATTATTTGTTAAATTTTCCAAGTGTTCTTTTGGAATGGAAGAGGTGGAGTACTTGGGACGCATTGTGGGTTGCGAAGGGATTCACGTGGATCCCAAAAAGGTTGAAGCAATGCAAGATTGGCCATAACCTAGGGCCTTGAAGAATATGTAAGGATTTTTAGGCATCACGGGCTACTATCGCAAATTTTTCAAAAATTATGGCTATATCTCCAAACCCTTAATGGATCTTCTAGAAAAAAATTTAATTCTCTAGACAGATGCAACTCAACAGTCCTTCCTGGCTCTCAAACAATCCATGTGCTCCACCCCTGTGTTGGCCCTCCTAAATTTCATTAAACCATTTGTGGTTGAATATGATGCCTCGAGAAATGGCATTGGAGTAGTATTAACATGAGAAGGTCAACCACTAGCCTTCATAAATAAAAAATTAAGTGGAAGGAATTTGGGTTAATCTACTTATGAGAAGGATATGATGGGAATCCTACATGCAGTAGACAATTGGCAAGCATACTTGCTCAGGTAGCTTTTCTAGATTAGAAATGACCATCATAGTTTGAATTAGTTCTTGGAGCATTACTTATCCTCTTTGGAATAAAATAAATGGATTTCCAAAATGTTAGGCTATGACTACGAGATAGTCTATAAGAAGGGTTGTGATAATATTGTGGTTGATGCCTTGTCTAGAAAATTTGAGGAGGACGACACCCTATTATCCCTATCTTTTCCCATACCATCTTGGATTGAGGAGGCTCACAACAAATGGTTTACTCACCCATCTCTTTACCAAATAATAAAAAGGCTACAAGGGGATCCTAACCCCCCAATGGGTTATACTTGGAAAGAAGATATTGTTTGATATAAGGATTGTGTGGTTCCCTCCCCTCACTCCACACTCAAACCACACATCTTAGTGGAGTTGAAATCCTCACCCATTGTAGGCCATTATTGATATGAAAATGTGAGAACTTCTTAGATCTATTACAGAGATTGACTATAGGGGAATTTACTGGATATGTCACCTTTAAAGAAAGGATGAGATCCAGAGGCTACCTGGCCCTTTACAGACTCTGTATATAGAAATAATAGAAGTAAACACTAATTATCTGAAAATGAGACTACTTGTTTGATGTTCAAGGTATTCATTTTCCAAAAAATTATATGTGCAAAGTGTTTAGAGAGTCTTGCAAGTGAAACAAAGTGTTTTTGGTAATTTTATAAGTCTTATGTGTGAAGGAGTGTTATTTATTTTTACTGTTTAACATATCAAATCTGAAAAACATAGCAAGATAAATCACATAATATAACACAACAGCTGATGAGGCAGTTCACCCCTCCTGGGCTACATCTGTTGGGTCCAAGGCCCCCAAATGGGCATGTCCTTTCTCTATTAGATGCTCAAATTGGTTATACAGTGATAAGAAAGAGTAAACATGAAAAATAAGCTGTGGAAATGAGTTCAAAACACATAGAATAGTAAATATAGGCTTTTTTTCACCTCCAATGGTTAAACATAGCCCAATACAGCTCCAACACTCCCTAGGCCATGATGTCTCTTCAATATTATCTGCTAAAAAAGTACCTAAAGATGAGCTCTGTTGCCTCTGAAACTTGCACCATTGGCTCTGTAATGCTCAAAATACTCGAAAAAAAAAAAAAAATTCGCTCCAAAAGGTTTTGTCTAGAGAAATTTATGTCCAACTAAAGTTTTGTCCAAGTCGGCCTAAGGAAACTCCACCAAAAAAGGAGGAACTGCAGTTAGCTTTACTATTTTTGGCACTTCCGCCCAGAATGGCACGCTCTGCTAATTTATCTGCATGGTTTTCTTCTGGCATTAAATGTCATGGGGGATGGTCACATGTGGACCGCGCCCGTCAGATTAGCCGTTGGAGCCAACAATTATGAAACCGTGGCTTTTATTGTCACCGTTATACCTGATGTTTTCTATGTGAACATCCGCATCAATCGTTGACTGTTACTGTGATATGTTAACCGCCGGAATAAAGCTCTGGTTCCGAACCCTGGGTTGTATGGATAGGGAGCTGGCCTCCTTTTGGCCCCGCATAAAACTTCATTAAAGTTTAAATATATGTTTCAACCCATACATGTTAAGAATTGTTGTGTGGGTGGGCTGGTCGGTCCTGTGGGTTGGTGGCCACCCAACCCGAGGTCGATTCCTGACGATCCTATATATATTTTTCCATACAAAATCCTTTGCCAGCATGGGGCCACGTGGCGGCCTCCGGGCAGGCAACGTGGCGCCTGCTGATAGGCCAAAACCAACCATATAAAAAAAATCCTCCAATCCGAAGATGACACTTGTCAGACTTTAATTGGTCCCCAGAGAATATTATGTGGAATATTGTATGGAATATTCCTAGAATACTCTATGGAATATTCCTTTTTTAATCTTTTTTATTCAAAGTCAAACATGGTCAAACTGGACTTTTCCATAAAATTGTGAAATTTCAAACTTTAACATCTTTCACATACAGTATCGGATTTGAGTGTCATTCATGGATACATGATCATTTTGATGAGGCCTTTCCTGTCGTTCTGGTTTCAACCAATTCTGAGAAAATCAAATTTTGAGCATTTTTACAACTTAGGACATGATCACCTGATCACACCTCCCCATTGGGAAGCTTTTGGACCCCAAAAGCCTTCAATTACTTGTTAAGAAGATGAGGGTACAGGTCCCTCACATTTTCCACCTCAATCGACTTTTCCTTACTCGGTTTGCTGCCTTTAAGACCAACCCGAACATATTCAACATTTCCCCTCCTTGAAGTGTGTGTCCTTCTGTCAAGGATAGCATCGTCTTTCAATTCATCCAAAAATTCTGGCGAGAAATCCTCTATGGATGGTAGATGAATGTCACTTTCAATATCAGCAACTAAAAGAAGTTCATACAAACGTAAATTTTCCACATTCACAATGGAATACATTTGCATATATGAAGGCAAATCTAGTTGAAAAGCATTATTTCCAACTTGTTTAAGGATCTTGAATGGACCATAACGAATAGGCTTCAACTTTTTACCTTCTCCTTGCATTCTTTCCTTACTAATATGCAGCCATACCTCATCTCCTTCTTGAAACTTATGATCAACTCTATGTTTATCATGTCTCTCATTGTACTTGCCTTGACTTTTTTCAAGTTGTTCTTGAACTTGCTAATGTATGAGCTGAATTATTTCAATGAAAATGTGAGCTTTGTCAATGTCACTATGCCCATCAATGGCAACATCCTTCTCAAGAATGAAATCTAAAGGTGACTTAGGTAAATACCCAAAACAAGCTTCAAAAGGTGAAGTATTTGTAGAAGAGTGCTTGGCCCAATTGTAAGCATGCTGAATGTAATGAAAATGCTCATCCCAAAGCTTGGGATGCTTACTACAATAACCTCTCAAAAGATGTAAAATGGTTCTATTCACTACCTTTGTTGGCCCATTGGTTTTCAGATGGAAAGAAATACTCTTCTTCAACATGGTGTCCATCATCTTCCATAGATTGGACCAAAAATTCCCCACAAATCTGGAATCCCTATCACTAACAATAGAAGTAGGCAAGCCATAATTAACCCATACATGTTGAAAATATAAATCAGCAGTTTTTTCAGCAGTTATAGTTTTCTTGCATGGCATAAGAATACACATCTTGTTGAATCTATCAACTACTACATAAAGATAATCATGCTGCTTTCTAGATAATGGTAGACCTCCTACAAAATCCATAGAAATACTTTCCCATGGTCTATAAGGTACCGGAAATGGCGTCTACAAACCAAGATTCCTATTTCTAGGGTTTCTTGTAGCACATAATGAAAAACCTCTAATGAATTGTGAAACACTATCTATCATACGAGGCCAATAACAATACCTCTATAAATGTGCCACCGTTTTGCTTACCCCAAAATGTCCAACTATGAGAGAAGAATGAGCCTCTCTCATGATGCTTAGTCTCTCCCCCTGTGGTATACATAAATTGCCCATATGAAACAGAAAATTATTATGCAAATGATAATCATTCTCCTCAACATGATTCCCTTCACTCAAGTTAGCATACACATCATTAAAATCAACATCTGATGCATATTGTTCTATGTAGCTCTCATGTAAAATAGAATAATTCTTAAGCAAAGTACTAGCACTAATAATAGGCCTTGAAAGCATATCAGCAACCTTGTTGTAAATACCTTTCTTTTACCTTATTACGAAGTGAAATTTTTGTAGGAAGCCCATCCATCTGAAATGTCGTGACTTCTGCAATTTACTTTGTGATTGCAAGTATTGTAAAGGTTGATGGTCGGTATGAACAATTGTTTCTTTGCCCATCAAATAGTGTTTCCATTTTTTGACACTTTTTACCAACGCATACAACTCTTTATAATATGTAGGATAATTCACAACAACACCATTAAATGTCTCAGAATGAAATGCAATAGGCTTACCATGCTGTAAGAGAACTGCACCCATGGCGTAATCACTAGCATCTGTCTGAATCTCGAATGGTTGTCTCAAGTCCGGTAATGCAAGGACTGTATTTGAACTTATCTTCTCTTTCAAAGACTCAAAATATTTCTATTGCTTGCCTCCCCATTGGAAAGCACGCTTCACTGATCTTGCATTTTTAGGAGGCACTATGGACTTTGAAGTTAAGTGTTGGGTATGTGTTATATTCTTTCCACGACTAAGCACGCGCGGGGTAAGAAGGGGGCGTGCGCCCCGCCCGAACGCGGGGGGGGTCACATGGGGCGGTAGCCCCCACTGTCGAGTCGGGGCAGCGCTGACGGTGACCACACGTGTAATTTTCATTGGGTAGTCCGCATCCATGGTTTTGTGCATGGTTTTGCACATGGTATTGGGGTACGATGGTTTTCGGCCCCTGGTATTTTGTAGATCCGGTCAAGGGAACTACGGTTATGTTCTAATCCAGGGTTAATGGATTGGGGTTTATGTATGCTTCGGCATGTATATATATGTGTTGTAACAATAAAAGGAATATAATGAAAAATCAAGCTGGTCGTCCCGATTTGGGATCCAGGGGAAAATCTCTGTGTTTATCTGTTTTATGTTTTATGCTCTCGCTATTGTTTATTTTTTGTTATAAGATTCGTGTGTAGATAATTTATGTTCAGGGTTAAAACCTACAGAAATAAACTTTCTCCAATACTGAGCTGTACCCAAAAAACTTCTTACCTCTGTAATGGATTTGGGAGTAGGCCAATTCACAATGGATTCTACTTTGGAAGGATCAATTCTCAAAGCACCTCCTCCTACTATGTGTCTCAAATAAACCAAATAAGTCTTTCAAATTCACACTTTGACATTTTAAGAAATAACTGATTTTTCTTCAAAACATCAATTACTTTCTTAACATGCATGACATGCTCTTCTCTAGTCTTGCTGAAAATTAAGATGTCATCTAAGTAGACAATAATGAAATCATCAAGAAAATAATGTAATACATCATCCATTCCCCACATGAAAGTTGCAGGTGCATTGCATAAGCCAAACGGCATAACAAGCCACTCAAAGAGTTCATGTTTGGTTTTAAATGTTGTCTTCCAAATGTGACTTTCTACAATTCTAAGTTGATGATAACCACTACGTAAGTCTAACTTAGTGAAATATTTAGCATCTTTCAGTTGATCTAACAAATAATCTATCCTTGGAAGTGGGTAACGATTCTTTACCGTTATCTTGTTTAGTGCCCTGAAGTCCACACACATACGCCAAGTTCCATCTTTCTTTGGAATCAACACTATCGGTGACCCACATGGCGAAGTGCTTGGTCTTATGAATCCTTTTTCCAACAAGTCTTTAATTTACCTCTTGATTTCAGCATTCTCCATGATAGACAAGCAATACATGCCGATGTTAGGAAGAGGACAATCTTGATGTAAATGGATTTCATGTTGAATCTCCCTTTTAGGAGGTAAACCTGTCGATTCCTGAAACATCTCATGTTGTGCATAAAATACATAATATAAATCTGATTTAAGCTTGGAATCACAATTTTCAAATGACTCATGATTCATGTCAACCTTGGGCTTAACCATAAGAAGTAAAAAACTTTTGCTAGAATTGACTAGCCTTTTTACCTGTCCCGCATTTACCATTGCTATATTTGTCTTCGTGCGATGTGCTCTGACAATGAACTCCTTGCCATATTTAAAGAGATGATATTTATTTTCATCGCGATGGAAGATCACTTTCCTATCAAATAAGTAAGGACTTCCCAAAACAATTCCTGATATATCAAGTGACACCACATCAAGTTCAACTGTGTCAATAAAGTGTGCAGTAATTGCAAAGCGCAATATGCACTTTCTTGAGACTTGTAAGTTTGCATCCTTGCATATCCACCCAAGTGGATAAGGCTTTGGATGTGGAATGGTCTCAAGTTTTAGCTGTTTGACCAAGTCTTCTGATATAAGATTTTCTTGTGACCCACTGTCAAACAGTGTGTCAATTTTAGTATGTTTTGAGACTACCCTCACATGGAACAATTCAATTTTTTCTTCCTCATTAGGAGCTTGTACATGACAGTTTGAAGTGCTAGTGCTTGCTTTAGTTTCTGTTTCTTTTCCCTTCATACTTTTCAAACCCATGGATATAATTTTTGTTTCATCCCCTGAATCATCACCTAAATCTTGAGGTGTAGTTGTAGTAGCTACAGTTTTCTTCTTTCCCTTGTTTTTGTGAAACTGGTTTCTTTTTTCAGGATGTAATTTCCAACAGTTTTTTTCTTCATGGCCCTCTCTTGAACAATGTCTAAAATTTACCTTTTCACCCTCTTGTTTGATAGATGCATTCTTTTTACCTTTTCCCTTAAAGGTTTTATCTTTTTTCTTCCCTTTGAAAGGCTTGTTTCTACCCGCATCAAAAGTGTTTTTCCCTCTAGCCTCTAAATGCGTAGCTTGTATACAAAATTTGTCTAGACTAGTAGGATTAAACATAAGGATAGTGTGTTTAAGGTAACTGTGCAAACCACCTATATACTTCAATAAAGTATCTTTACTTTGTAAGTCTACCCCTAATAAGAGTGCTCTTCTCCTAAATTCCTGGGTATAGTCTTGCACATTCTGTCCCTTAAGCTGTCTAAATTTTGCCAATTCATTATAGCCTTTTGAAGATGAGCAAGAGGATAAAATTGCTTCTTGATGGCAATAATAAATTCAGTCCATGTCAGAATAATCTTACCGTGTTTCTTGATTTCCTCCTTAGTCTTGGCTTCCCACCATACCAAAGTTGCTCCATCCATCCTTAGTGAGGCTAGTTGTATTTTAGTGTTTTCATCATGCAGATTTTGAATCCTTAAATAGAATTACAATTGTCTGATCCAATTATCTAATTTCTCTGCATTCACTTCACTGCTAAACATTGGAAATTCAAATTTGACATCAATCTTTAGAAAAGGATTTTTACCAGTGGTTTTTGACTTATGTGACTGATTTACCTAAGTCGAAGAAGATGATGACGAGGAAGAGGATGACGATGGAGATGGTGGATCACCATTTCCTCCATTCCCTTTCTTTGACTTATCATTTTCCTTCTTTCCTCCTGAGGAATCATTTCCTTCTTTTTGGTTTTTAGACCCTTCTCCAGCAATCCTATCATTTCTTTCTTGATAGAGGATCCTTACCATTTCAGTCATATCCAAGAAAGCTTTCCGACATACTCTTTCTTCTTCCTTGGGATCCATCTCTTCAGGAGTTTCACCTTCTCTTGAAGACATGCTTGTAGCTACTTCTAGGGCTCTTGGAGGTGGTTCTCTGACCCTTCTTGGTTTTGGATTAGTTTGTGCACTAACCAATTTTACTTCACTTCTCTTGAGTTTTAACCTAGTAAGCATCAAAACTTGCAAACAAATGACTTAATATTTGCACAAAACAAATGCTGAGTAAAAAATCTAGGTCAAAACCATATACTCTGATACCAACTGATATGAAAATGTGAGAACTTCTTAGATCTATTACAGAGATTGACTATAGGGGCATTCACTGGATATGTGACCTTTAAATAAAGGATGAGATCCAGAGGTTACCTGGCCCTTTACAGACTCTTTCTATAGAAATAATAGAAGTAAACACTAATGATCTGAAAATGAAACTACTGTTTGTTGTTCAAGGTATTCATTTTCCATAAAATTATATGTGAAAAGTGTTTAGAGAGTCTTGCAAGTGAAACAAAGCTGTTTTGGTAATTTTTTGAGTCTTATGTGTGAAGGAGTGTTATTTCTTTTTACTGTTTAACATATCAAATCTAAAAAAACACGGTAATATAAAATCACATAATATAACACAACAGCTGATGAGGCATTTCGCCCCTCCTGGGCTACATCTGTCGAGTCCAAGACCCCCAAATGGGCATGTCCTTGCTCTATTAGATGCTAAAATTGGTTATACAGTGATAAGAAACCCTAAACAGGAAAAACAAGCCATGGAAATGAGTTCAGAACACAGAGAACAGTAAATATAGGCTTTTGTTTCCCCTCCAATGGTTAAACATAGCCCAATACAACTCCAACACTCCCTAGGCATTGATGGCTCTTCAAGCTTCTCTACTGAAAAGGTACCTGAAGATGAGCTATGTTGCCCCTGCAAATTGCACCATTAGCTCTAGAATGCTCAAAATACTCGAAATCAAAAAAAAATTCACTCCAAAAGGTTTTGTCTAGAGAAAGTTATGTCCAACTGAAGTTTTGTCCAAGTCGGCCTAAGGAAACTCCACCAAAAGTGGAGGAACTGCAGTTAGCTTTACTGTTTTTGGCACTTCGCCCAGAATGGCACACTCTGCCAATTTATCTGTGTGGTTTTATTCTGCCATTAAATGTCACGGGGGCTGGTTACATGTGGACAACGCCCGTCGGATTAGCCATTGGAGCCAATGGTTATGAAACCGTGGCTTTTATTGTCACCGTTATACCCGTCGTTTTCTATGTGAACATCCGCATCAACCGTTGACCATTACCATGATATTTTAACCGTCGGAATAGAGCTCTGGTTCTGAACCCTGGGTTGTATGGATAGGGGGCTGGCCCCCTTTTGGCCCCGCATAAAACTTCATTAAAGTTTAAATATATGTTTCAACCCATACATGTTAAGAACTGTTGTGTGGGCGGGTCAGTCAGGCCTGTGGGCTAGTGGCCGCCCGACCCGCGGTCGATTCTTGCCGATGCCATATATATTTTTCCATACGAAATCCTTCGCTGACCTGGGGCCATGTGGCGGCCTCCGGGCAGGCCACATGGCGCCCGCTGATAGGCCAAAACCAACCATATAAAAAAAATCCTCCAATCCAAAGATGACACTTGTCAGACTTTAATTGGTCCCCAGAGAATATTATGTGGAATATTCCCAAAATATTCTATGGAATATTCCTTTTTTAATATTTTTTTTATTCAAAGTCAAACATGGTCAAACTGGACTTTTCCATAAAATTGTGAAATTTCAAACTTGAATATCTTTCACATACAATATCGCATTTGAGTGCCATTCATGGCTACAAGACCATTTTGACGAGGCCTTTCCTTTCGTTTTGGTTTCAACCAATTATGAGCAAATCATATTTTGAGCATTTTTACAACTTAGGACATGATCACTTGATCAATTATAGCTTTCAAAAAACTTATAATCATGCATGTGACTCCTTCTTTTGGGTCAGGATGAAACATGAATTCTTAGATTTGTAGTTGAATGTGACGCTTTATAGTGCAACAAAGGGGAAACAATGAAGACACCAGGAAACTTACAACCCTTTTCGTTACCTACTTCTATATGGATGGATGTCTTTATGGACTTCATTAGAGGTCTCCCTAAATCAGGAAACAATTCATTGACCATGGTGATAGTTGATCGCCTCTCCAAATACGCCCATTTTTGTGCCCTATCACACCCATTCATTCCAAATTTGGCGGTTCAAGTCTTCATGGATCAAATTTTCAAATTGCATGGCATGCCTATTTCTATTGTGTCAGATCAATATCCCACCTTGACTAAAAAAATTTGGTAAGAAATATTCAAGCTACATGGCATGCAACTCCAAATGAGTACAACATATCACCCCCAAACAAATGGTCAAACTGAAGCAACGAACAAATGTTTTGAGACCTACTTGAGGTGATTTTCTTCGGATAAACATCAATGGGTGTAGTGGTTACCTTTAGCAGAATGGTGGTATAATACTAACTATCATGAAGCAACCAAGATGACATCGTATGAGGTAGGGTATGGCCAACTCTCACCTTCACCAACTTCTTATCTACTAGGATCTTCCAAAGTGCCAGTATTTGCTTAGCTGCTTTAAATCCATGCTATCACTCTTGCTCTTCTCAAGGATAATATCCATCAAGCTAGAAACAAGATTAAGTAATAGGATGACCAACATCACTCTAAAATGTCTTTTCAAGTGGGTGACCAAGTGTTTCTTAAACTCCAGTCTTATAAGCATACATCTCTCAAAGAAAAGAGCTTCCAAAAATTAGCTCCAAATTTTACGGGCCTTATTTGGTGATTCAAAATATTGGCTTAGTCGCATATGAATTGGCCTTGCCATCTTCTTCAAAAATCCACCGAGTTTTCCATGTATCTTTCGTCAAGAAAGTAGTGGGACGCAATTGCAAGTTTCAAACCACATTGCCTGAATTGAATGAGGGAGTTTCTCTTTAGCTCCGACCAAAACTAGCACTGGATTAATAGGAAAGGCATCTTTATGGCCATACTATCAAGGAATTCCTCATTAAATGGAAATACACCGTACCATAAGGTGCGAAATGGGAATCGACAACTATTCTCTAGCAATATTTGTAGCTCTATCCTTGAGGACAAGGATACTTCTATGAAAAACTAAGAAAAAAGGAACCTATTGAGCATACTTTTAGTCTCTTTCATTCTCATTAAACCATGAAGGAAATGAAAAATAGAAGATCGGAAGGGAACCTTTATTTTTTTTATTCATAAAAATGGCAGCATTAGTCGCATTTCCCTTGAACATGGCACCAATATACATCATTATTTTATAGCTTGCTTTTAGCTTGCCTAGGATTCATACCATACATATGAGTCTATTTACTCTATCTGGTTATTCTTCCAGTCACTTGGGAATGTGCTTCAATGCATCATGCATTGGTGCACAATATCATGTGGTTCTCATTAGTCATGTTTCCAAGTCACTTTTTTTCCGTTCCATTATGTTTAAGGGAAGTCTCAACCTGTGTCGACTGTCTACCGTTTCCTGTTGACCTTTTTGAGTTAGTCATCCCTATTTCAATTGTACTTCATCCCATCGTGACAATGATTCATTCACTGCATCATCTTAGTTTGTTCTATGTAAATTAATGGGGGATACATCAAGGCCCTCCTTCGAGAAATCTTCTCTTTTTGACTTCAGCTCATTATCCATGAGCTTGATCTAGGAACCAGTAGTACCTTGGAGCTTGCAGAACTTAGTGGTAGGTTTCCTCATGATCGAAAATGAGTTTACATCATTGACTCTTGATTGGTCGAGTTCGCAAGCGTTCAAAATAAAATCATCTATTTACACTTAGCGGACTCCACTAGGTACCTTGGGGTCCATTTTCATCATTGGTGGGTCCCCTCGCATCTATTAGTGGTATACCTCATTAACCGTTAATTAGATAGTTTCTAACATGTTCGAAATAAACTCATCTATTCACATTTTGTATATTCATACCATCATGGTTATGTGATCTGAAATGTGAGAACTTCTTATTTCTAATATAGAGATTTACTGTAGGGGCATTTACTAGATATGTCATCTTTAAAGAAAGGATGAGATCCAGAAGCTATCTGGCCCTTTACAGACTCTGCCTAAAGAAATAATAGAAATAATCACTAATGATCTGGAAATGAAACTACTTGTTCGCTAGTGCAAGGTATTCATTATCCATTAACTTACGTGTGCAAACTGTTTAATATGTTTTGCAATTGGAACAAAATGCTTTTGGTGAATTTATGAGTCTTTTGTGTGTAGAAGGCTTATTTATTTTTACTGTTTAACATAATTAACTTTGATAAAACACAAAAAATAAATCACATAATATAACATAGCATATGATAAGGCATTTCACCCCTCCTGGGCTACATCTGTCGGGTCCAAGGTCCCCAAATGGGCATGTCCTTGCTCTTATTATGCTCAAAATTAGTTCAGAACAGGCAAAAATAGCTGTAGAAATGAGTTCAAAACACTGAAAACAATAAAGATAGGATTTTGTTTCACCTCCAAAGGTTAACCATAGCCCAATACAGCTCCAACACTCCCTAGGCCCTTATGGCTCTCCAAGCTTCTCTGCTAAAAAAGTACCTAAAGATGATCTCTGTTGCCTCTGAAACCTACACCATTGGCTCTGGAATGCTCAAATTACCCAAAATCAAAAAACAATTCACTCCAAATGGACTTCCCTAGAAAAATTTATGAGCAAAACCACTTTTTCCCAATCAGGCCTAGAAAACCTCCACCAAATTTGGTGGAATTGTAGATAGCTCCACTAATTAAGGAGGTTAGCGCCAATCTGGGCAGTCTGCCAGAATCTCCATCTAAACCGCGCAATTATAGTTTGCATTAAATGTCAGTGCTGGACGTGGCCACATGAAAAGGATAGGCCGACCGTTGGAGTTAACGGTTAATGAAACCGTAACATTAACTTTCCGCACCCGTCGGCATATAACATGTGAACACCGTTGTATAAACCGTAACATTTATTTTAACCGTTGGGATATAGCTCCCAGTTTCAAGGATGGTGGTCGTATGCATAGGGGGCTGGCCCCCTTTCCGCGCCCATGTCAAGCTTTATGAAAGTTTAAATATGTGTAAAGGCCTATACATAATAAGAACCATGTTGCAGCGGGTTGGTCGGGCCCATGGACCTCGATCGAATCCTGTCAGCCCATACAATTTTTACACAATAAAACTTTGACTTCTTGGGGCCACGTGGAAGCCTCTGGGATGGCCACATGGCACCCATTCATTGGTCTGCCCAGAATATTCTGTAGAATATTTTGTGGAATATTTTGAGGAATATTCCCAAAATATTCTGTGGAATATTCCTTTTTTAATCATTTTTTTAATCCAAAGTCAAACTGAGTCAAATTGGGCTTTTTCCCTGAAATTGAAAAACTTCAAACTTGAATATCTTTCTCATACAGCATCGGTTTTGAGTGTCGTTCGCGGCTACAAGATCGTTTTGACGAGACCTTTCCTATCGTTCTAGTTTCAACCAATTTTGAGCAAACAAAATTTTGAGCATTTTCTCCAATTAGGACATGATCACCTGATCATTATGTCGAAGACCCTCGGTTAGAGACATCTCACTCTTACTTGTCACCCTTCCTAGGTTTTGTTGGATTTATGTGTTATTTATGTACTTTTAGGATTACTTTGGGACACCTCTTCTCTATTATGTGTCCATAGTCCTACTGATGTATACTGTGACATAAATAGTCCTACTGATGTATACTGTGACATAGATACACATTGTATTTTTTGGTGGCTACGATATTTTTGATGTGTCACATGGATTCAATATGTATTGTTCATGGTCATGTCTTAGAATTTCATTTCATGGATCTGCAGTGTATGTTTTTGGTGGTTGTGTTTATTTTATCTTTATTATCAACCATGGGTATGCCCGCTTCAAGGATGTTATCAACTGAGTTTAGACTTAAACGCTTGAGTTCCTCCAATCCAACTTCACAATCTTGGCTCCTTCCTCACATTTTGAGCTATGATTTTTGTTGTAATGAATTTCAACCATCAGTTTCTCTTCTGACATCATGCATTAGGGGGAATTTGTTATAACCCTATTTTCCACTCCATTATAGTGAGAGAAATATAAGTTCAACTTACCATAGTTGTTGGATAGAATGCATCCCCTTTTCACCTTTTTTTTTACTTATGTGAGATTAATTCCATGATAAAAGGGTGGAATTGCATAACTGAGTAGTTTGTCATAAATATTTTGTCAAAATTTTATAATTATGAGATAATAATTATTTCATAATTGAGACAATTGAGGAAAACCTCATAATTGTGAAAAGGGTTTCTATATTTTGGCATTCCCAAGGATATCAACTTGACCCACTTATGTATGAGTTGGATAGGGGTCCATTTGTATAAGTTTCTTAACTTCTCAAGCCCCTAGGGGTCTAGATACATTCTTCCGGAGGATAGAATGAACCTATATAATCTCACCAAGAGGAAATGGGGTTAGAGAGAGGATCTGTATTATAGTGCAATATCTCTATTGTATCGGGAGGATGAGACCATGCTACAAGCTTGAGGAGAGGATCTCACCTATGAAGGTGTTGGGGTTCCCATGTTTTGGCTAGGTTGGCAAGACCAAAAGATCAGACAACATAGAACCACTTTGGAACCTCAGTATCTAGCCCTCCTGGGTTCAAAGAGGGATCTCTCTATATTTTCCAAAGCATATGTCTTTGAGGCTCAATGTTTCAATGTTAGGCTAGTTATGGGGCTCAGGGTTTGTTTGTTTGATTGAGTTCGGTTGTTGGGAATCAGGAAGATTGAGTTCGGTTGTTGGGAATCAGGAAAGAAGTGTCCAATACAAGACAAGGATGAGCAAAAGGGAAGCTAGGCAAAGGTAGATAACTCAGAGAACATCAAGGCCATTGGGAAATGGAGTCAAGAAAGGGTTTACTTGTGTTCAATGTGCAAGCTTTCAGTTGGGCTAGTCATCTAGAGAATTTGGATCTTAAAGGAGATATTTGGAATGGGTCATCAAGGACAAAAAATGAAGAGGAGAACCAACCAACTCTGTCTATAGATCAGGTCAGAGGTCTTTTAACTCTAGGCCTGCTTGGAAAAAATCAGAGGCAATTACAAGGGAGGCAATACAAGGGATCTTGGAAAGGGTTAATTGAGATGGACAGATCCTAGAGGGGCAGAGACCAGGGTCTAGACCTCCAGTGTTCTCAACACATTCAACTAATCTCAACAAGAACATCTAAACACAGATTTCATTAATTCATACATCAGAGAGCATGCAATAACATCCACTACACTGGTTAAACCAATTGAAATCAACATTCAGATACACATATAAGCAGAAAACATAAAAGGTTGGGAGAGCAGCAACATAAGGTACCTATCAAGGGTAAATATTATGCCAAACTTCTGATGCGGGCCTGAAGAAACGTAATGAAATGTAAGCAAGTCAATCACAAATACAGAGAAAGGAAAACATCACCATCTTCTTTAGATCAGGATCCAAAGAAACATGCTTGTTATGATGGAAAAACAACACCAATCAGGTACATCATAGCCCATAGCTTGAACATTCAGTCTGAATACATCTAGCCTCAGTCTATCTTACAATATTGCACAGAGAACTTGTCTCAAGAGGAAAATACTTGCGTTTCACTGATATCTCATCAACAACCATTACCATGTTTCCTTCTGTGCTTTATATCAAACCTTGGAGCCTAAGATCTGTTCAAGGAGTAGGTGAAAATTAAATGTATCTTTAAAGACAACAATGAATGTAGGGTCGAAACCCATTCTGCTTGAGATGCTGTATATTTAATCTCTGTCACTTGCTTTGTGAGAGAATGATCTACTCCAGATTTGATCTTGACATCTTTTGGCTGAAGTACTCCTGGTGTCTTGAACCAAAATAAAATAAACCGCTAGGGAAGGTCTCGTCTCATAAATGTCGTTGAGTTAAATATGCTGTAGTTAGGCAGAAATTGATTCAGGTAGAACCTGTATGACAAAAGTTGTATGGGCGTCCTGTACTTTGATAAAAGAAACATTCTCGTCGACAACAACCCCGATGGTACCTTTTAACAGGCAATGTGATCCTTGATCGATCCCTCAGGGTCTTCAACCGCCGTTTTGTTGGAATGTAATTCCACCGTCTTGATCAATTCAGAAGCCAAGTGATTTACTGGAACAAATCGAGCTAAACCTACAGTTGTGTTTGAACAGACGATTTGAGTACTCTGGGAGGTCACTGCGAGGTTAACAGATGTGTACCCCCGTAGTTGACCAAGCCGACGTGATTTCCGACTGCCGATCAATCGCATCGGACCATAATATGTGATTCACTAGGCCTCGGGCCTCACCTAATTTGGTATGTACGGGTAGACTCATACCCCCCGTAACCACCAGGGAAGGTGGCTCCGCCAACGTGCACCACCGTCGCGCCACCAATGCACCACCGCTTAATCTTCCTTTGCTCTGTACTGTAACACTGCCGCTCCATTCTGCTTCTGACAGGGTAGCTCGGGCTTTTAATGGTGCTGAGAGGTTTTCAATGCCCGAAATCTGCTTTTCCTTGATGCAAATCTCGCCAGCTTCTTTCTTTGACTATTTCTCGACAGTATCAGCTCTCTGGATTTAAATCTATCCGTCCTGCGTGCCATGTAGAAACATGACGGCCTTTTTTCCTTCAGAAACCCTGCAAAACAACAAACCTGTGAGGAAAACAATGGATATGAATGATGGAGGTGGCGAGGACGAGAGGTGGATGCAGAAAAAAGCCATGCAGATGGAGAACCGGGGAGAAATCGTGGAAAACAATGGCGGATTTCTCTGGTAGGTGTTTGGTGGCCTGCGGAGTGACAAATTCATGAAAAACATTAAAAAACACGAACTTTGGACGTATATATGCAACAGAATGAGAGACTTTACGGGGGCACACGTGGAGTGACGTGGCGGGACGAAAAACGGTGGACGAGTGACGTGGAGACCCAGGGCAACGGAGCGGTCAACAATGGAGGGACGGATTCGGGATCGTCGATTATGGTAGAGATCGACGGTGGAGAGTAACGGACAGTGGGCCAGTGGGTACGGTGGACGGGGTTAAGCAGTGTGCAGCTTCGATGAATGTCGACCGTCAGATGGGACATGCGAGATCCAATGGCGCACGATGATTTCGCTGCATGGTTTGGGCTGAACAATAACGCGCGGGAAGATAGTGGTTTTGCCACCGTACAGAGGACACGCGGCGGGCGCCGAGTGGAATCGCTGGGCGATGGAAGAATACCGCCGGCTCGCAAATGGTGGTGCGGAAAATATCGGTGGGTTTGGAGGTATGACGTATGGCAGGCGGGGTCCATATGAAGAGTTGCGTGCCGCACCGTTGGATCTGTGGGAGTAATGGACGGTAGATCTGCAACCCCGAATATTTAATCAAAACCTTATAACAACGTTTATAACCGGCGCGCAACCTTTGGAAATTATGTAAGGACCCGAAAATATGAATTATCAAAGGTTTTAGGATTTTGGGCGGGAAAGCATTGGGGAAAGCAAGCGCCTGACGGATTTAATGGGTGGTTCTGGCGCTAGGTCCTGTGGAAAGCGGAAGGGCGTGGGGCTCTAGCCAAAGGTGTTAGGCCTTTTATAATGAAATACATGGGTTTTATTCGTTTTTAATGCAATTTGAGGCTAGCCAGGGTAACGATAGGGAAATGAGGGGTAGGAGAGGCCAGAACAGGGGCAGGAATGGGATTTCAAGGGGGAGAGGGGAAAAGTGGTATTTTGCAGGGATATGAGAGGTAATATAGGCCCTTTTGAGAAATGGGGCAGCAGATATAATTTATATAAGGCAAAGCACTCAGAGGCTTCAAGGAGAATGGGTTTTCAAGGGAAAGACATTCCTTGAAGGCTCCAAAACAATTCAACCCCCAGCTTGCTTGTCAAGAATTTCATAGGGGGGCTAACAGTGGCTCCACATGGGGATGGCTTCTCCTTGGAGGAGTCAAGAAACCAGATATGATCTTTGGAGTAGGCCAGATGCCTGCTATCATAAGCCATCTTTCTTCGTTGATTTTCAGCTGCCACAAACATGATAGAGACATCAGCAAAAATATTCCCTCAACCAATCTACCTACCCAAACTACAGTTCTACAATTTTCCCTTGGGTGCATTTGAACTAGCAGACCCTTTACATTATTTTATTTTGAAAGAAAAAAAAAACCTACTCTAGATCTACCCTTATTTCTCCATGAGGCCAGATTAGACTGTTGGCCTCATACAATTCTCTACCTAATATACTACCTGTTGGGATTAAACTGTCCAATAGGTTTCTTCACCTACATTCTAAGACAGGCAATTTAAACACAGCCAAGCCAGGATTAGACTGTCTGACTTGCTGGACAGAAACTTGTAGAAGACAAAACTGTGAAGACATGGAATTCTGCAACTTTGAAACATTCTTCTTTCTTTCTTGTGACTCAGGTTTTGAGCATATTTGAGTCACCTCTTTTCTTTGCTTCAGCTCTGGTTTTAGGCATATTAGAGTTGGTTCTTCTTTCGCTGCTGATCTAGATTTTGAGCTTATTAGGACCAGCTATTCTGCTTACTTTGGCTCGGATTTTGATTAGGTTTGAGCCATTCTTTTTACTTCAGAGGTTCATGTTTTGAGCATGTCTAAACCTCTCTTTTCATTCTTTTTTTTGGAACATTTTCTCTTTTTCTGAAAATGAAAACTTGCAATGGTATGTACAATGGAGATGAAACTGGAAATGGAAAATCAATAGAAGTAATGTTTGAGCATCCTGCCATTGACAGGACCCCCAAACAATTCTGTGCCATCAAGTTCTTGCAGAAAAAACACATTAGGACCCACAGTGGCCTGGATTATGTATGGACCCTGCCACAGGCTGTCAAATTTGCCATGTTTACCTTTGTCCTCTCTTCTTGAGTCCCATTTTAGAACCTTGTCACCAATTTTAAAATTTGAAGCTTTGGTTCTTTTGTCAATCTGCCTTTTTATGTTTTTTTGGACTCTGATAGCTCTGTTATAAACCTGCTCCCTTGTTTGCTGAAGATGGATTGTTTCATTAATTCTCCTTATCATGCTGTCCTCCTCTTCCTGAATCTCTTGGACCAGCTTTACCACCGGTATCCCAAGGCTGGTAGGAAAAACTGCTTCTGTACCATAAACAAGTTGGAATGGTGACATGCCAATGGATTTCTTTGTGGTGAGCCTATCAGCCCATAAGGCATGTACCAACTTGTTGTGCCAAGATTTCTTGTTCTCCTCTAATAGCCTTTTGATGATTGTCACTAAGCTCTTATTTCATGATTCAGCTAAGCCATTACCTTGAGGGTAATAGGTAGTTGAATGAACAAGTGTGATATGGTACCTGTGACAGAAATCAATCATTCTCTTGGATCCAAAAGCAGCAGCATTTTCAATGATTATCTTCCTTGGACAACCAAATCGAGAGAGAATATGGCCTTCTAGGAACCTAATAATAACAGAATATGTGGCACTCCTAGTGGGAATGGCCTCTATCCACTTAGTGAAATAATCAGTGGCTGTTAAAATCCATTTATGTTGTCCTGAAGAGGCTGGATGAATTTCCCCTATAAAGTATAGACCCCATTGTATGAAAGGACCTTCAACAGTAATGGGCTGTAAAGGGAGGGGAAGAAGTTTTCTTTTACCTTCAAAGATTTGACATTTATGACAAGCAGTTATCATTTGGTGACATCATTAAACAGTGTAGGCCAATAATAACCAGCCCTGAGTATTTTGTTCGTTGTGGCTTTCCAACTCAAGTGGCCTCCACATACTCCAGCATGAAATTCTTGTTTAACATTTTCAGCCTCAGGTTCAGACAAACATTTCAGTAATAGGCCATTTGGGTTCTTCCAGTACAAATTTTCATTCAATATACAGTAGTTTCTGGCTTTGAGTTTTGTAAATCTGGCCTTAGTTTTTGTCATTTTTGGGGGAGCATTGAGATTGGTGAGGACGTAAAGGATATTAGAATACCACGGAGAGTTTTGGAATTTCTCTTCTATTGCGGGATCAGGCAGGCTCTCCTGCTAATCCAAGGAATTCACCATGTTAATATCCAAGGCCTGTAAATTTGTTTCAGCCATTAATTGGGCCAAGCCTTGACCTTTGATCAGCTTGGTGGGTTTAATTTCGAGGTCATACTCTAAGATGGTAGCAATCCATTTGCCTCTTTTTCCATCAGGGTCCTGGGAAAAAATATCCTTGACTATGATGTTGGGCACATAGGCAATGGTGTGAGAATGTAAAATGTACACCCTGAACTCCTTTAAGGCCTTGATCAGAGCATAGGCCTGCTTTTCCATGATGTTTTACTTTAAGGGTGCGTCCCTCAGGGCCTTACTAAAGAAAGCTATAGGCTGTTCATTAGCTCCTGAATTCTTTTGCAACAAGACTGCAGCTATTGTGTGTTGGGAGGCAAATGAGAAAATCAAAAAATCTTTTGAGAAATCTGGGCTGATTAGGACAGGGGCTTGTGTGAGTGCTAGCTTTACTGACTCAAAATATTTCTTGTCTTCAACAGTCCATTTAATTCCTGCACCTTTCCTCAGCATGTTAGTAATTTTTCTAAGGTGCTCTGCAAGGTTCGGGATGAACCTTCTAAGGAATTTGATTTTGCCAATGAAGGACTGTAATTCTTTGATATTCCTCGGGTGTGTGATTAGAAGTATCCCCTCAACTCTTTGCGGGTCTATCCTAATCCCTTTCTCGGAAATGATGTGGCCTAGGAGTTTACCTTCCTGCAACCCAAAAATAGTTTTCTTAGGATTTAGGGACAGACCGTACCTTCTGCATTTTTCAAAAAATTTCCTCAGATGCTTGAGATGTTCTTCTTCAGTTTTAGAGAAGACAGTTAAGTCATCCAAGTAGATAACTATAAAATGTCCTATCTCATCTGAGAAAGCTATATCCATAGCTCGCTGGAAGGTAGCTCCAGCATTCATCAATCCGAAAGGCATCTTCACATACATGAAGGTGCCCCAGGGAGTGGTAAAATTTGTTTTTAGTTGATCTGTGGGGAGTAATAACACCTGATTATAACCCGAAAAGCCATCGAGTAGGGAGATCATCTTAGAGCCCACTACCTTCTGTAAGATATGTTCCATTCTAGGCAAAGTGTAATTGTCTTTCAGAGAGGCTCTGTTGAGGTTTCTGAAATCTATGCATAGTCTAATCTCCCCCGTCTTCTTTCTCACAGCCACTAAGTTTGACACCCAATCAGAAAACCTCACAGGAACAATTATGCCTGCATCATACATTTTCTTAATCTCTTTTTCTACTGTAGGCAATTGTTTTGGATTTATTCTTCGAATTTTTTGTCTGAAAGGCTTCTGATTTTCTTTCAAGGGTATTTTGTGTTGAATGATATTGGTGTCATAGGCCTTTAAGTCTTCATAACTCCATGCAAACACATCAATGAATTCCCTAAAAAGGTCAATGTACTTCTTCTTCATGTCTGCAGGTATAGACTTAGCCAGTTTAATCATTTTGGGTCTATCTTAAGTGCCTATGTTACATTCTTCGACATCTGAATCTGCATGTTCAATAGTAGGCCTTTTAGCTACATCGTCAAAGTCAAAAAGGTCCTCTAAGGGTGCCAGGCCTCTGGGTATATTCTTGTCTTTGGCCTGCAATACCTCAACCTCTTCGTTTTCTGCGTTTTCACTATTTTCGTTAAAATTTCCAGTTTTATCAGAAAAAAGATTTATTGCTATGTTACAGGGAATTTCTACGTTACAGGGTGTTTCTTCCTCATCTGAGGAATCTTCATCTAGGCAGAAGCTATCAGATTTGGAGTCTGAATCAGAAAATTCAAACTCATTTATGCCTATCAGGAAATCCTCAATCTATTTGTCTCCTTCGAAAACCTGCCAGTATTTTTCATTGTCTGGCACCGCAGGTCTGAATTTGGTCTGGATGATGATCTGTTGGTCATTGGGGGCCTTAGGATATGAACTAGCTAGGAAAGCTAATCCATTAGCAACAGCGTTTTGACCCCTAGGAATGAACACTAATTTATATTCAACGAATGTTTTCAACAGATCCAGAGTGTCATTCCTATATGCTCTTAGTCTGGGATGTTTTGCTGAATACTCACCATTCACCTGTTTTATAACTAACTCTGAGTCTCCTTGTACAGCTATCCTACGAGCTCCTAATTTCTTCAACAGATTCAAGCCCAAAATGAGAGCCTCATATTCTGCAATGTTATTTGTACATTTGAAATGCAGATTGACAGCATGACTCTCCGTGTGGTTACTCTCTGTGTTACGTATCCATACCCCTGCTCCAGCATTTTGCCTAGTACAGGACCCATCAAAATTCATTTCCCACAGGGGTTCTTTGTTTAATTCGTTTTCATCCCCTCCCCTACAGCTGGGTTCACCATTATGTTGAGTTGTAAGGTCTGTACTAGGAGAGGGGTTATTTTGTTTTTCATGTAGGGTATCAGTTCGAACAGGGTGACTGATCAGCTGACTGCGTTTTGATTTTGTTTCTGGTTCACTCAGAGTTACGTTTTCTGCATTTTTCCCATGGTCTCCTTCATCATATTCTTCTAGAGTAGCCATTATGTTGAAATCCATGGGCTCTACGTTTGTATCTCCATTTTCTGATCTTGGCTCTTCTAAGGGTTGGTCATTGTAGAGAATGAAAGAGTCCAGATCTGTATGTACAAAGTATAGTGGTGAGTTTTCAGGTTTCTCGGGGCTACTGACTAGGAATTTCATTTGAGATTCTCTATACAGTCTTCTAAGCTGGCCGAATATAGGTATGGTGGCATATGAACCATCCATCTGCATTGTCCCTTGCAGTTTGGATCCCCATGATCTTGATAATAGCATGCCATAATTAGGTGGCACATCTGCCACCACAACGTCCATGACCATACATTTAGCAGGAATCTGGGTTAAAATCACACATAAATCTTTGATGAGGCTTAGGCATTTTACTCTGCTAGAGTCAAATGAATATAAGTCTTTTTAGGGTCTGGTGATTTCTAGGCCTAGCCTCTCCATCACTACCTTAGGCATTAAATTATGTGATGCTCCAAAATCATGCATGGCATTGTGGAGTATCTTGTCATGAATGTTAAGACTGATATAAAAAGGTGGAACTACCCCTTCCTGAAATTTTCCTTCAATTTTTGGACCAAAGAGTAGGGCTGGTTGATCATCATTCAAATTTACAGAATCATTCATTTCTCCCAGATTTAATGCTTTCAAAATTTGGCCTTTATATACATCCTGAGTGGCCAGCTCAGATAATGGTACAGAGATTTTGATTTTTTCAATCTCACTCTCTAGATTGAAAGTGGACTGGACCTTTGTAATGTTCAATTCTATTTTATTTGCTACTGCTTTAATAGCCGAATCGGTTTGTGATTTCTCACTATGTACAGGGTTGGGAACAGTTGTATCAGGAGCACTAACTGTGGTGCTAGTACTGCTAGTTGGTTGACCTTGTTTTTCAGCGTTTTGGTTGTCTTTTTCTTTGTCTTTTCCAGAACCTTCAGCTGCTGATTTGGAATTCTCAGCAGTTGCTTTAGAAGTTTTGTCAGGCTTTTTCTTGATTGTAATCTTAGGAGTCTTGGCTTTGGGAGTATCTTGGTTTTTCTTGCTCCCAAGTTCATATTGTTCCCTGACTTGCAACATGGCATTTTCAAATCCTAATCTATAATCCTCAGACTCAAACCACTCCTCATCACAACCAGTGGTGGAGGGCTGGTCTTCTTCTGAATCATAATTTAGGATTGAGTCTTCTATTTCAAACATGTTTATTGCATTCCCTTCAGACTCCTCTATGATTCCCTCATCCTCATCTAGAAAGTTTTGGAAAGGGGGAATAACTTGTTGATCTGATTCTTTCTGTCTGTTGGGAGTGGCATTGTTGTTTCTTCTAAAGTTCTGGTTCTGGTTTTGATTTATGTTTTGGTTACTAACTGTGACAACCATTTTCTCCATCATTTGTTGTAGCTTATCCACATTTTTAGATAATCTATCATAGTTTGGATCAGAGCTGGAAGCTACGCTGTCATCCCTATATGTTACCCTCTTCTCAGCTCTCAGTCTTGCTCTCTTTTCAATCAGGTTTGCCTCTATGTTAACTGCTCCTTTTTGCATGTCCTCTAGTGTGGAATATTCTTTATCTCTAAGCTCATAGGCCATGTCAGCATCAAAGCCTTCGGGATATTTTTCTAGGGCCATGCCTTGTGGAGGTTTCATATGTGGGGGGAGAGCACTATAAATGCTATTGAATCTTGTTGTGTAATCATGTACACTCTCTCCCGGATTCCTCTTAAGGCTTAGGTATTCTGCTAGGAGCTGGCGAGGGTTTGCCCTAGTCTCCCATTTGTTTATGAATGTTTGATATAGAGCAGGAAGGTCTTGGATGCTATTAGGAGGCAGATTTTTAAACCATTTCTTTACATCACCCCCCAGGCTCTGAGCAAAGATTCTCATTTTGGCTGTTTCATCATCAATTTCCATATAGTCAAAAGAGTCTTCCATTTTATCTACATGTGCCTGAGCTGTGATGGATTATTTGGCAGTGAAGTGAGGGATTTTTGATTGATAGTCATTTGGCAGAGGGATAAGAGGCTGAGGTAGAACTAGAGGTGCATACCAGGCTGCCATTGTGATGTTATGATGAGGTAAAATATTAACCTGAGCAGCTGGTATATGGATGATAGGGATATTAAGACCAGCAGAGGCTTGTTGAGTAGATCTAGGGTGAGACAACCTCGAGTTTTGGACAAAGTGTATATCAAGTGGTGTAGATGGAGGGGTTTCTCTGTCCCTAGGGGCTGGCTGGTCTGAAACACTGAATGACCTAGTTCTAGGTAATATGTTTTGAAGGTCTAGGTCGAAGAAAGGGTCTAATAGAGCTGCAAGATCTTCTGGTGCAGAATTAGCTCTATGAATGTTGCTGGAAATAGTTGATCTCCTACTTAGAGGTGTTCTCTTGAGGATTTTCTCAGGATTATCAACTATTTCAGGTGGGTTTGGATCAGGGCAAGCTCTCGTATGAATGGTTCTGTGAGCCAGAATGTTGTTCTTGAACTAAGCAGCTTAACCCTACTTGTTACTTTTATTGTGGTTGATATTGTCTCAGGGCTGGTCTCCCAGCGGAGTCTTCATTATGTTTCGGGTCTAGTCTCCCAGTGGAGTCTGATGCGAAACCAAGATGATCAGCAGGCCTACTGATCACCAGTGGAGTCTTTTAACGTTTAGGAGCTATGGAGTCGCCAGGTGGAAAGGTTTAAGGTATTTCAGGGGATACATTGTCCACCACAGTGCTGATGAAATATCCCTTTTCAAGGATATCCCACTAAACACAACAAACTCTAACCAGAGATTGAATGGGAGGGAATTTACCAGATATGTCACCTCAAAGAAGAGGATGAGATTCGGAGGCTACCTGGCCCTTTCCAGGCTCTGTCTAAGAGTATGGGGTAAAACACACAAGAGGTAAGTGGAATGGGAAGGATAAGTGTTTTACTACCAACCTAACCAGAGATTCTGGGTTTTCTGAGGTTTGGAGATGTATCAAGATGAAAGTACTCAGAAAGTCCCCAGTGGAGTCGCCATTATGTTGGGGTTCCCATGTTTTGGCCAGGTTGGCAAGATCAAAAGATGAGACAACATAGAACCACTTTGGAACCTCAGGATCTAGCCCTCCTGGGTTCAGAGAGGGATCTCTCTATATTTGCCAAAGCATATGTCTTTGAGGCTCAATGTTTCAATGTTAGGCTAGTTATGGGGCTCAGGGTTTGTTTGTTTGATTGAGTTCGGTTGTTGGGAATCAGGAGATAAGTGTCCAATACAAGACAAGGATGAGCAAAAGGGAAGCTAGGCAAAGGTAGATAACTCAGAGAAAATCAAGACCATTGGGCAATGGAGTCAAGAAAGGGTTTACTTGTGTTCAATGTGCAAGCTTTCAATTGGGCTAGTCATCTAGAGCATTTGGATCTTGAAGGAGATATTTGGAATGGGACATTAAGGACAGAAAATGAAAGGAGGAGAACCAACCAACTCTGTCTATAGATCAGACCAGAGGTCATTTAACTCCAGGCCTGCTTGGACAAAATCAGAGGCAATACAAGGGATCTTGGAAAGGGTTAATTGATATGGACAGATCCTAGAGGGGCAGAGACCAGGTTCTAGACCTCCAGTGTTCTCAACACATTCAACTAATCCCAACAAGAACATATAAACACAGATTTCATTAATTCATACATCAGAGAGCAGGCAATAACATCCACTACACTGGTTAAACCAATTGAAATCAACATTCAGATACACATATAAGCAGAAAACATAAAAGGCTGGGAGAGCAGCAACATAAGGTACCTATCAAGGGTAAATCTTATGCCAAACTTCTGATGCGAGCCTGAAGAAACATGATGAAATGAAAGCAAGTCAATCACAAATACAGAGAAAGGAAAACATCACCAGCTGCTTTAGACCAGGATCCAAAGAAACATGCTTGTCATATTAAAAACAACACCAATTAGGTACATCATAGCCCATAGCTTGAACATTCAGTCTGAATACATCTAGCCTCAGTATATCTTACAATATTTCACAGAGAACTTGTCTCAAGAGGAAAATAGTTACGTTTCACTGATATCTCATCAACAACCATTACCATGTTTCCTTCTGTGCTTTATAGCAAAGGGTGAGCCTAAGATCGACTGAAGGAGTAGGTGAAAATTAAATGTATCTTTAAACACAACAATGAATGCAGGGCCGAAACCCATTCTGCTTGGCATGCTGTATATTTAATCTCTGTCACCTTCCTTGTGAGAGAATGATCTGCTCCAGATTTGATCTTGACATCTTTTGGCTGAAGTACTCCTGGATGATTTGAACAAAAATGAAATAAACTGCTAGGAAGGTCTGTCTCATAAATGTCTGACTGTTTTTGAGTTGTAGTTAGGGCGGAAATTCTTTCAGGGATGTTATGTATAATAAAAGTTGTATGGGCGCCCTGTACTTTGATAAAGAGAAACATTCTGCTGACAAATAACCCTGATGGTACCTTTTACTTGTGCACAGGATCCTTTTATTGATCCTCGGGGTCTTCAAACTGCTGCTTTTGTTGGAATGTAATTCCAACTGCCCGGATCAATTTACAGGCGGCAGGACGATTGGAACAGCGCGGAGCTAAACCGGCAGCAGGTTTGAACAGATTGACGGAGTACGGGAGGTCGACCAGCGCGGAGGTTAACGGGATGTGTACCCCCGTAGTTGACCAGTCGATCGGGGTTTGACCGCCGATCAACGGCCAATATGTACTACGGGGCCTCACCTCATTTGGTCTATACGGGCAAACTCATACCCCCGTAACCACCAGGGAAGGTGGCTCCGCCAACGTGCACCACTGTCGCGCCACCAATGCACCACCGCTTAATCTTCCTTTGCTCTGTACTGTAACACTGCTGCTCCATTCTGCTTCTGACAGGGTAGCTCGGGCTTTTAATGGTGCTGAGAGGTTTTCAATGCCCGAAATCTGCTGTTCCTTGATGCAAATCTCGCCAGCCGCTTTCTTTGACTATTTCTCGACAGTATCATCTCTCTGTATTTAAATCTATCCGTCCTGTGTGCCATGTAGAAACATGACGGCCTTTTTTCCTTTAGAAACCCTGCAAAACAACAAACATGTGAGGAAAACCATGGATATGAATGATAGAGGTGGCGAGGATGAGAGGTGGATGCAGAAAAAAGCCATGCAGATGGAGAACCAGGGAGAAATCGTGGAAAACAATGGTGGATTGCTCTGGTAGGTGTTTGGTGGCCTGCGGAGTGACAAATGCATGAAAAACATTAAAAAACACGAACTTTGGACGTATATATGCAACAGAATGAGAGAATGTACGGGGGCGCACGTGGAGTGACGTGGCGGGACGGAAAACGGTGGACGGGTGACGTGGAGACCCGGGGCAACGGAGCAGTCAACAATGGAGGGACGGATTCAGAATCGTCGATTATGGTGGAGATCGACGGCGGAGAGTAATGGACAGTGGGCCAGTTGGTACGGTGGACGGGGTTAAGCAGTGTGCAGCTTCGGTGAATGTCGACCATCAAATGGGACGCGCGAGATCCAACGGCGCACGATGATTTCGCTGCATGGTTTGGGCTGAACAATAACGCGTGGGAAGATAGTTGTTTTGCCACCGTACAAAGGACACGCGGCGGGCGCCCAGTGGAATCGCTGGGCGATGGAAGAATACCGCCGGCTCGCAAATGGTGGTGCGAAAAATACCGGTAGGTTTGGAGGTATGACGTATGGCAGGCGGGGTCCATATGAAGAGTTGCGTGCCGCACCGTTGGATCTGTGGGAGTAATAGACGGTAGATCTGCGACCCCGAATATTTAATCAAAACCTTATAACAACGTTTATAACCAGTGCGCAACCTTTGGAAATTATGTAAGGACCCGAAAATATGAATTATCAAAGGTTTTAGGATTTTGGGCGGGAAAGAATTGGGGAAAGCAAGTGCCTGACGGATTTAACGGGTGGTTCTGGCGCTAGGTCCTGTGGAAAGCGGAAGGGCGCGGGGCTCTGGCCAAAGGTGCTAGGCCTTTTATAATGAAATACATGGGTTTTATTCGTTTTTAATGCAATTTGAGGCCAGCCAATGTAACAATAGGGAAATGAGGGGTAGGAGAGGCCAGAACAGGGGCAGGAATGGGATTTCAAAGGGGAGAGGGGAAAATTGGTATTTTGCAGGGATATGAGAGGTAATATAGGCCCTTTTGAGAAATGGGGCAGTAGATAGAATTTATATAAGGCAAAGCACTCAGAGGCTTCAAGGAGAATGGGTTTTCAAGGGAAAGACATCCCTTGAAGGCTCCAAAACAATTCAGCCCCCAGCTTGCTTGTCAAGAATTTCATAGGGGGGCTAACAGAAGGTATCCATTTTGTATCAATTTTCTTTCATGATTAATAGAAGTGAATTTTCCCTCCTATCAGATCTAAATGTACAATTTATTGTTCATTTTTATATTCATTTGTTTAAGCTGACAGTCCTCTGTGGAAGGCCAATTGTGTTCCTTGTTTGGTGGTAATTGTGTGTAGGTTTTGGATCTATTGTGGAGGAAGAGATCTCCTCGTAAGGTTGAGGATATTTTCATAAGACCCAACATCCACCACCATTTTTGAGGATTTCAAGTGCTCAAGTCAAACCCGTGATAAATAAATTTATGTATGGAGGACCAATTCCATTGATTGGTTTAGGGATTCATTAATTTGTTCACTCCTTTCCATATAATTTTATGTTGTCTAGTAGTATTTTCAGGTCCAAGACTATGAAGCAATAGTTCCTAGTGGTTGTGCATAAATTTCTACAACAACACATCCAACGAGTACCCATTATGCATACTTTTGAGAATACCCGCATTTAAAAAAATTGAAGATACATTAAAAAAGTGTGTTAAAAAACACTTTTTTAATATATATTCAATTTTTATCAATGTAGTCTTCTCAAAAGTATGAATAACGAGTTAATATTTGACGCGGAATTCAATTTTGTATTCGAGTATATATACTTGAAATTTGATTAAACTTATAACGAGATAAGCCAAAAATACAATTAAAAAGGGTAGTTTTCTTCTTTTCCCTCCAAAATTCGTAATTATTTTCTTATTTTTTAGTCTATTTTTCCTTAGGAGGCCAATTTTAGGCTGAAATTTCCTCTAATGTGTGTGTGTGTGAGTATAAAACATGTGGCATCCATAAAATGTCAATCCATTTACTAAGGATTAGAATATAACTGTAGTTCATAAATAGAAACTACAAAACCAACATCCAACAAAAAAAATTCTAAAGGAGATAACCATGTGCTGACAACCACAAAAATGAATGCAAAAACTTGGCCAAATTTTTCTTTTTTTTTGTGTCCTTCCCTCAAAACCTCCCTAACCCGCTATGTTCAGAACAACATACAATAGCTAGTGATAGTTATGCAAAGAATATAATACATACCTAGAAAATTAATCATGGATTTTAACCCCTAGCACTATCACAAAATCCAATTCTATGTTGAAGATTTTAGTTCTTAAATGAATGAATGGAAATTCCCTATTGGGCATATTACTGAGGAGTTTAGTCCTTGTATATATGTTTTCAATCTCAATATTTACTATGTTCCAAATATTAATGTAGTAATAGTCAGCTAGGCTTATCCAAATTGAAGAATATTAAAGTGATTCCAAAAGTATGATGCACTTGAATAATAGGAAGATGTTTGAATGGAAAAATCATACTTTTATGTGGAGTATCAAGTGAAACTGAAGCTATTTCCATAAATAGTTGATAAAATGATGATAATAATGAATAAAAACATCTTTGTAAAGATAAGGGCCTATTTTGGCTCTATAGTTTCCAAAGTAAATGATATAACATTAGAGAAATTTTGAGGTCTAAAATGGTCCTCCTAAGGAATATTATAAAATAATAGTGGAAATAGTAAAATAAGTTTATATTATATCATCAAATTTTAGAGAAAAAAATGAAAAAACTATTTTTTTCAACTCGTATTTTCAACTTATCTCCCTATTATTTTCTCAAATTTCGAGCAAGGGCACTTGTTGGATGTGGAATTTAATTTTCATCCAAGGACTACCCATGTTGCATACATTTGATGGACCTTGCTACATGAAAAATGAGAAATACATGAAAAACGTGATTACAATCACATTTTTTAATATATTTCTCATTTTTGTGTAACAAAGTCCATCGAAAGTATGCAACATGGGTACTCTTTGGGCAAGGAATTAAATTATGCATCCAACGAGTGCTCCTGTTCAAATTTGAGTAAAACCGTAGTGACATAAGTTGAAAATATGAGTTGGAATTTTTTTTTTTTATATATGATGAATCATCTCCCTTGGTTGACATCATCATCTTGAACCCTATTGATTATTATAAAGTTGATTTTGGTTGTACATTTTTGTTTTGAGGCCCATTTTAGACCTCAAAATTTATTTAATAGTCCATGAATGGATGGTTATACTACATATGATTTAAACTTGGCCATGGAAAAACTATTGCTAATATAGCGATCAAAAAATCTAAGTGGAAGCCACATGTACAACGAGGTTTATGAAGCACTTCATTGTGTTTTATACCATCCATTCCATATTTTTGAAGAAACAAATAGAGAACATAAAGAGATTTTTGTATCCCCTTATATTGTTCCAAGTGAATATTCCATTATGAGTTTCCACATCTACCATATGAACATTGTGAATAGCTTGTCTAAAGAGGCCAATCTTAGACCGTCTATGTAAACCATATTTTTTCTTCTAGGGTTTGAATATATTTAAATCACCTCCTTTTATCCATAAGGAGGGGTTGGATACTTAAAAAATCTTCTTAATTTTTTGTTTTTTCACTCACCAAATGTGGCCTATATACGTTGGTGATGAATCCTTCCTCTAAGGTAGCTTCCAAGTTGAATCACACCATCATAATACATGAAGATACAAAAATGTCTATTAAGACGACTTCTTCCAGGTTCCATAAGATTTCAAAGCCATTGACATGACCCAAGGCATCAAATGTTATTGATTGAGAACCTTTCCAAATTTTATGGGTTAGTTGAGCTATCATTTTTCTTAAACACAATTTATCGCAACACTATAATCATTGGAGAATATTTCTTGAATTTTTCTCTAAGGAGACTTTGGTCATTGAGATTGTTGAGGCCCTGAATATTACAAGAGATGATATCATGAGAGATTAGGTTTATCATAGGGGAACACCTTTGTAATAAACAACATTTGACCTGAATTGATGATATTTTTTCCTAGTTCTCACAACTTCTGGATATTGTATTTCCATCCCTCTTTTTCCCTATTTTATGGATACACAAAAGATATTTTGATTGATGGGTGTGAATCCCTAATTAGGAATGGGAAAGGATGGATCCTGGGGGTTCCTAGTGGTGTTGATAGTGGGTTTTTAAGAGTCATTTTCGAATGAGTTGCACTTGAGACTCATGAATGGAGAGAGGGTATTCACCATGCCAAGCATTAGTAATTCCCTAAATACATGGTTATCTAGATCAATATCCTCAATGACTATTGGTTCCTCATTAGATTTAATGTCTTCCATAAGATCTCCTTTGGCACCTTCCTGTGGTTTGATATTTTTAATGCTAGCCTATTTCTTGCGAGTGATCGAGGTCTCTTGACCTGTGATTTTCCTAGGGTGGAGATGAGAAGAATTATTTGTGTTGGCATTATGGCTAGTGTGTTGTCCTTGATGGAAACCTGATTGAAAAATATTTCCTTGATGTCAACTAGGTTATAATATGATGATTATGGAACTATTGTAGATGGCATGTTTGATAGTACAAATATTACAGAGCATATGAGAAATAAATGGAAGTTTAGTTATAGATGCATGAAAAATGTAAAGTTTGAAAAGTATACGCGAGCCCTATTAAGAAGAATTGCATACATATGTAGGATCTATGAACAAAAGTCGCATACATAATTTGAACCATGGAAAATTGGATACCTAGGGCATTTCCATTGTAATTTCCCATAGTATTGTGTCGACAATGTCTATTTGATCCCATAAAATGAATACCAACATCATTACCAAGCGGTTTTCCTATGGTATTAGCAAGGAAAAAATATATATATATATAAGGAGATGGATATCAATGAGTTAAGTGTGAATTGGATCGATTATTCATGTATGATCAAATTTGGAATAGGTGTGCACTGGGGAGCAAAGAGAAGCCTCATATCTGAAATATCTGAAGATGTATTAAATATATGCTTGATTGATTTTCTTGTTTAAGTGGCTAACAATGCAATATATGTGGTTGTAGTATGGTATGATTTGAATGTGTTTGCAGTGATATGTGAATTTAACAGTATGTGCCTCGAGATATGGGTTTGACAGATGTTGTGATTTGCAACGAAGATTTAATTCCATTTTTAGGATCTATACGCATGTTTTCTTCAGTATTGTCACACACATGAACGGATCTGGTTTAGCATTGTCATGTATAAATTCCATGATTATGTATTCAATATGTTGAAATATATACGCTGGTGTTATACATGTTAATCGTGTACATACACATATCTGTTTTCACGTATATGTACTAGGGTATGCAATTGTTGCTTGGTGACGACATTTGATGAGTTATGTTTTTGTTTTTGTCTTTCAATGATGTCTTGATTAGGTTGGTTGATGTATGTCAATGTTATTTGGTATATCTTTTGTTTGATTTGGTTGCAGTGGTTGGTTGAGATTCATTTTAGTGATTGGTTTCCTTCCGTCTTCAATGGCTTGATGGTTCAATGATTCAGTTGGTTTATAGTGTTTCAATGATTCAGACTTTGTGATTCATTATTCAATTTGGTATATTGGTTTGGGCTTATTTTTGGTGTGGGTCCAGTGGGAAAATTTGATGAAAGGTGGCTTGCATGTTTTCATGTGTATTTGAGACAGGTGGATCCAGTATGAAATATTATGAAACATGGTCCACAAGGGTGTTGAGGGTTGTAGCCTTCGATGAGGGGGTAGGAGCTCCCTTTCGGTAGGACCAAGTAAATGAGATTAGGGGGATGTAGCTCCCTTCCAGAGGGCATTGGAGAACAAGTGGAGGTTGTAGCCTCCTACAAGTGGGTGCCTACGTTCTGGTAAGATTCTGTGATAATAAAAAATGTAATGGATATTTATTTATATAATAATAAATAAAACAGAGACAACAAAAATGATGGTTTTATCCCACATTGGTTTTTCACCTAATATCCTGGTGTTCATATGTGCTGATGTGTTTCTATGTGTTGTGATTTATCTGTTATTTATTGCAGACTGAATGGATAATGAACTAATAATCTAATGATTATGTTAAACATATTATGGAAGTTATGAAAATTTAAGTAATATGGATATACACAGTTTGCATTCACTGAAATTGTGTACACACGCAGGTTGTATGAATAACAATAGCATACAAAATTATTAATTTGAAATTACAGAAAAAGTGAAATAAAAATATTGATTCACCCCCCCTCCCCCTTCCATTTTTTATCAGAGTAGGTCCCTCAAAAGGAGCTTGATCACTTGAAGGGAGATCTAACAAGATGAGTAGTCAAGATGGATTTTTATCTACCAAACCGCCTTTGTTTAATGGAAGTTCAGAATGAGAGTGTACTCACAGTCATTAGGATCTTATGTATTGGGAATTTTTGAAGGTGGATATCAATATCTATCTTCTATTCCTACAAATAATACAAGAAATAAGAAGTGAGAACAATCCAAAGGCAGTAAATGTTATCTTGGGAGGATTCGTTGAATTTGAATTTTTGAAAGTCATGCAACTGGACACTGGAAATGAAATATGGGATACACTTATTCAAAGTTATGAAGGAGATACTAAGGTAAAGAATGTCAAACTCAAATCATATAGAATTCAGTATGAGTCCCTTAGGATGCATGATGACGAAATCATTGCAAACATTTTCCTTAGAGTATATGAGATTACTAACACTATGAAAGGGCTTGGGGAAAAGATAAAGGATTTTGTTATTTTTGAAAATATTTTGAGATCACTAACCCCAAAATACAATTCTAAAGTATCCTCCTTTAAAGAAATGCGAGATTTGATATTACTTTAGAACAACTTCATGGGATCTTTATTTCTTACGAGATGAGAAAAAAGGGGAATACACAAAAAATCAGAGAAGTTGCATTCAAAGCCAAATACAAAGGAAAATAAATGGAAGACCCTAAAGATACAAACTACATTTTAGATGAGGAAGAAGAAAATTTTGTGGAGTTGCAAGTGGGAATTGGTAAATTCAAAGGTAAAGTTCCCTTTAAGTGTTTTTCTTGTGGAAGAGTATGTCACTATGCATCCAAATGTCCATATAAAGAAAAGGAGAAGGAAGTTGACAAGAAAAATGCCAAAAAGAAGTTTTCTACCAATAAACGTAATGAAGATAGTCAAAGCACATTTGATGATTAGGAAGATTCATGTTCATATTCTAACACTAGTTACAAAATAGTTATGCCTCTTCAATATCAATCAACTAGTGAATTAGATAGTTGTGAAGAAGATGATTTAATGTAACATTGAACGAAATTGATAGACTTGGGAATGCAAACAAAGAACATGAAACAAAATAAAGTAGTATGGTCAAGGAAATAAACATATTAAAGATTCAATTAGAGGAAACTCATAGAAGAACATATGTCTTAGCAAAACATCTCCAAGAAAGGGAAAGGCATTGTGAAAAAATAGAATAAGAAATGGTTATTCTAAGGGAAGACTACGAGAAAATAAACAAATGGGTGAAGGAATTTGAATCAATACAAAATATTATTAATGAACAACACTATCCTCTAATCAAGATAGGAATTGGATAAAACCACATGGTTTTAGGACCCACAAAAGAATTAATCAAGTCTCTCATCAGATATGAAAACATCAAGATCAAAGAAATTTGTATCAAGTTCGTCAAGATCAATTCCCAGGTATAAAACATGGTTTTATGGATATTGTTTCAGTTGTAACTAATTTGGGCATAAGGCCCCTAATTGCAGGTCAAGCAGATGGAATGGAAGCACACAATTCCATGGATACATGAGATGGTTTAAACATCACACTCTTGAACACATGATCAAAAAAATGTTGACATATTTGGTGGAAGAAGGGGCAACAGTCAGAGACGTAGGGAATATTATCCCTACTAAAATCCATTGTCCTTAATGCATAATTCTAATAGTAACTATAGAAGTAAATTTCAGGTACATATCCTCATGGATAATAGATAATGACTATCAGGTCCATAGGATCAATGGTGTATGATTTGAGGGGTAGCTATGCATGTGTATATTGATGATTCCATATGTTGTTATGTTATTCTTTTGGTGATGTTGCATCTGATGAAGAGAATGTGAACAAGGACATACATGACATGTTCAGGGGGAGTCGTGGCTATGAAAAATCAATATTTTACATTTTGTACATGATTCTTATGAATCACAGTTGCGTATGTACACATTTTTTGAGTTAGACAGTCGCGTATGTTTTTCTATGGTGATAAAGAGGTGGCACAATTTCAGGGGGAGCTTCTCATATGCTTCCATCAATTCATTATTAAAATTTTGGATCTAATATTGATTTGTTGTAGTATGATAATAATTCCCATATGTTTTTTAGGAATGGTGTTGGTTTGTGACGAGTCTATGAGTTGTTGCAAAATCCTATATTATTATTGTTGTTGATATGATTCTTTAGTGTATTTCTTATTGGTAAGAAGGATATAATGTGATCATAATTGATGATGAAAATTTGGCACAAGTTTGGGGGGGAATATTTTATTCTTCTAATGACTCATTATTGGCATTAAGGTTTCTTGAAGACCCTTTGTTATATGATGATGGCTATGATGAGTTCATATCATTACTGGTGATATGGATATATGGTTATTGTTGTTGTCACTACTGGAAAATATATATGTTGTTGTCATTATGTCATGGATGCTTAGATTTCACGTGGTGGAGTTATGGATGGTGCTTTATTATTGCTACTATTATATAAATCAATATTTTTGATGCAATTGACGAGGAAGATATGCATGTTGGGGCTTATTGATAATCAATATGCTATTGATCGGTTCTATTCTACTTAATGGCTTGTGATGCTGGAGTTACTTGGTATTTCTTAGATACTTTACATATTTGGTCATGTATTTATGATATTGAAGGGAATAATGCTACACTATTATATCTTCCTAGTGATATATTGCTTCTTGATGATGAGGATGTCCATGCCGCTATTATTAATGTTGTTGTTATCATATGATTATGTTGTAGATGTCTATTTGAAGCATGGTGGTTGTTGATGAGTGTCATGGTTTTGATACAACAGACACTTCCTTGTTGAAATCCTTATATTTCTCTTGATGTAAAGTTCATCGAAAGACCCATGTTGTAATTATTGTAAAATTTAGTCACGTATGGGCTATTGGGATCAAGTCATGTCATATATGTAATCCCATTATTTGGACGATTGATCTAAAATTTGGGTCAAATGTGTAACCCCATTATGTTGGGTGAATGATCATAGAGTCATTGATTATAGGAAATTTCATCAATAGTCATGTATTTGAGTCATAAATCCTTGTAATTTTATTTCATATCACTATAAGGTCTAGCATATGTTCAGGGGGAGCATGATCAGTATGCATACTTCATAATTCATATCAATATACCAAAATTACAGAGGAGCGCTACAAAGGAAAGTACTTCATTCAACCTAGTTCAACCCCTTTCCCTTGATTTCAAAGGGGGAGAGAAGACTTTGTGTTTGCAGGTGGTTTGAAAGCACCAAAGAGGTTGTCATCAAGTCAAAATGGGGAGATTGTTAGCATTCTGGCTAATGCGTTGTCCTTGATGGAAACCTGCATGAAAAATATGTCCTTGATGTCAACTTGGTTATAATATGATGATTATGGAACTATTGCAGATGGCATGTTTGATGGTATAGAAATTAAAGAGGATATGAAAAACAAATGGAAGATCAATTATAGATGGATGACAAATGTGAAGTTTGAAAACTATACATGACTCATGTGAAGAAGAATTGCACACATACACAGGATCAATGAACAAAATTCCCCTACATAATCTAAACCATGGAAAACTGGATACTAGGGTTCATTACCATGGTAATTTCCCAAATTATTGTGTCGGTAATGTCTATTTGATCTCTTCAAATGAATACCAACAACATTACCAAGGTATTTTCTTGTGGTATTGGAAAGTAAAAAAACTATATAAGGAGATGTAGATCAAGGATTTAAGTTTTCATTGGCGGATTATTCATGTATGATAATATTTGGAACATGTGTGCACCAATGAGAAGGAGAAGCCTCAGATCTAAAATATATGAAGATGTATTGAATATATGCTTGATTGATTTGCTTGTTTAAGTGACTAAAAATGCAATAACTATGGTTATATTATGGTATGATCTTAATGTGTTTGCAACAATATGTTAATTTAATAGTATGTGCGTCGAGATCTGGGTTTGATAGATGTTGTGATTTGCAGGGATGATTTAATTTAGTGGTTTAAGTTTTTTACACAAGTTTTCTTCAATATTATCGCGTATGTTAGTGTCAGTCAATTCTGCCTATCACTAATGATCAAATGTGCTCCTACAAGGTTTTTTTTAGGGTATTAAATCAAATTTTTATGGTTTCAGTAGGTCTTCAAATAAAAATTTGGTCACTGGCAAGTGTGTTCAGATGTGTTACTACTCCTTTCAAAAATTTCATGTTTTGGTCTTTGCCATCATTTAGTTGGATGAGTCACCACTGAAATGTCTCCATCATCATCTCAGTCATACCACCATGGTCATCATTTAGCTCATTTCATGAAATGTCACCATTAGGTCTTAGGGTCAAATTCATAAAAAATCTTCCATTTCACCAATAAATCCGGCATTGAAGGAGTAGTAATATGGAAAATTCTCAATAAAGTATTTGTAAAGTGTAATTTCAATTCAAATATGGATGTAATATGTTTCTAAATGTTTCAAAGCTGCAAAGTTTCAATTCAAAGGTCAAAACACATGGTGGGCCACTACACCACTATGAGGAGAATTTGATTTCCAAAAGCTACAAAGGACCATACAAGCATTTCTTTCATTCATTTCATTGGAATTGAGAACTAACTCACCAGAAAAGACCATCTTAGCACAACAAGTATCGAAGTACACTCTCAAAAGGTGATTGGAACCCTCTCCAGGCAACCACGTTGCATTTTCAGCCAACCACATTTTTTTTTTGACCCTTCGATGTGTTTTCACTTCTAGAGGAAAAAATTTCATCTTCAAAGGGTTTTCAGTGGAAATTGAAGTTCCATAAGCCTGATGACAAGTAAGTTGAATCTCTTTCCATCTCCTATCAACATTTATTTCATTCTTTCAATGGTGAAACCGTCCCACACTCCCCACGTTGTGTTTTTGGTGGGTGAGCTCCATAGTTTGAGTTGAAAGAAAAAATACATAATTCACTACATATTCTACCCTTCCCCACACCCAAATACATTTCCCACAACCCTCTCACCCTCATTTCCCTAACCCCTACACCTAACCCTAGAGCCTACACTATGTTTTTGGGCTGTTTTAGGGTTAGGACTGTGTTTTAATTCCCTGCACTAATCCCTACAATAATTTTGTCATTATCCACCTCCCTAAGCTTCCTAATACACCTATCTACCTCCCAAAATTTTCCTACTCACATATCTTCTCCCTAATCCCTTCACCCCCTCCCCTCACCTACTCCCCCTTTCTTTCACTAGGGTTTTGCTTTACGATTGTAAACAACGGAGGGAGGAAAGAAACCATACAAAAAAGGAGGACAAGTGTCAAGGTTTGAGCCACTTCACACTCAGGAGTTTATGTCTTCATCATTGGCCAAAAAATGTTTTCAAAATGTAGGATGTTTAGGGTTTTGTGAGAAAATCCAATAGGTTGGATATCATGCCAAGTTAACAATATTGTTTGCCACAAACCTTAGGAGAGATAAGGTCATCATTTTAGGAGTGATTTTTACAATTTCAACTGAGTCCATAGCCACAACTACAAGGATACCAAAAAGTGGATAAAGGTGGTTCAAGAACTTAGACTTGGATGTTCAAAATTACAGAGCTTTCATTTAAGGTCATTATAAAGATGCCATCAAGAAAATATTTCCTTTTGGACAGTTGCTAGACAATTTTTCTTCATTGATGAAGGCCATAATGAGGTATTTCACATGTGAGGGTAGATTCTCAAGGTTGTCCAAATATCATGTCAAATTGTTAATTCATTTCACAGGGGTAAAAACTCTCAACCTATCCTACTATCTCTACAAAAGATTGGCTAAAATGGCAGAGAAAGTGCAACATAAAGAGAGTGATCATCAAGCTAGTCTTTTCCACCATGGCCTCATCAAAATAATCGTCTTACACTAGCTTAGACATATGAATATCTCTTGGTAGAAATTCATTCAGTCCACTGTCCTTTTGCCCCCTGCTAGTCAACCTACTAGCCAAACTACACCGTCAGCACCATCCAAGCCAAGGGAGGTTGGCTCATCTAGCAGAATTTCAGTCAAGAGGACACGTAGGGAAGAGGTGACTCAAACATATCAAAGAGGTAATAGGCTTGTGTTTTCTCCAAACATTGTTGAAAGGGCCAAGCCTATATCAGCTCAACATGGATCATCATCACAACATGATGCAACTGTGCAAGATGAGGAGCCATTCCATCTTGACACTGCATTGGCAGACTTTGAGATGAATGAAGAGAAAAAAATAGCAGATAAAATCATCATGGAGAAGGATGCTGAGATAAAATAACTTAAGGAGAGCTTGTCAAAGACCAACTTTTTTCTTTCATTCTTGCAGCAAGAAAATATGTAATTAAAGGTAAATCAACTACTCTTGAATAAGCCTAAGGTTGATTTGGGCAAATAATATGTAAACGTTAAAGTAGTGGTTGATATAGATGATTCATATGATTAGGACGAGCAGGTAAGAAGAAATATACCAAGGAAAAGAGGCCTCAAAAGGGAAATTGAGCAACAAAAAAGCACAACTCCACCAAGGACCCAAATGATAGTTGATGAGCTCATATTGGTAGAAATTGAGAAGGATAGGGAATATTGGCTTGATAGAGTCAATTTGGAGAAACTCCTAAAAATGGAAAATAAGAACAAAAACATACAAAGACACATGGGCATGCATTACTACACAAAAAATCAAGTGTCTTGGGTAAGAATCAAGCAATTGAAGGAAAAACTCAAGGAACCCTAATGAAGAAAAAAGATAAGGGAAAGTTGGATTTGCTTGTTGATGCTTCCCTCATACCATAACATACCGCCATAGGTCTCCATTGAGAAAATTTGGAAATTTTTTGACAAATTTATAATTTTTTGGGCATTTTGGAAATTTTGCACAGTTTTTTATCCAAAAGGGTAGCGAGCCTCACGCTGAGATTTTTTTGGGGGCAACGAATTGACAAAAAATTTTCATTTTTGGATTGATTTTGACCTGTAAATCAACTTCGGCTATTGGGAGAGCCATTTCAGCACATTATTGCGCATGCAAAGGTAAAAAAACTACCAAAAATCACCTTTTTGCCTATTTTTTCAGAGGCACGCTACGCTTTTGGAGTAGTTTTGGGGGAAATGATTTTTGGAAGGCTAGAAGTCATCATTTTATGTGCTTGAAAATCCTATGATGTAGTAGACATCCGTAGACTTCTCCAATATCTTTCAGATCTTGATTTGGACCTCGGGAACCCCTCAAAAAATCACTTACACCTAGCACATTGCACTTTCTCCTAACACATTGCGCTTTCCTGTCAATTCGTTGTGCTTTTGCATGGAACTCATTTTTCTCAGTTTTCTCAGTCCAGTTCGACTTTTGCTGATGTAATTTGTCAGTTTTGGGATTGTAATGATGTAATCAATGTAAATTTGCTTGTTAAAGTGAAAATTATGTGGATTCATGCTTGTAAATGCTTTTCAAGGTCAAATGTATCATTTTTCTATTGTGAGGAGAGTTTTGTTAACCTTCCTAGACATTAGGTTTTGGTTGAGGAATTCATGTGAATTGTTCATACACTCTATGATTCGACCCCTTGAGAGAGGGGAAATGTTTTTTGGTCTATATGTATGGATTTCTTAGCCATTTTGATGGTTGGACATCAGAGGGTGGAATTCATCTTTTATACACGAAATCAAAGGACCAGTTGCAACTATTATTCATGAATTCTCGTGTTGTGAGTTTGTGATGTTTTTTTTCTCTCTGTTAAAGAATTATATGAATGATATACATGTCTCCTTTCCATATCTTCATTCTTCAGTGATTTTACTACAAGGTTTATAAGAAGAATTATTTCATGAAATCTCTGTTTTGGTGGGAATGTCATTTTATGTAATCTTCCTTCTTATTTAATGAATTCATGGTGCACATGCTCATTAAGATTTTATTTCTCTTTCAAACCCTACACTACCTTGACAAAATATTAATCCCATCACGAAAACATATATATCTTGATCCTCCATATCTCTTGCAGTTGTAACCTTTGATACATTAACCTAGTTACGTGTTTTTCATCCCTGATCCAGCAGAAAAACCCTAAATATTTGAAAACCCTAGAGTTGAGATATCTAGCCTAAAATACACTCCTGCACCAGTCAGATCCTTGGTTGTGTTTTTCATAGAGATAGCCCTCTATGGTTTGGTAGGGCTAGCTAGCAATCTAAAATCTTGGTTTGAGGTTACCTCTATCGATATCCTTTCAGCCTTGGGACATTGTGGAGGCTAAAATTTATGACGTTGTTGCCGGGGAGCGAAGTGACAGATCTTCCCTGGGTGTATTATTACATTTTCATTGAATTCTAGGCCTATGGGTGATATGACCGAGTTTTTGAAAAGGCTAATTCAAGTTGCAGAGAGATAAAGTGCAAAAACAAGTCAACATAGGCTCCTAAAAGGCATACACGATCAAATCTAGATCCACAAATCCAGTTTCTCTCGTTAAAGATCCGGAAAGACTCATAAGAAAACAAACACCTCAACATTCATAGATTCAGTCAAGTTCATCTACTTTGGTAAGGTCTACATCTTTACCTTCAGAATTTCTTTCACTTGAAGATATTCCTTTTGATCTGAAGTTCGAGTTATCATTGTTTAGATCCAAATCAGAAACATCTATGTCCGAAATTTTATTTTATCCTTTAAGGTTATCTTAAATAACTTGAATTTCTGAAGTTGTATTCAAATCTTTAAATCCTAAAACTATTTATCATCCGTAGAATCCAATTTAAAAGCAGATTTTGATAGGAAGGTTTGGAGTCAATTTGAAAAACTTCAAAAACTAGCAAACCATTTTCAATATACCTCTGAGAAGGCTTTCATACAATATCAGTAGGAGCTCTTGTCTGATGATCCTCTTTCAGCTACATTCCCTCACATTGTTGTTTCTTCATCATCCACACTTCCTCCTACACAACCACCTCTTATACCAACACTTCATGTTGTGACCACAAGCTTACCTCCTAGAAAAACTAAGGTCAATTTCACTCCATTAGTTCTGTCGGGACAACTCACTGATTTACCTCATAACTATGGTTAAAATGAGGAAAAACATTGACAAGATCACATATTTCATAGATTTATAATAAGTAGACAATGATGATGCGAAGATGAGAATTATTGCTTAGAGTTTCTCAGGAGAAGTGAAAAAATGGTTCAGATCTTTGGCAGTTGGTTCAATGCAAAATTCATAGAAATTGACATATCTTTTCCTCGCTAAGTGGGAGGAAAATAAAAATCCACTTTAGATATTGGTCGAGTATAACTCATTGAAAAGGTATCTTAATGAATCAGTTCAAGACTATACTATATGTTTTAATCAGGTGTACAATTCCATTCCTATCAATATCAAACCTCCACCTGATTTGGCCTTGTTGCACTATCCAGATGCCTTTGACCCTGATATGGCATATCAACTTAGAGAAAGAAATCCCACCTCACTGGAGGATATGCAAAAAAATGCAGTCAGCGTTGAAGCCAATCTGTTGGTCAAGAAATCAAAAAGAAAATTTGAAAAGAGAGTCACAATTAAGGAAGAGCCATCAAGTTCATCTAAATAAAATTTGGATAGTTTGATTAGAACTGGTAGAAATAATGTCCATTTCAGAAAGGTAGCCATACATTCAAATATGGAATCCCAATTTCTAAGGACAACAACAACAAGTGCAATTCAGGATTAAGCAGAGAGAAAAAAGCGCTCCAAATCAACAAGCTCAACAACAAATCCACACTCCATTACAACATAACTATACCCAAGGACCTGAAGATGAAGATGAAATTGTTGAAGAAAACCTTCTCTTTTCAAAATATTTGGGACCTATTTATCTTATAGAGGATGATGAGTATACCGAAGAAACATATGTGCCAAATGACCAATAACTTATACTTCCAAATGATGATGGGTTGGCAGTCCAATCTGAGGACTATCAAAGGGGACACCTAAATGCTCTTAGCTCAGCGTAGAGATAGTACAATTTTAGAAACCGAATATTCCTATTACTTCTACTCAAAAGAGAAAAACTCAGCAAAAATATAATCAACCCAAACAAACTTCCCAAGCTAGTCCAAACAAGGAGAAGGAGCATGATGCCATAAATTAGAGAAAGAAAAGTGAGCCATCTATAAGTACATCAAATAAGAATAAGGAAGTGCAAAGGAAGGAATCTACAGCAAAAGAGCAGCTTGAAAAGCAAGATACCATTGTAAAAGAGGTAGAGAAACAATTTAACTTGTTTAGCTTAGAGTGTAAAATTTCTAAGTTAAAGGTGTCTATTCCCCTCACCGAGCTTGTAAAGAATGTTAGATATAAATATAAAATTTCCAATATGTTGAAAGTAGATCACATGTCATACATGGTCAATATCAGTGATGACCATCTCGAACTTATATTTGGTCCAACCGTAGATGGAAATCTTGAAGATAGTGAAGTCCCTCCCTTTTATATCAGCTTGAGGATTCATGATTATATTATCGATAATGCCACATTAGATTACGAGGCCTCACATAATTGAATGTTGAAAGCTATCATGGATAAGTTGGGGCTTGACATAACCCGGCCCTATCATGGCCTCTATTCTTTTGATTCTGGTAGAGTCTGATGCCTTCGTCTTATCAAAGACTCAACGGTCTCTTTGGATCAAATTCTTGCCAAAAATGTGTTGATGGATGTTTTATTTGCTGACATACCTCCAAGGTATTGCATGTTTCTTTCATGGTCATGGGGAGCCAAATTAGGGGGTACTCTACAACTTGATTTTTCATATGCAAAAATTCCGGTATTTGGCCAACTTAGGAAGATATACGAAGAAGTGAAAATGGAATACATGATCACTAGCAAGGATAAACCTAAAAATCACCCCATTAACTCTGTACATACTAATTTAGAGTCCTTATTATTGTATAAGGATTATGGTACTAATTATTTATATATTCAGCTAGTAGAAGGTGAAGAAATTTCAGAATTGTGGAACAATGTCCAAGCGGTCTTGAATGAAGAAAAAAGAAATCAGACTTTCGAAAGCTTTTAGCCAAGAACTTCAGAGAAATAGTGAGTAGAATCACAGCAAAGATCATTTGAGTTAGAGAAAGGTAAAAAATAGATTGAGACACCCGATCCAAAAGAAGAAATAGTTCAATCCACAAAATTTTAGCTTCTCGGTGATGAGGAGGGTCTTTGGACCATGGACTTCGATGGTGCTTTGGGAAAAGATGGAGCTGATATCAGAATCTTGATCCGTATCCCTATACATCAGTCATCCAAAGTCCCACGAAATGTCAGATTGTGTTCTTATAAGCTATATTTTAACTCTTTTAACAATGAGGCAGAATATGAGGCCTTGATCACCAGTCTCTGAATTTTGAAAAGGCTAGGTGCAAAGAGAATTGTAGTATATGGTGACTTCGAGTTGGTTAGAAAATTGGTAAAAGGGGGGTACCAGGCCAAACATCCTAGGATGAGATCTTATCTTAATGTTGTTCTTGATATTCTTAAAATGTTTCCAGAATATAAATTGTCTATGATTTCTAGAAGTCAAAAATTTAAGGTTGATTCATTTGCCACAACAGCCATCAATTTTAAGGTTCCTATTCATGCTACTAAAAAGTTTTAAATTCATGTGAAGCATCGCCTGGCTGTCCCTAAAAATCTGACATATTGGAAAGTATTTTGGGATGATAAACAGATTAATAACTTTCTGTAGATGAAGGAGGAGTTTTCTAACTCCCATATTGATGAAGCATATAATGAAGATCATAAGGTAATTGAAGCTGTTGAAGTTGAGGTGTTGCAACTGAAGGAAAACAAAATTCCATGAGGTCTAGTACCTTTGGAAGAGTTATTTGATCATGATGATGTCTCCAAAAAGCCAACAATGGTCCCCACAGAAGCAGGTGTTGAAGATGTAAACATTGGTACAATGGATAACCCCAAGATGGTCAAGTTATCGAGGTCTTTGTCCCCTGAATTGAAAGGTAAATATACAACTCCCTTGAGTGAGTTTTCTGATGCTTTCTCTTGGGAGTATTCAGATTTAAAGGTGTACAACAAAGGCATTGTCTATCACACCATCCCAATCAAGTCGGATCAAAATCCATTAAGCCAGAATTTGAGGAGAATCAATCCAAAGTTGCTTCCATCGATCGAAAAAGAGGTAAATAGACTTTAAAAATCTAGTATTATAGTTCATATTCAATTTTTAGATTGGACGTCTAACCTCATGCCAGTAAGGAAGATGACAGGGGAGATTCATCTTTGCATAGATTTCAGAAATCTGAACAAGGTTTCCTTAAAGGAAAAATATCATTTGCTGAAGATGGACCACATCATGCAGAGGGTTACTGGAGCTTCAAGGATGTCACTTCTCAATGGATATTTAGGATACAACTAGATTTTGGTGCATGAAGATGACCAAGAGAAAACAACACTTACAACGTCATGGGGTACCTTCATGTACGCCAAAATGTGATTTGGGCTCAATAATGTAGGGGCTACATTTCAGCGGGCTATGGATATCACTTTATCGAATGAGAAGGATGTATTTCTTGTAGTTTACCTTGATGATGTTACTATATTCTCACAGTTAGATGATCAGCACCTATATCACTTGAGAATAGTGTTTCAAAAATGCAGAAATTCGGCATCTCATTGAATATTACGAAAAGATTATTTTCCATGAAGGAGGGAAAACTACTTGGGTGCATCATCTCAAAAGATGGCATCCACATTGATCCCTCCAGGATCGAAGCAATTTAGCAGTTGGAATTCCCAAGGAACAAAAAGGAGATCCAATCATTCAACGGTAAGATAAATTTTTTGAGGAGATTCATCCCTAATCTCGCTGAGCACCTTTGAGATATGACATATATGCTGAAGAAGGACAAGGAGGCAAGATGGTCAGAAAATGCAAAGAAATCATTCAATTCAGTCAAATTTTATTTAACATGTGCTCCCACATTGATCAGCCCTGATTATACTTTAGACTTCATTATATTTTCATTTGTTTCTGAGCACTCTTTGGCTGTCGTACTAATGCATAAAAAGGATTCAAAGACAGAGCAACCAATTTCCTTTTTTGGCCAGACCATAAGAGATGCAACAGTTAGATACAAAATTATTGAAAAACAAGCTTTGGCCTTGGTGAAAGCATTGAAGGACTTTCGGGTAAACATCCTATACTCTCACATCATAGATTATGTTCCGAATGAAAGGGTGAAAGATGTGTTGATGAAAACTGATCCCGAAGGGAGGCGAGGGAAATGGATTGCAACCATACTTGAGTATGATCTGGAGATCAAGCCAACAAAGTTGATCAAGGGACAGGGTTTGGCAAAGTTTATGGCGAAATCTAATTTACATGTGCTGGACATAAATATGATTTATGCACTTTTTGAAGAGGAGTTTGATGACATGTTTGTTGGGTATGTGTTATATTCTTTCCACGACTAGCTCCACACACTGTACGTTGCGCCGGGCGCAGCAGGGGGGCCCTGTCGGGGTTCGGGGTAGAGGCCCAGCGAATTTTTTTTTGGTGTGCGATCCCACTCATATGCGGACCCACCCATGTTTTTTTCATGAGTTTGCACATGGTTTTGGGGTACGATGGTTTTCGGCCCCTGGTATTTTGTAGATCTGGTCAAGGGAACTACGGTTATGTTCTAATCCAGGGTTAATAGATTGGGGTTTATGTATGCTTCGGCATGTATATATATGTGTTGTAACACTAAAAGGAATATAATGAAAAATCAAGCTGGTCGTCCCGATTTGGGATCCAGGGGAAAATCTCTGTGTTTATCTGTTTTATGTTTTATGCTCTCGCTATTGTTTATTTTCTGTTATAAGATTCGTGTGTAGATAATTTATGTTCAAGGTTAAAACCCACATTTGGTATCGTAGTTGTTTTGGCTTCCATAAGGCGATGCCTGCTATTATGGTTTTTCACTGGCTCGAGGTAGACCCTGTTCAGTGGGAGATCTGGGGGATCGATTCTTGCGGTGAAAGAAGATGGCAAGTGGCGGAAAGATAGAGATCGAGAAATTTAATGGTCAGAGTTTTGAGTTGTGGAAGCTCAAGATGGAGGATCTGCTGGTGGATAAAGATCAGTGGATCGCGGTAGATCCAGGTACTAAACCAACGGCAATGTCAGATGAAGATTGGAAGAAACTGGATCGGAAGGCTAAGAGCACAATACTGTTGTGTGTGTCAGATTCAGTATTGTTGAATGTATCTGGGGAAGCTACGACGAAGAATTTGTGGGAAAAACTTGGGACTTTGTACCAATCTAAGTCTCTGGTGAATAAGTTGTTCATGCGGAAAAAGCTGTATAACCTGAGGATGAAGGATGGAGACTCGGTGACAGAGCATCTGAACGCCTTCAATACTGTGGTAAGTCAGCTGTCGTCTGTTGATATTAAAATCTCAGATGAAGATAAGTGCATCAGTTTGTTGTGCTCTCTACCAGACTCGTGGGACAGTCTGGTTATTGCAATAGGTAGCAATACAACTACCTTGAATTTGATGACATTGTCTCAGCCTTGCTGTCGGAGGAAATGAGACGGAGAAATATGGAGGGTCAGAATGGAGATGCCTTATCTGTACGAGGAAGGTCCCAAAACAAAAACAAGAATAAGGTTTCGAGTGGGAGATCTAAATCTAGAGGGAGATCTAAATCTCCCGGAAAGTTTGTAAAGGTGTGCTGGAAATGCGGAAAGGAAGGACACTACAAAAAGGAATGCAGATCTAAAGCTCCTGAGAAAGGAAAGGGATCTGATGAAGCTCCTTCTGCAGAGGCAAAAACCACCTCGGATGAAGGTGGGGATGTGTATTTGGCTTCTTCTTCAAATACACATGTGGATCATGAGTCATGGTTGATTGACTCAGGTGCATCCTTTCACTTCACTCCCCATAGGGAGTGGTTCTGCGAGTATGAGAAATATGATGGTGGTGATGTCTTCCTAGGGGATGATAGGAAGGCCAGAATCGTCGGACGTGGAAAGGTCAAGCTGAAGCTGCAAGGTGGCAGGATTAGAACACTTCAAAATGTATTCTCGCATTTGGCCAAATCGATTATGTAAGCAAGATGGATGATGTAGGTGTAAAAACAATGTTCGAGAAAGATGCCTCGTGAGATGGTTCAGAGCACCTGTATTAATGGTGGAGTTTGGATTAAACTCAGATGTTAGGGTAAAACACCGTTATCATGGGTGTAACATTGGTTCCTAAAAAGTGGAGCGAAAAGCTCAGCCGCCGTTCTGAGAAAAGACTATAGATGGCACTCAAAGGCTTGGATATTGGAGATAAGGGCCTTGGATACCGTATAGAAAATGGTGGTAGAAGGTATGTCTAATTTCTCTCTAGATTTCGATTTCTCGTGAAAATTGTATGGGAAGCAGAATCAAAGAGTTTTCGCCGGTGCTAAGAGGGTGAACAAGATATTAGAACTTGTGCACAAAGGATGTGTTTGGATTCCAAGGTCGGGCCCATCAGCACCTCATTTGCAGGTACTATGTTTCATTCATGAATGACTTCTCAAGGAATACATGGATATATTTCTTGAGGAAGAAATCTGAAGTCTTTGACAAATTTAAAGAATTTAAGGCTCTGGTGGAAAACCAGACAGAGAAGAAGAGAAAGGCATTGAGGACAGATAATGGTGGGGAGTTCTGCAAGAAGGAATTTGAAGAGTTCTGTAAGAAGTGTGGTATAGCACGGCAGAAGACTACTCCATACACACCTCAACAAAACGGAGTTGCAGAAAGAATGAACAGAACACTGATGGAAAAGGCAAGAAGCATGCTCAGTGGTACCGGGTTAGGACAAGAATCCTGGGCAGAGGCAGTGGAGACTGCATGTTACTTAGTTAACAGATCACCTTCATCAGCGTTGGAGGATAAGACTCCACATGAGGTATGGACTGGTAAGAAACCCTTTCTTTCACATCTAAGGGTATTTGGATGTGATGCATATGCACATGTTCCAAAGGAGAAAAGGACCAAGTTGGATAATAAATCTGAAAGGTGCATCTTTATTGGGTATAAGGATGTTTAAAGGGTTACAAGCTTTGGAACCCAGAAACAAGGAAGGTTGTGTACAGCCGAGATGTGGTGTTTAGAGAGGTGAAAGATGTTGTTACACATGAGTTCCTACCAAAGGAACCTGAGAAGATAGATTTTGAGCTAAAGGAGGATGAATCAGACTCTACAACAGAAGAAGACTCAGAAGAGGAAGAGCCATAAACTCCAACTTTGAGAAGATCAACTCGGGAAAGAAGACAACCAGAAAGGTATATTCCATCTGCTTTCTGTTCAAATTTTGCCTTAACTATAACTGATGATGATCCCAGAACTGTCAGGGAGGCAGTAGATTCAGAGGATGGAAAACTATGGAAGGAGGCCATGGTTGATGAAATGGCATCCTTGCATAAAAATGAGGCATGGGATTTGGTGGAGTTTCCGGCTGGAAGGAAGCCCATCGGGAGTGTTGTTCAATCTTTAACATTAGTCATGGGTGTATTAAAGGGTTGACAAGCCATGTATTAAATTTTATATTAAAGGGCGAAATATTTCAAAAGTGGGTCGAAAGGAGACAAGGTAATGAAAGCCAAGTGCATTAAAGCCGATGGGGAATTAACACAAAAATGGTGAAGTGTAAAGCCAAAATGGAACGCAAGACCGATGTACGAGAAGAAAGTGCAGCCACGTGAAGACGCACGTGGGAAATTCCGAGGGGGTCGAGCAGCGGGGGAAGGAAGGGATCCATACCCCCGCGGAATTGTGACACGTAGCATGGTGGGGGACTCAACGTTAGAAGGGGGTAGTATGAGCCTGCCGCGTGGCGTGGTGACATGGAGGAACGAAAAGTGGACCCTCACGGTGGGTAGTGTATGTTTTCAGTCGGTATAAGAGCTCATATGTTTCAGAAACTATACAGCGCATATGGTAAAAAGGTAAGGTAAAGTCCATTAGGTCAGCTGGTACCGAGACCCGTACCAGCCTTAAACCCGGCACGAGCCCACCTGCACTCTGACATACCCAATCCCTATGCGCCACGTGCCTCACTGTTAGTGTCCTTAGGACACTTGCCTTCATTCGTTTTATCCATTCGTCTTTTTATCTCGAATTACCCAGTCCAGAGATAACATTCCCTCCGTATTTCACTCCAGTAAAAGGTCACAGGTTCCCGTCTACGGCGTATACCAAGTAGCAAAGAGCGTCTGGTCTACCCCAATCACTGTCAGAGTTCCCCGCGTCGCTTTCCCGAGCAGATTTACCTTCCATTCAGGTATTCCATTATCCATTCTCCCTCTGTTTTCCTTTCACTTTTTTCGAATTCTTGAATGTCAGCCATGGGAAAGGTAACGCCAAAGAAGAATGAGCCCGAAACCTCCCAGGTCCGTGAATCTAGGAATCCCCCTGGTTTCGAACCTCTCTATGACTTGCAAGCTAGTATCTGCGACCCTAAATACCCATTCGACATACGCAACATCAAACCCTTGCTTTTCAGTCGCCATCTCAAGAACACAGACCGTTACCGGGTAATCATGTCGGGCCTATACCACCAAATCACCCCTCAGGTCCATTCTGTGGTTGATTTCATCACCTGGCACAGAGATGTCTTCGACGTGCATCGGGGCACCTTCATTTCCCCTCAGGGGAACATGGTTTTTTCCCTTTCTCCCGATGTTATCAAACAAGCCCTCCGCATCCCTACCAGCACCACATATGTTAGTTTCAAGGACGCGGCCTTGCAAGCCCAGTTCATCAAACAACCATGGCAGGCCCGGCGAGCTTTCATCTCCTCCATAACCGTTGACCAGGCTGCTTCCTTGCCCGCCGCGGAGCCGTTCCCATTAAGTCTGTTCGTTGAAGAGGTTCGGCCCATTCTCTCTCTGATCGCTGGCCTTTTAGGGGTAGGGAGTCCGGAGGACATCTCCAAGGTGTGCGTCCATTTCTTATGGCTCATGTCCCAGAAAGGGGTGGTTTTAGATATTCATGGTTTCCTCTCCACAGCCATTCAAACCCAATTCCAGGAGCTTCCACAAACCCGTCAGTTCCGTTTTTGTTCAATGGTTTTTTACCTCTTCTTGTTCCAGCACGCCGATAAGTTTGACCGTTTGGGGTTAGACAAAGTTTACCCTGAGAATTCCAAACCCAGACCAGTCTTCGACTAGAATTTCTCTGTGCGTCAACTACCTAAGGGAGAGGGTTATGCTAACTTTGTGAACACTTCCATGTCTATTGCCTATACCATTATTCATGACTCGCCTTCCCCTAGGGTCTTCCCAGAAATGAAAGGCTGGCTGCAAGCCGGAAAATACCAGAGTACTCGAGATTGGTTTCTTTTCAAGGACTACACTGAAATTCAGGTCTATGGAGCTGAAGTCGCCCCATACCGGTTGCCGGTGTTCCCTGTCTGACGATTTTATGCACTCGAGTACATCCGGCAAGCCCTCAAGGCCGACCAGCTCCATTTTTCTCCTGCCAAGAAGGGCTACATCCTAAGGCTTCCCATTGAAATCGGCCCCTTCGTGGTAAACTCGAGACATGCCCTCCCGATTTTTGAGAAATTGCTGCAAGAGATGGACCTAAGGCTGGGGAAAAGCTGGGCCTATGACCCACGAGAAATTATTTCAAACAAAAGGAAAAGGAACAGGTCTACACCCTACATACACGAGCCGAGGCCATTTATGGAATGGAGGGCTAACCACGAAACTTGGCCCTTGTTTTCGCAGATGGAGACAGATTCATCTGCTACAGGGGAGGAGGAGGAGGTCAACAGAGGCACAGGTGGAGAAGAAGCAGGTACCTCAAGAGCAGCGCCCCCTCCCAAAAGACAAAGGACGGCCACCAGTGAGGCGGAAGTCATAGGGGAGGAGCAATTACTGGAACCCTTCACGAAGTTCGGAGAATTTGATAAAGGAAAGGCCGGGATAACAGTGTTAAGAGACAGCGCCACTTCCTCTGATTTCACAGAGGTCACGCAGGCTATCATTGAGCACACTTCGCCCAGGGCAGTTGAAAGGGATCAAACGAATAAAGTGATCTGCGACAAGTACAAAGCTGATCTGGGGGGATATGTTGAGAAGTATCATACCAGACTCTCCGCCTCCATCAACGCGGACACTGAAAGCCTAGTATTGTCTATGGCAGAAGCTCTCCTGGATCCCAATTCTGATGTTCCCAACTATCGGGTGCTCGAATTTTCCATTGACATGAAGAAGGTACCAGCCAACGACATGTGTGACCTATTCCATACGGTATGCGATATGATGAAAGATAAATTGATGCAGATCACCCTTGCGCTGAAGAAGTTAGAGCAGAAACATGACAAATTGAGGGATTCCCTGGAAGACGAACAAGTTAGCTGCCGCGCCAGAGCACACCAGCTGTGTGTTCTCCAGGACCAGATCAAGAACCAAGAGGAGGGGGGAACAAGTGCACAGGCAGCTCTCATTGATCAGCTACAGAAAAAGGTTGCATCAGCCAAAAGACAGGCCCGTATACCGGCTGCTCACCATGTCCAAACGGCTGAATTGGTACAGGTGGAGAAGGAGAAAACAGAGCTGTCCGCCAGGCTATCAAAAGAAAGGGAGGAGAAAGAGAAGATGGCCGAAAAGATCAACGTGCTACAGGACAAGGCAACAGAGCTACAGGCTAGATGGGACTCGCACAGCTGCCAGTCAACTGAGGCGTCAAGTGGAACTAGTTCATTGCCAGCACAACTGTCCGCAACAAGAACTGAGATCGAGATACTGGAAAAACAAGCATCTACGGCCAGGCAAAGGATCGTGCACCTGGAGAACTCCCTGGCCGAAAACACCAGAACAGTCGAGGGGCTGCAGAAAGAAATAGAGCAAGAGAAGAAGACCACGGCAGATCAGCAGAAAACCATTGCCGACATGAGAAGCCGAGCAAAGGGAAATCTCACCCTGCTCGAGGCTAGAAGCATAATCTGGTCAGATATAACCTCAGCGGTAACTGAGCAATGGGAGTTTTTGAGTATGATAGGGGAGTATAAGTCTGCTATTCCCTATCTCAGTAGGAAGCTGCAGGAGGCAGACCTTGATCTGTCTAACAGGGCCCAACACGCCAGAGAGTACATTTCGTTCCTTAGCGAGATGAGATCAAACGACATAGATAAGCACGGTATCCCTAGCCGATTCACTGAGGCCATCGAGTGTCGCAATATTATCAACAAAGAAATGGTCCGAGTAGCAGCTTCAAGAGCCCTTCAACAGGTGGTCGACAGCGTCGGACGGTTCGACGAGGTATGGGACGAAATCATAACAGCCGGACTCCCTTCCTGCTGGGACCCGACTGCCCCTGCCGTGCTCTTGCCTCTGGCCCAATACACAGCACGCTTGCAAATAGAAAGAGACCGAACTGACCTTCAGATGGGAAAAGCAACTCAACTCAAAGCTGACACGATTGTTTCGACTCTCCGAAAAGAGTTCGACCTCCTTCACTTTATTAAGCACAAGCTTCCTACTGGGGTAGGTTTCCACTCTCTCACCGAAGCCTTTATCAAGGTGGAGGGGTTCTCAGCGATGCCCGAGCCAACTGCGGAGAGTCAGCAGAGGTGCGCGTAGTTTATGAGTCAGCACGCCAGTTCGTCCGCAAATGTGCCCTCACCTGAATCAACAACTGCTTCCACTCAACCTCGCCTGTGATTTTTCTGTCAATTCATGATGTGGCCTTAACGGCCTATTTTACTTTTACTCAGTTAATCTCTTTTAAGTTTCGAGTGGGTTGTTTTCCCCACTCTTGCATTTCACTTTTTCACCGAAAAATTGTTTAAATTTTTGTTTTTGAAAAACGGCCAAGGGCCTGTTTACACATGATGGGAGGCTTGATTCCCCATCATGAATTTTGTTGTTATGAAAGTGACATTTAACAAATTTTGTTCATGCGAAGAAGATATTTTCCCAAAAATATTTTCTCGCTGAGATGAAGGGAAGCCTATATGAGGTAAATCAAAGGAGAAAGAAACATTCCAAACTTTCTGAAGAATTGATTGTGTAAGAGCTTCTTGTTTGCAATTTTTGTGAAAGTTCTAATATGAATGCAAAGAGCCCGTAGGGCCTCAATGAAAATGAGTTTTGTCTATGAAAAGGATTCTGGTTTTGGTTCTTCATAGTGTGTAACTCTCTCTTGTGTGTTGTAGTGTAGTTACTCATTTCGCTTACATTCATATATATGGTATTACATTCTGGAATGCGAGTTGGCTGTTGCTTCTGATATAAATTTATCCTCGTTGATACTTACATCATAGGTTTCTTGGCACTTTAAATATGGCTCAGGTGTAATATGCTGTCCCGTTTTTTATTCATCCGCTTTTCTGCTATGTTGGCTGCTATGAGGTGTTATTTACAAATGCTGTTATCATGTGTGGATTCTTAGTTTCTTAAGCCCATCACATGTTAGCATATGTTTCTAAATATTGTCTTTATAACAGTTAAATATCCTCTTTATTCTACGTATTCAGTAGACGCCCTTCAATCATCATTCTCTGTGAAGTATTGAAAATCCAGCCCTTATTACAGCGAACTGTCTTGGAATTGTCTTATGCATTTATATTGGAGTTTAACATCTTGTCTATTCATGACTGTTCCTTCTGCGTTAAGCTTTTGAAGTATTTGGTACCATTTAAATCTAATTTTCCCATCTGCAAAGAAATAGTATGAGAGCCTGGTTCTGCTGAGATTATCCTTATTAAATGGTCTTGACTCTCTACTATATAAGATGTCCTAGGCACTGGTCTATGGCAACTCTAGGCTGTCTCTAGGAGCTACAACATCTTTTTGGCGCCATTTCCGGGGACGAAGTTGAAGAAATTTAAGATCCCTGGGCCTCGACAAAATCCATTCACTCTTCAGTTAGGTGAGCACGAAGAGTTGAGAGTTGTGCATCCCTCACCTTGGCGACTCCACAATCATATTACAGTTAAACCTGTTTGCAGTCCTGGTTCCCCGTAAGCCACACCTAAGGTCAGATACATCTCAGTCAAGGACACCCTCTGTGTCTGACCTAGAGAGAATCCTACATAGAAGAGGCTGGAGGGAAAGGCAGTCAGTTCATACCGAGATTCCTGAATTCTCCCTAGAAAACTTTCCATATCTTTCGTCCTCTTCCTCTCAAATCGCCCAAATACAAGGCCCTAACCCTATCATAAGAGATACTGGTTACTATTCAGAGAGCCCACCTCGGGGAGGTGCCCATATCAAAGATGAAGCCGAGTCTAGCTATACTCCGCATTACTCTTTCCACCCTACCCCTGAAAGTGAGGAGATTAAAGAAGTTACTGAAATAGTCGCGGTTCACAGCCCTACATTCTCGTCAACCCCTCAAGCCGCTGTTCACTACATCCCCATCATTATCCATACTTCACTACCACCTTCTCCTCCCCCTCTTACAGCTCAGACTCTTGTATTGCCTCCACCTCCCCCAATGGCAAATGTCCCTGGCTTCCTACAAAACAGATACGCTCCTTTGGAGCTACCCGCAGTACTAAATGACATGCCGCAAGATTATTTGAAGATTCTGCCTAGATTTAATGGTGAGAGTGACATTGAAGCCCAGAAACATGTTGAAGTTTTCTGCTCTTTCGCAGAGAATTTTAATGTGGAGCATCTGGACGTAGTTCTAAGGCTGTTCGTGCAATCCTTAGATGGGGAAGCCAGAAAATGGTTCAAAACACTTGGAGCTCGTTCAATCAACTCTTGGGAGGCAATGGAGGACGCTTTCATCAAAAATTGGGAGGAAAAGAGAGATCATGGTAATGTCCTTACCGAATTTAACACTTTGAAAAAGAAACACAATGAAGGGGTATCAGAGTTTATCAGAAGATTCAACAAATTGTACCTGAGTCTCCCCGCCGAGATGAAGCCTCATCAGACCGCTGCCAAGGTCGTTTTTGTGGCAGCATTTGATTATGAGTTTGGTTTCTCATTGAGAGAGAGAAAGCCAGCCACTCTGGATGATGCACAAACATACGCGTTGGAGATAGAAGCAAACTTTGTCTCCACCGGAAAATCCAAAGGGAAACAAGAACACGATGCCAGAAGAAGGGGAAAGGAGGAAGTATCCACCTCAGGCCAAGACAGAGATTCAGCCAATGACAAGATTGAGGAAATGAATAGAATGATCAAGAATCTCTCAAGTAAGCTGGTCAAGCTTGAGATGGAGGCCAAGAATTCACCCCCAAAGAATTTCCAGAATGCCCCAAACAGGGGATTCAATCCTCAATACAGGAAACCACCCTTGCAGATATTGCAGAGAGGACAGAAGGAGAAAAAATACCAGGTACCGCATCCTCTATACTTGGAGGGGCAAGTGGAGGCTTCTCATGAAGATCCTACCTACGAACAAGAGGAGGCATGCCCTGTCTTCTCAGACATTGATGATATAGAATTCCCGGTACATGAAAGTGAGGAGGGGGATCTGCAAGTTCACCCAGAAATGAAGGACAACGAGGATGCTGAAGAGCCTGAGATTGATGATTACTTTAAACAGTTCGTTGACTTCATGCAAGCCCAGTTCAATAGAAAATATGACCTCAGATCCTCTAGAAAGAGAACCCGCACTCAAGATGAGGAGGAGGATACACCCCAAAAGGCAGCACCTGCACAGAAGGAGGTCAATACTCAAAAACCCCCGGAAAAAGGTAAGAGGCCCCTTCACCAATCTCTGCAATCTGATAATCAAATGCCTTCGTCTTCACAAGTAGCTATATCCCCTAATGATAAGCCCACTGTAAAAGAAGTTAAGCCTCCCTCGCAAAGTAAACAGTCAAAAGAAAAAGAAGTGTCAGTGGATAAGCCTTCATCTGTCTTCTGTTTACAAAAAGAGCTTGAAAAAGTAAAAATACCAGTTCCCCTATCTGAGTTATTGAAACAACCAGCTTATCAGTCACAGGTCACTTCCTTCATCTCTCCTCCTGATGCGTCACACATTCCAGATAGTCTTAACCTGCAAGAGGAAAGACCCATGGTAGTTTTCGGTCCACACGTTGAAGAGTTAGATCCCTCCACACCTCCTTTTTATGTGTCTTTAGTGATCCATGATCTATTGTTGCATAATTGTATGTTAGACTCAGGAGCATCTCACAACCTCATGCCCCTGTCTGTCATGGAGAAATTGGGACTCCAAATCACTCGCCCATATAAAGACCTCTATTCGTTTGACTCCAAAAGAGTGAAATGTTTGGGCATGATTAAAGATCTGGCAGTTAATCTGGCTCAGATCCCTGTCAAAAGTGTGGTGATGGATATTGTAGTGGCTGACATCCCAGCCCGCTTCGATATGCTACTGTCAAGGTCTTGGGGAACCAGAATCAGAGGGTCAATTAAGCTGGACCTGACCTATGCCACTATCCCTGTCTTTGGTGGCCAAGAGAGGAGATTGTATCGAGAAACCAGATTCATGAAAACAGTCACCAAGGCAGGTGATTCAGTTAATTCCCCAGTCTACAGCCGAGACGGGGATTTCTCATGTTTGTTGTTGGAAGAAGATCAAGAATACGCCCATGAGCCCTCATTCTGCCAGATAAAGGCTGAATCATCAGTGCAGGACTATGGATCTGAAATCTGGACACTCCATTTTGATGGGGCAAATTCCAGGGAAGGAAATGGGGCTGGAGTGTTGCTAATTTCACCTATGGGTCAATGGGTCCCTTTGTCCTTCAAGCTGGAGTATGAGGCCACAAACAACGTGGCTGAATATGAAGCACTCATATTGGGGTTGCAGACGGCAAGGAGTATGAACATCCAAAATCTAAAGGTGCTGGGAGATTCTGAATTGGTAGTCAGAAAAGTGAGAAATCAGTGCCAAGCCAAACATCCTAGGCTAAAGGCCTATAGAAATGAATTTTGGGATCTTGTAGAGAACTCTTTCTTGGCATTCAACATTCAATTCATGCCCCGAGAACAGAACAGGATGGCAGATTCCTTGGCAGTGGCTGCTAGTACCTTCCGCCCACCTCAGAACCCTCTTCTGAGATATGAAATCGAAGTAAGGTACCGACCTTCAATCCCAGATAACGTCAAGCACTGGCAGGTGTTTGAAGATGAGAAGCAGGTGAAGAGATTCCTAGAAACTGTTGGGGAATTTTCCAACATGGAGATTGACAGTTGTGAGGAAGAGACTGGAGACATTCCAGAAGATAAGCTGGAAGAGAGAATAGCCGGCCACAAATTTCTACAGTTGAAAGGGAATGTCATTCCCCGAGGGCTAGTGCCTCTGGAGAGGCTGTTTAACAAAAATGATGTTCCTTTACAGCCAAATAAAGTGGTGGCAGAAAATCAGGTCGAAGACCTAAATCTGGGCACTAAAGAGGATCCAAAAATTGTGAAGTTGTCCAAGAAGGTCCCGGAGGAATACAAACAGCTGTATCAAAAGTTATTCCAGGCCTACAGAGATGTGTTTGCCTGGTCATACCAAGACCTAAAAACTTTTTATGTCAGCATTATGCAGCATAAAATCCCACTGAAGGGAGATGCAAAACCACACAAGCAAAAACTCAGACAGATTAACCCCCTATTGCTGCCTTCTATTGAGCAAGAAATAAAGAAACTGCTGAAGGCTAAGATTATAGTGCCATTGAGATATTCTGAGTGGGTGGCCAACTTAGTCCCGGTGCGAAAGAAGAATGGAGAAATAAGGTTATGTGTTGATTTCAGGAACCTGAACAGGGCATCCCTAAAGGATAATTACCCGCTGCCTAAAATGGACCATATCTTGCAGAAAGTGGTTGGAGCTTCCCGGATGTCCATGATGGATGGGTTCTCGGGCTACAATCAGGTGGCAGTATTACCAGAAGATCAAAAGAAGACGGCCTTCACCACTCCATGGGGAACGTTCATGTATGCCAGAATGCCTTTTGGGCTGATCAACGCAGGGGCCACCTTTCAGAGGGCCATGGATATTGCTTTTATTGGAGAGCAGGACCAGTTTGTGGTGGTATATCTGGATGAAATTACTGTATTCTCAAAGAATGATATAGAGCACATAGAACACCTGCGCAGAACCTTTGAGAAGTGTAGAAAGTATGGTCTCTCCCTTAACCCACAGAAGTCCCTGTTCGCACTGGAAGAAGGCAAGCTTTTGGGGCACATTGTAACCAAAGACGGAGTGAAGATAGACCCTAAAAGAGTTGAAGTGATAAATGGCATTTCCCTTCCCAGAAACAAAAAGGAAATTCAAGTATTTTTAGGCCGAATAAACTTTCTGAGGAGGTTCATCCCTAACTATGCTGAGATAGTTAGGCACATCACCGACATGTTAAAAAATAACAATGAAGTGAAGTGGTCATCAGAATCAAGAGAGGCTTTTACTAGAATCAAAAATGCATTTGCTGAAGCCCCTGTATTGGCCGGGCCTGATTACTCCAAACCTTTTATGATTTTTTCTTTTGCGTCACCCCACACAGTGGCTGGAGTTCTGTTGCAGAAAAACGAGGAAGGCTATGAGCAGCCAATTGCATTCTTCAGCCAAGTTCTGCGTGATGCCGAGCTCAAATATAACATATTGGAGAAGCAAGCCTATGCTCTGGTGAAATCCCTCAAGGCTTTCCGAATGTATGTTTTACAGTCCCACATCACTGCATTTGTTCCTACAACAGCTGTTAAAGACATTCTCATCCAAGGGGACAGTGAGGGAAAAAGAGGAAAATGGATAGCCAAGATACAGGAATATGAATTAGATATTCGTCCTACCAAATTAATCAAGGGGCAAGGTCTAGCCAAGATCCTATCTGAGTCAAATTTCCAGGCCTTGGGTATCAATCTGTCTATGACAGCCAATGAAGATTCTGAGGAAAATGAAAAACCACAGGGAGTGGAGATAGCCTCCCAGAAGATACAGATGAAATACCTCACCAGCCAGTGGTACAAGGAAATAGTGGAGTACCTCCTAACACTAAGCTGTCCACCTAGCTGCGAGAAGGCTAAATACAGGGCACTGAGGTTGAAGTCACAGAAGTATATGGTGGCAAACGGCTGGCTGTACTGGAGAGATCCCTCAGGCATCCTGCTCTTATGTCTGACTGAGGAAGAGGTGGGAAGTATCATAGCAGAGTTCCACGAAGGTATATGTGGGGGACATTACAGTTGCAGGGCCACCACTCATAAGATCTTGAAGGCTGGTTTCTACTGGTCAAAATTGTTTGGAGATGTCTTCACTTGGGTCAGGGCATGTGATAAATGCCAGAAATTTGCAGAAAAATAGAAACTCGCAGCTCTGCCTTTGATTCCTGTCCATGTAGACGAGCCTTTCAAACAGTGGGGAATTGATTTTATAGGCGAAATTCACCCACCCTCAAGTGGCTAGCATAGATGGATCCTGACTGCCACGGATTATTTCACAAAATGGGTAGAAGCCATACCTGCAAGAAATGCTACAGACACAGTTATAATGAAATTTATGGAAGAGAATATTATATCCAGGTTTGGCTGCCCCGCTAGAATAATCACTGACAATGCGCAAGCTTTCAAATCTACAAAATTTGCGAATTTCTGCCAGCAATATAACATTTCGTTGGGTCACTCTACGGCTTACTACCCCCAAGGAAATGGCCTCGCAGAGTCCTCAAACAAAACTCTGGTCCGAGCACTAAAGAAGACTATCAACGAGAACCAGAAGAATTGGGATTCTCAGCTGAAGTTCGCTCTGTGGGCAAACAGAATTACCAGCAAAAGAGCAACTGGGAAATCTCCATACGAGTTGGTATATGGACGAGCAGTTGTCTTCCCTATACAGCTGGCCTTGCCTGTGGCTCGATTTATGCAGGAGAGCCAGGAGGAACCTGATGATTTTATCAGGAGAATTAATCAACTGGTAGAGATCGAAGAAACTCGCAGTGAGGTGAACCAAAAGCTAGCAGAGTACCAGGAGAAGATGAAAGAGCTATTCGATCAACATGCTAAAGACAGAGGTTTGCAGGTAGGGGATCTGGTGCTCAGGTGGGATGTTCGAAGGGTTGATAAAGGCAAGTATGGTAAGTTCGATCCTCTCTCGTTCGGCCCTTTCAAAATTGCAGAGGAAGGTGGTAACAATACTTTTAAGCTGGAGAATTTGCAGGGAGATCTGCTTGACGCCCCTGTAAATGGGCAGTTCCTCAAACCATATTTTCAGTTCTGAAGCAGGCTGAAAAATCCTGATTGTATTATATTGTACATTAGCTGCTATTTTCATTTTTGAATTGAGTAATGCATGAGTCATGATGATTTGTCCAGAGAGAAGTCACAGGTGCTGAAGAGCTGGCATTCACATAAGATAAACAGGCGGTCTGTGTAGTTCTCGACACGTTCGAGGACAAACGTGCCGTCCCCAGGTGGAGCCAATGTTGTTAACCATATTTTCAGTTCTGAAGCAGGCTGAAAAATCCTGATTGTATTATATTGTACATTAGCTGCTATTTTCATTTTTGAATTGAGTAATGCATGAGTCATGATGATTTGTCCAGAGAGAAGTCACAGGTGCTGAAGAGCTGGCATTCACATAAGATAAACAGGCGGTCTGTGTAGTTCTCGACACGTTCGAGGACAAACGTGCCGTCCCCAGGTGGAGCCAATGTTGTTCAATATTTAACATTAGTCATGGGTGTATTAAAGGGTTGACAAGCCATGTATTAAATTTTATATTAAAGGGTGAAATATTTCAAAAGTGGGTCGAAAGGAGACAAGGTAATGAAAGCCAAGTGCATTAAAGCCGATGGGGAATTAACACAAAAATGGTGAAGTGTAAAGCCAAAATGGAACGCAAGACCGACGTACCAGAAGAAAGTGCAGCCACGTGAAGACGCACGTGGGAAATTCCGAGGGGGTCGAGAAGCGGGGGAAGGAAGGGATCCATACCCCCGCGGAATTGTGACACGTAGCATGGTGGGGGACTCAACATTAGAAGGGGGTAGTATGAGCCTGCCGCGTGGCGTGGTGACATGGCGGAACGAAAAGTGGACCCTCACGGTGGGTAGTGTATGTTTTCAGTCGGTATAAGAGCTTATATGTTTCAGAAACTATACAGCGCATATGGTAAAAAGGTAAGGTAAAGTCCATTAGGTCAGCTGGTACCGAGACCCGTACCAGCCTTAAACCCGGCACGAGGCGCCCACCTGCACTCTGACATACCCAATCCCTATGCGCCACGTGCCTCACTGTTAGTGTCCTTAGGACACTTGCCTTCATTCGTTTTATCCATTCGTCTTTTTATCTCGAATTACCCAGTCCAGAGATAACATTCCCTCCGTATTTCACTCCAGTAAAAGGTCGCAGGTTCCCGTCTACGGCGTATACCAAGTAGCAAAGAGCGTTTGGTCTACCCCAATCACTGTCAGAGTTCCCTGCGTCGCTTTCCCGAGCAGATTTACCTTTCATTCAGGTATTCCATTATCCATTCTCCCTCTGTTTTCCTTTCACTTTTTTCGAATTCTTGAATGTCAGCCATGGGAAAGGTAACGCCAAAGAAGAATGAGCCCAAAACCCCCCAGGTCCGTGAATCTAGGAATCCCCCTGGTTTCGAACCTCTCTATGACTTGCAAGCTGGTATCTGCGACCCTAAATACCCATTCGACATACGCAGCATCAAACCCTTGCTTTTCAGTCGCCATCTCAAGAACACAGACCGTTACCGGGTAATCGTGTCAGGCCTATACCACCAAATCACCCCTCAGGTCCATTCTGTGGTTGTTTTCATCACCTGGCTCAGAGATGTCTTCGACGTGCATCGGGGCACCTTCATTTCCCCTCAGGGGAACAGGGTTTTTTCCCTTTCTCCCGATGTTATCAAACAAGCCCTCTGCATCCCTACCAGCACCATATATGTTAGTTTCAAGGACGCGGCCTTGCAAGCCCAGTTCATCAAACAACCACAGGAGGCTCGGCGAGCTTTCATCTCCTCCATAACCGTTGACCAGGTTGCTTCCCTGCCCGCCGCGGAGCCGTTCCCATTAAGTCTTTTCGTTGAAGAGGTTCGGCCCATTCTCTCTCTGATCGCTGGCTTTTTAGGGGTAGGGAGTCCGGAGGACATCTCCAAGGTGTACCTCCATTTCTTATGGCTCATGTCCCAGAAAGGGGTGGTTTTAGATATTCATGGTTTCCTCTCCACAACCATTCAAACCCAATTCCAGGAGCTTCCACAAACCCGTCAGTTCTGTTTCTGTTCAATGGTCTTTTACCTCTTCTTGTTCCAGCACGCCGATAAGTTTGACCGTTTGGGGTTAGACAAAGTTTACCCTGAGAATTCCAAACCCAGACCAGTCTTCGACTAGAATTTCTCTGTGCGTCAACTACCTAAGGGAGAGGGTTATGCTAACTTTGTGAACACTTTCATGTCTATTTCCTATACCATTATTCATGACTCGCCTTCCCCTAGGGTCTTCCCAGAAATGAAAGGCTGGCTGCAAGCCAGAAAATACCAGAGTACTGGAGATTGGTTTCTTTTCGAGGACTGCACTGAAATTCAGGTCTATGGAGCCGAAGTCGCCCCATACCGGTTGCCGGTGTTCCCTGTCTGACGAGTTTATGCACTCGAGTACATCCGGCAAGCCCTCAAGGCCGACGAGCTCCATTTTGTTCCTGCCAAGAAGGGCTACATCCTAAGGCTTCCCATTGAAATCGGCCCCTTCGTGGTAAACTCGAGACATGCCCTCCCGATCGTTGAGAAATTGCTGCAAGAGATGGACCTAAGGCTGGGGAAAAGCTGGGCCTATGACCCGCGAGAAATTATTTCAAACAAAAGGAAAAGGAACAGGTCTACACCCTACATACATGAGCCGAGGCCATTTATGGAATGGAGGGCTAACCACGAAACTTGGCCCTTGTTTTCGCAGATGGAGACAGATTCATCTACTACAGGGGAGGAGGAGGAGGTCAACAGAGGCACAGGTGGAGAAGAAGCAGGTACCTCAGGAGCATCGCCCCCTCCCAAAAGACAAAGGACGGACACCAGTGAGGCGGAAGTCATAGGGGAGGAGAAATTACTGGAACCCTTCACGAAGTTCGGCGAATTTGATAAAGGAAAGGCCGAGATAACAGTGTTAAGAGATAGCGCCACTTCCTCTGATTTCACAGAGGTCACGCAGGCTATCATTGAGCACACTTCTCCCAGGGCAGTTGAAAGGGATCAGACGAATAAAGTGATCCGCGACAAGTACAAAGCTGATCTGGGGGGATATGTTGAGAAGTATCATACCAGACTCTCCACCTCCATCAACGCGGATACTGAAAGCCTAGTATTTTCTATGGCAGAAGCTCTCCTAGATCCCAATTCTGATGTTCCCAGCTATCGGGTGCTCGAATTTTCCATTGACATGAAGAAGGTACCAGCCAACGACATGTGTGACCTGTTCCAAACGGTATGCGATATGATGAAAGATAAATTGATGGAGATCACCCTCGCGCTGAAGAAGTTAGAGCAGAAACATGACAAATTGAGGGATTCCCTGGAAGCCGAACAAGTTAGCTGCCGCGCCAGAGCACACCAGCTGCGTGTTCTCCAGGACCAGATCAAGAACCAAGAGGAGGGGGGAACAAGTGCACAGGTAGCTCTCATTGATCAGCTGTAGAAGGAGGTTGCATCAGCCAAAAGACAGGCCCGTATACCGGCCGCTCACCATGTCCAAACGGCTGAATTGGTACAGGTGGAGAAGGAGAAAATAGAGTTGTCCGCCAGGCTATCAAAAGAAAGGGAGGAGAAAGAGAAGATGGCCGAAAAGATCAACGTGCTACAGGACAAGGCAACAGAGCTACAGGCTAGATGGGACTCACACAACTGCCAGTCAACTGAGGCGTCAAGTGGAACTAGTTCATTGCCAGCACAACTGTCCGCAACAAGAGCTGAGATCGAGATACTGGAAAAACAAGCGTCTACGGCCAGGCAAAGGATCGTGCACCTGGAGAACTCCCTGGCCGAAAACACCAGAACAGTCGAGGGGATGCAGAAGGAAATAGAGCAAGAGAAGAAGACCACGGCAGATCAGCAGAAAACCATTGCCGACATGAGAAGCCGAGCAAAGGGAAATCTCACCCTGCTCGAGGCTAGAAGCATAATCTGGTCAGATATAACCTCAGCGGTAACCGAGCAATGGGAGTTTTTGAATATGATAGGGGAGTATAAGTCTGCTATTCCCTATCTCAGTAGGAAGTTGTAGGAGGCAGACCTTGATCTGTCTAACAGGGCCCAACACGCCAGAGAGTTCATTTCGTTCCTTAGCGAGCTGAGATCAAACGACATGGATAAGCACGGTATCCCTAGCCGATTCACTGAGGCCATCGAGTGTCGCAATATTATCAACAAAGAAATGGCCCGAGTAGCAGCTTCAAGAGCCCTTCAACAGGTGGTCGACAGCGTCGGATGGTTCGACGAGGTATGGGACGAAATCATAACAGTCGGACTCCCTTCCTGCTGGGACCAGACTGCCCCTGCCGTGCTCTTGCCTCTGGCCCAATACACAGCACGCTTGCAAACAGAAAGAGACCGAACTGACCTTCAGATGGGAAAAGCAACTGAACTCAAAGCTGACACGATTGTTTCGACTCTCCGAAAAGAGTTCAACCTCCTTCACTTGATTAAGCACAAGCTTCCTACTGGGGCAGGTTTCCACTCTCTCACCGAAGCCTTTATCGAGGTGGAGGGGTTCTCAGCGATGCCCGAGCCAACTGCGGAGAGTCAGCAGAGGTGCTCGCAGTTTATGAGTCAGCACGCCAGTTCGTCCGCAAACGTGCCCTCGCCTGAATCAGCAACTGCTTCCACTCAGCCTCGCCTGTGATTTTTCTGTCAATTCATGATGTGGCCTTAACGGCCTATTTTACTTTTACTCAGTTAATCTCTTTTAAGTTTCGAGTGGGTTGTTTTCCCCACTCTTGCATTTCACTTTTTCACCGAACAGTTGTTTAAATTTATGTTTTTGAAAAACGGCCAAGGGCCTGTTTACACATGATGGGAGGCTTGATTCCCCATCATGAATTTTGTTGTTATGAAAGTGACATTTAACAAAGTTTGTTCATGCGAAGAAGATATTTTCCCAAAAATATCTTCTCGCTGAGATGAAGGGAAGCCTATATGAGGTAAATCAAAGGAGAAAGAAACGTTCCAAACTTTCTGAAGAATTGACTGTGTAAGAGCTTCTTGTTTGAAATTTTTGTGAAAGTTCTAATATGAATGCAAAGAGCCCATAAGGCCTCAATGAAAAGGAGTTTTGTCTATGAAAAGGATTCTGGTTTTGGTTCTTCATAGTGTGTAACTCTCTCTTGTGTGTTGTAGTGTAGTTACTCATTTCGCTTACATTCATATATCTGGTATTACATTCTAGAATGTGAGTTTCCTGTTGCTTCTGATATAATTTTTTCCTCGTTGATACTTACATCATAGGTTTCTTGGCACTTTAAATATTGCTCAGGTGTAATATGTCGTCCCGTTTTCGATTCATCCGCTTTTCTGCTATGTTGGCTGCTATGAGGTGTTATTTACAAATGATGTTATTGTGCGTGGATTCTTAGTTGCTTAAGCCCATCACATGTTATCATATGTTTCTAAATATTGTCTTTATAATAGTTAAATATCCTCTTTATTCTACGTATTCAGTAGACGCCCTTCAATCATCATTCTCTGTGAAGTATTGAAAATCCATCCCTTATTACAGCGAACTGTCTTGGAATTGTCTTATGCATTTATATTGGAGTTTAACATCTTGTCTATTCATGACTGTTCCTTCTGCGTTAAGCTTCTGAAGTATTTGGTACCATTTAAATCTAATTTTCCCATCTGCAAAGAAATAGTATGAGAGCCTGGTTCTGCTGAGATTATCCTTATTAAATGGTCTTGACTCTCTCCTATATAAGATGTCCTAGGCACTGGTCTATGGCAACTCTAGGCTATCTCTAGGAGCTACAATAGGGAGCATATGGGTGTTTAAGAAGAAGATGAATGTAGAAGGCAAGGTGGAAAAATACACAGCTCGGTTGGTAGCAAAAGGTTATTCCCAGGTGCCGGGAATTGATTTTGGTGATATTTTTTCTCCTGTTGCCAAAGTTACTTCTATCAGATTACTTTTATCTGTTGCTGCTACATTTGATTTTGAGATAGAACAGATGGATGTGAAGACAACATTTATTCATAGGGATCTAGAAGACGAGATCTACATGAAGCAACCTGAAGGATTTATGGTGAAGGGTAAGAAAAAACTGGTGTGCAGGTTGAAGAAGTCTCTGTATGGGTTAAAACAGTCACCAAGGATGTGGTATCAGAAATTTGATACCTATATACGAGGACTTGGCTTCACTAGAAGCAAGGAGGATCAATGTGTTTATTTTAAATTAATTGGTGACCGTGTTATATATTTGGTCTTGTATGTGGATGATATGTTATTGATTGGAAATGACAAAGAAATTATCCAAGATTTGAAGACCCATCTAATCTCCAAATTCGACATGAAGGATCTTGGTGCTGCAAACTATATTTTGGGCAAGGAAATTAAGAGAGATCGGGCAAATAGGAAGCTCTGGTTAAACTAGAGAAAGTATGTTGAGACTATATTGCAGAGATTCAATATGCAGGATAGTAAACCGGTAAATGTTCCTATTCTTGTAGGTGTAAAGTTGTCTTCTGAACAGTGTCCCAAGACACAAGAAGAAGAGGAGGATATGTCTCGTGTTCCATATGCAAGTGCAGTGGGTAGCCTGATGTATGCAATGGTCTGTACTAGACCAGACATTGCACATGCAGTGGGAGTATTGAGCAGGTTTATGTCAAACCCAGGGAAGGAGCATTGGACAGCAGTGAAGCGAGTTTTCAGATATTTACGTGGCACTAGTGATTATGGCTTGTGCTACCAAGGAAGACCAGGATTAGAAAGAATGTTGGACATTCATGGTTTTGTTGATGCAGACTGGGCTGGAGATCTGGACCAAAGAAGATCTACAAGTGGGTATGTGTTTAGCCTATTTGGAGGCGCAGTCAGTTGGATGAGTAAAAGACAGCCTGTAGTGGCTCTTTCAACTACAGAGGCAGAATACATAGCAGCCACTCATGCAAGCAAGGAAGCAGTTTGGTTGCAAAGATTGTGTTCAAGTATGGGGCTGGTACAACAAGCTATAAGGATAGACTGTGATAGCCAAAGTGCAATTTTCTTGGCTAAGAACCCTGCTTATCATTCAAAGACAAAGCACATTGATGTTCAATATCACTTTGTTAGAGATATGGTTGAGGCTAAAAGGTTGTTGCTGGTAAAGGTGGACACTTTGAAGAATGTTGCAGATGCATTGACGAAGTCTGTGAGCACTCAGAAGTTCTCTTGGTGTAGAGAAACAATGGGTGTTGAAGAATTGGGCCAATGACTAAGCTCTCCTGTGGCCCCTTGTGGAAAGAAAACAACAAGTGGGAGAATGTTGGGTATGTGTTATATTCTTTCCACGACTAGCTCCACGCGTTGTACGTTGTGACGGGCGCAGCAGGGGGGGCAGCAGCCCCCCTATCGGGGTCCGGGGCAGAGCCCCGGTGAAATTTTTTTTGGTGTGCAGTCCCACTCATATGCGGACCCACCCATGTTTTGTGCATGAGTTTGCACATGGTTTTTGGGTACGATGGTTTTCGGCCCCTGGTATTTTGTAGATCTTGTCAAGGGAACCACGGTTATGTTCTAATCCAAGGTTAATGGATTGGGGTTTATGTATGCTTCGGCATGTATATATATATGTGTTGTAACACTAAAAGGAATATAATGAAAAATCAAGTTGGTCGTCCCAATTTGGGATCCAAGGGAAAATATCTATGTTTATCTTTTTTATGTTTTATGCTCTCGCTATTGTTTATTTTCAGTTATAAGATTCGTGTATAGATAATTTCTGTTCAGGGTTAAAACCTACATTGTTGACACAGGTATCTCAGATTTTCATTTCATCCCCTTGGTATGTTGATATATTTTATGTACTGCAACATTTAAATCCTTCGTCGGGTGTTTCTAAAAGAAAAGTTAAATCAATGAAATTAAAGGCTTCAAAATATTATACTTTAGACAATGTTTTGTATTGGAAAGACCCGGGAGGTGTCTTGTTGAAAGTGAAGTGAAGGAGGTGATGAATGACTTTCACAAGGGTGATTGTGGCGGTCATTTATTTTGGAAAAATACAACGAACAAAGTTTTGAGGGCTGGTTTCTATTGGCCCACTCTTTTTGTTGATGTGTACAAGACTGCGATGAGTTGTCAAGAATGTCAAATTTTCCAAGGGCAGACGAAGTTGCTCCCGCTTCCTTTGCATCCCATATCATTCCACGCACCATTTCAGCAATGGCATCTCGATTTCATAGATGATATCCATCCTTCAGAATCCACCCAACACAAGTGGATTTTTATAGCTACAACTTATTTTTTGAAGTGGATGGAGGAAATCCCATCCAGGCAATCAATGGATTTGGTTATCACCCAATTTTTGGAATCTGATATCTTGTCTATATTTGGTTGTCCGCAGAAGACCATCACGGATACCACAGTTGCATTTAAGTCCAAAAATATGGTGGAATTTTGTGATAATTACAATATCACGTTGGTTCATTCAACTGCATACTACTCACAAGGCAATGGATTGGCTGAGTCTTCAAATAAGTCTGGTCAATATTATCAAGAAGATGCTGGAGGTAAACAAGAAAAACTGGCATAAAAAACTCATCAATGCCTTGTGGGCAGACATAATAAGTAATAAGAAGTCCATAGGCATGTCACCTTTTGAGTTAGTGTATGGAGTTGATACAGTCTTTCCTACTTCTCTTGTTGTTCCAGTCATGAAGATATTGCAGGAAATTGGCAGCGAACCGAATGATGTTCAGCGACGGATAAACCAAATGATTCCTTTGCAACAAACCCTGGAGGAAGTGTTTCAAAACACTTCTAAGCTTCAATAAAGAATCAAGAAATTTTATGACCACAAAACAGAGGTGAATGAATTCAATATAAGTGATGTGGTCCTCCATTTGGATGCTCGAAAAGAAGATAATGGAAAGCATGGTAAGTTCGAGAATTTGTGGAAGGGACCGTACATGATTTCAACTTCAAAAGGGAAGCATGCTTACCTGTTGGAGGAAATGAATGGAAAATATTATGGAGGAGGACAAGTCAATGGTAGGATTCTCAAGCACTACCTCTCCTGATCGAATTTTTGAAGTTTCTCAGCATCACTATACATATCATTTTACTTTTTTTCTGAAGTGTGAAGGAGTTAATCATAGAAGCTTGAAGCTTGAGTTGAAGGCCATAAGGTTTCCTTGATTGGATGATGATTTGTAAGTACAGTAATTTTTTGTTTCAATTAAATCTAGTTTATTCTGTCAGTAAATTCTAATTTTTTAGTTTGGTCTTTTGATTTTTTACTCCATGCCCAATGGATAAGGCTGCTTAGTCTACGGTGTTCTTGACACCTCCAAGGAGCTGCCATCCCCAGCTGGAGCCAATTTTAGTGTTAGTTAGTTCTACATGTCACTAGTGATCAAATGTGCTCTTTCAAGGTTTTTGTTGGAGTTTTGAGTTAATTTTTTATGGTTTCAGTAGGTCTTCAAATAAAAATTTGGTCACTGGTGAGTGGGTCTAGCTGTGTTACTACTCCTTTCAAAAATTTCATGTTTTTCTATTTTCCATAATTCAGTTGGATGAGTCACCACTGAAATGTCTCCATTATTATCTCAATCATACCACCATGGTCATCATTTAGCTCATTTCATCAAATGTCACCATTAGGTCTTAGAGTTAAATTCATAAAAAATCTACCATTTCACCAATAAATCTAGCATTGAAGGAGTAATAATATGTAAAATGCTCAATAAAGTATTTTTAAAGTGTAATTTAATTTCAAATATGGATGTAATAAGTTTCTCAATTTTTCAAAGCTACATCATTTCAAGTCAAAGGTCAAAACACATGGTGGGCCACTACACCACTATGAAGAGAATTTGATTTCCAAAAGATACAAAGGACCATAAAAGCATTTATTTCTCTCATTTCATTGGCATTGAGCACTAACTCACCAGAAAATACCATATTAGCACAACAAGCATCAAAGGACACTCTCAAAAGGTGATTGGCACCCTCTCCAGGCAACCATGCTGCATTTTCAGCCAACCACGCTGTGTTTTTTACCCTTCGTTGCGTTTTCACTTCTATAGGAAAAAAATCATCTTCAAAGGGTTTTTAGTGGAAATTGAAGTTCCATCAACCTATTGACAAGTAATTTGAAGTTCTTTCCACCTCCTATAAACATTTTTTTCATTGTTTCAGTGGTGAAACCCTCCCACAATCCCCACGCTCTGTTTTTGGTGGGTGAGCTCCATAGTTTGAGTTTCAAGAAAAAATACCTAATTCACTAAATATTATACCCTTCCCCACACCCAAATACATTTCCCATAGCCCTCTCACCCTCTCACCCTCATTTTCTTAACCCCTACACCTAACCCTAGCTCCTACGCTACTTTTTTGGGCAGTTTTAGGGTTAGGATTGTGTTTTAATTCCCTACACTAATCCCTACAATATTTTTGTCATTATCCATCTCCCTAAGCTTCCTAATACACCTATATACCTTCCAAATTTTTCCTACTCAATATCTTCTCCCTAATCCCTTCATCCCCTCCCCTCACCTACTTCCCCTTTCTTTCACTAGGGTTTTTCTTTCCAATTGTAAATAATGGAGGGAGGAAAGAAACCATGCAACAAAGGAGAAAAAGTGTAAAGGTTTGAGCCACTTAACACTCAGGAGTTGATGTCTTCATCGTTGGCCAAACAATGTTTTCGAAATAAATGTTTTCATGCCAATTTAACAAGATTGTTTATCAAAAACCTTAGGAGAGATAAGGTTAGAATTGCAAGAGTGAGTCTTATGATTTCAACTGAGGCCATAGCCACAAATGCAGGGATACCAAACAATGGAGAAAAGTGGTTCAAGAACTCAGATTTGGATGTTCAAAATTACCGAGCTTTCATTAAAGGTCATTATAAGGATGCCATAAGGAAAAAAATTATGTTGGACTGTATTAATCACTGTTAAATGATTAAGATGGTACACATAAATTATCAATCCGGGGATGCCTTTTATTTCAATGACAATTGCATTGTATTTGCCGATACATCAAACCATAAGCAATTTAAATAAAGATAGATCATTGCTTAATCAATTGGTGAAAGAAATCATTCATGCAGGAATAAAAACAATCTACGAGAATGTAATCATGCCTCAATTAACTGTACCTAATGTGCCACACAACAATTACACCAAATGGTATTTCTAATCACATCTTTGTAACAACATAATAATATCAAAATTGAAGCATATATACTTACAGCCAGAACAACAACAAAAACACTTCCACCAATATGCAAAGAAAATAAGAAATATAGTGCAGCTACCTTAACCACTACAGTCCCTACTAAACTAGAGGGCCCTTCCTCCCTAGCAGGGCGTAGGAAGAGATAAAGACTAAATGGAAATTAAACCAGACAACACATGTAATAGCAACAACATGATATATTTATATTAATGTGACCAAAATTACAGAACCAAAAGTAATATTGTTCTCATCTAACCCCTTGAACTCAAGGATCGAGAGTTATATAATGGTTATATGTTCAGAAAAACAAGGAACGAATCAGTCATGAGAATCTTACGATTCTCATCCTGATCAAAATAAGATACATATAGTTACAACCACTTCTTAATAAAAATTCTGACTAGAAGAATATATATTACAATCTAATCAACCATTGCCTAAACGTTGTCATCCTAAAATACAATATGTAATGACTTCTACAGCTATCGTGGAAAATGACAGCTGTAGCGTAACAATAGTTGAGGACAAGTCAACATCTAGAAGTTGATGATATCCAATCACTAATACAACTGTAACTACAGTTTATATAGCGGGTTTTTAACAACACCATGATGTAACAACATTGTGGTGTAATAGCTCACTGTAACAACACACTTCCACTACTTCTATATGCCTCATGCTCTAGATATTTTGTGCTAAGAGTAACATATGGAAGGACAACAAAAGACTATAGAACTTCTCCCAATATTTATCCCTATTATTCATAAAAAAAGACATGATACATCATAATAATCGATGAAATGGAAAGATAATGAAAATAAGGTAAAACAACACTTTTTAAGATAGAAAAGCAGGAAAAGAGGAAAAGATAGTCCCAATGGTTGTAGTCACAAGGTAACAGTGGGGGAAACAGATGTAGGAAATAAGTACAAAACTGGCACCCAACTGTAGAAATTTATTAATACTCATGTATTACCGGATTCTCCTGATCTCACAATATTTATCTTCTTGCTAAATACAGAATCCTTCCACTGTTAAACTTGTGGAAATTTAAAACTCAATTGCAAACACATGTGAATAAATTCAATCGCACATAACATAGTTGTTTAACAGGAAATATTAAAGCTAAAAACCCCAACTATCATATATTATTTATATCAATGGAATCATGTAATAATCTCATATAAAGCTTAGTACATCAAGATCTCAATACAATGTAGATTCATTACACACTGTCATGCATAAATTTGCATATCTATGCACCAATTTCTTGCCTCCTGATAGCCTGCATCCACTATGCAATCCCTGCTGAAGAAGACCCCTGAATGAATTCGAATTGGCCTTGCCCTTACTGCGCAATCCTCATTGTCAACTCCAATGTGTGCTAGATGCATTTAATGGATCACTAGAGTCACAGCGGATAGTCCATCTCACCCTTTCACCTATTTCTCCACTGGGTCTCCATTGTAACTAACATGCATTGTAGTTAACTGTTGTTTTTGTTCAGTTGTTAGTGAGTTATTAGTTTTGAATTAATTAACTAATTAATTCACTTAACTCTCACTAGTGTATCTTTCAGTTAGACTAGATACAACTAGCTCAACTGAGTTTAACTCCATTAATTGAGTTAAACTAAATAAAACTCCATAAACTACTCTTACAACTCTGTCATAACTTTTCCACTTCAGTTCTAACTGAGTCCTTCATGGATGAGCCACCAATAAACCCTAGGAATTGCATAATTCCTTCATCCCATTGATTTTCCAAATCTGTTCACTGAAATAAAGTGCTCCAAGAGAATAAGTTGATGTTTATTGTTAGATTATTATTAAGAGCTAATAATAATTGACATGCATCTATTTTTAGATCTATGATCTATGTTGATCAGCGGTTGTCATTGATGTCAACCCAAGCAACACCAGGGGATAACCCAAAATTGAATGGGAATTTTGACCTACCAAATTAATATATTCTGGGTCAATAATGCTTTTGATGTTTTCTACTTGTCGAGATGTTTCCGTTGATATATGGCACGCCATGTAATTATTCACAGTTTGAGAGATATTCATGTTTGAAGTTTGTACCCCAGTTAGTGGGCTAAAACCCCATGGGGTTTGGGCATGGGGCATTGAAAATTCATAATTAATATTTTTTATGCTCCTAAAATCCCTCCCACGTTCACTTGTTGAAGCCCCTCTCAACTTAAGCATTCATATATATTGTGATCTTCATTTCCTCCTTAGGCAACGGATTCGGCCATCTGAAACAGGTCATCATGGAATTTTCGCTCTAACTTTTGTTCTATGAAGGCTCAAAAGCTGAAAGTTTTATGAGGTGAAGCTGAAATCCTGAGGAAGCTGCAGTAAAAATTTCAGATCAAGTTGCACAATATTTTTGGAGATATGATCTGTGGAAGTAAGGGTTTTTGCAGGCTCCTGAAATTCATCTCAAAGAAGTGACCTTGGTAAAATCGTCATAACTCTCTCTCTGAGTATCGGATTGGAATTACGTAAAAAGTGACGGATAGTGCACATCTTGTACATTTATCTCTATTAATTTCATAAACAAATGAAGAAACAGTGACACGTGGCATGCCGTACAAGTACGCTCTTTTGAAACAGTCCATAATTAGGGCATTGTGAGAGATTGGGTATAACTCTCTCTTCAAGAATCCAAATTGGGTCAGAACTGTGGCATTTGAAATATGACTCAGAGGACTACTACAGGACCAAAAATCAGATATTGAGGATCTGAAATGACAGAGATACACTAGATTCAATATCGAGCTCCTAGAAGGCAATAAAAAGCTAGATCATGTGTTGTCAAGGGTTGCAAAGGACCATACTTTCTATGACAGAAAAGAAAATCAAGGTGCAGCAGAGGGTAGCATGAAAAGACCAACATTCAAGGTGCATAATAGCAGCAAGAAGTTCATCATATGAAGTCTTCAAGTGGGTAGCACTGCATACAATCATTGTAAAGGTATCATTGTACCTAGTCATTGTAAATACATTATTGTACAAATTGTACTACTATCTATCTACCAAGGGTTGAAGAGGCAGCATTGGGAGGTCTAGGATCATCATTAGGTGTTTGTGTCAAAGTTGGGGTTATGGTCTAGTATATCTTCTTCTTCTACATCATTCTATATCATTGTAAAAGTGGACCATTTTCCCTGGTACGGGAGTCCATTCTTCTTTTATTCTTTTATAGGATGGTAGGGTGGTGCTAGGGTGAGTTGTAGCTCATTGGGTGTTGGGGCATCCGTTCAGTTAAATACTGAAGAATCTCGGGCGTTGGAGCGTCCATCCAGTGGGAGATGGAGAAGAATGCTTTTCTAGATTCTATGAAGTTGGATCTTTATTTTCAATTGGAGTTGAAAAGAATTATTAGAAAAGCATTAGGTGGTTTTTGTCCCGGAGTGGGTTTCCACCTTAAAAATTGTGTGCATTTGTGTTCCTCTTGTTTGCTGCTATCATTGTACAAACACTGATAATAATTGAAGATTAACTAATGCTCAATTGAAAGGAATACTGATTCACCCCCCCCCCCCCTCTCAGTATTTCCAACAATCTATAAACAGACTTCACCCAATATTCTAAAAATAGAATTTCATCTATTTTCCACATTTGACCAACCATATACAAATAACATCTTGCAACTTATAGAATATGCTCACCATGTCTAAAAATAGACATACACCAAAAAATAGCCTGCAAATTTCCACTTAGTGAAGGTGCTTACTTTTCACTAAGCTCATCATCTTGTTGAATCTCAACACTCCCTCTCAAAAATATAGGGATTATCCTTCACCCCGATCCTGCATCTATGGTATTTGAATTTACTCCTGCCGAGCGCCTTTGTCAGAATGTCTGCATCCTGATCTTCCATAGGAATGTACTGAAGCAACATGATCTTCCACTGCACACAATCTCTGATATGATGATACCAGATATCAATATGTTTAGATATATCATGAAACACAGGATTAATCGAGAGTTTAATGAAACTCTGATTATCACAATGTATCACTATAGGATCTAAATTTGAATCGAACAAACCGACTAGGATCTTCCTCATCCAGATAACCTCACATGCAGCTTGACTTGCTGCCATGTATTATGCTTCCACTGAACAGAGTGCCACATATCTTTGTTTCCTGATGTACAAAGAAACTGTTGTAGATATGATATTGAAAACCCCTCCTGATGTGCTCTTTCTGTCCGTTGGGCTGCCTGCCTAATCTGCATCCATGAAGCCATACAACTTCACCTCATTCGTCTGTCTGTACCATAAGCCATACTCAGATGTGCCCCTAAGATACCTTAGGACATGCTTGCCTACCTTCTAAAAGAGCTTGGTAGGCTTAACCATCACTTGTGAAAGCTGGTTCACCGCATAGCATATGTCCGGTTTTGTATTAACTAAATACATGAGCGAACCCACCAACTGTCGATAAACAGTGGCATCCACTACCTCTGCCGATGTAGCATCCTCTTTCCTCCAATTTCCTAGAAGAGGAGTATCCATGGGCTTGCAGTCCTCCATGTGAAACTTACCAAGTATCTCCCGAGCATACTTGCCTTAAGACATAAACAGTTCACCTTCTCGTTGCCATATTTCCAATCCAAGGAAATAATGAAGGAGGCCCAAATCCTTCATCTCAAACTCCTTTTCAAAATCTGCCTTGCATGAGTGTATCAACTGCTCATTACCCGTTAGTATTAAATCATCAACATAAAGAACAATGTTTAAAAGCTTACCCTCCACCACAATTTGGTATAGGTTTGCATCCGCCTCACTCTTGGTGAAGCCAAGTCCAATGAAATAGATTTCGATCCATGTGTACCAAGCACGTGGTGCTTGCTTCAGCCCATACAACACTCTTTTGAGCCTGCACACATGCAAATCACTGCTGAAGATCTCAAATCCTTCATGTTGCTCAATGTACACCTATTCCTTAATGATCCCATTAAGGAACATAGTCTTCGCATCCATCTAATGAATGTGCCAACCCATCTACACTAAGAGAGCAAGGATGGTTCTAATGGAAGAATACCGTGCGACAGGTGCAAAGGTTTCTTAATAATCAATCCCCTCGACCTGTGAGAAGCCTCTGGAAACAAATCTTGCCTTATACTTCTCAATGCTCCCATCACCATCTTTCTTTACCTTGTAGATCCATTTTGAATCTACCACTGATTTACCCACCAGCCTTGGAACAATCTCCCAAGCACTGTTTCTGACAATGGAGTCATACTCCTCCAAAAGAGCATCTAACCATGTGGGCTCCTGCACTGCTTCTTCAAAAGAATATGGCTCTGTCACGACACACTTTCTCATAAGAGCCATGTATCTAGTAAATCGGTCAGGTGACTGTCTCTGTTTGCGCTGTGATGTAGGGACTGCTACATTCTGTGCCGCATCAAGCTTCAGTCCCTCAGCTTTTGTGGTACGCTTTCTGCCAGTTCTGATGTTTGGTTCTGCATGAGTGGACTCCTCCACTCCATAAATCTGCTCCTGTGGCTGATCCACATCTAGAGGCTCATCTTTGGGAACAAGAAGTTCCTCCTCTGCATGCAAGTGTAGCTCCCTCTCAAGTGACAACTTCATGGCTTTCACCTCATTGAATTTTATATCCCATCACACCACAGTCATTCGACTGTTTGGAAAATACACACGATGATTATGGGGTGTTTCTGTGTACCCCACAAATATCCCAACTTCTGCAGTCAGCTCTAGCTTCTTCCTGGCGTCCTTTGTCACATGAATGTAAACAGATGAGCCAAAAATCTTCAAATGAGAAATATCAGGCTTCTTACCAGTAAAATCTTCTTTAGGTTTACTCATGCCAAGTACTCTATGAGGGCAATGGTTTTGCACATAAACCGGAGTGTTGCATGCTTCCGCCCACAAGTTCATCGGTAGGCCCTGGTCATGCAACATAGCTCGTGCAACACCCACGATCGTTCTCTTATTCCTCTCCATGACCCCATTCTGCAGTGGGTTATGAGGTGCTATTAGTTCTCTTCGAATTCCTTCTTTGCTATAGAAGTCTTTGAATTTTTTCGAGATATATTCACCACCATTATTGCTCTGCAGAGCTTTCACTTGCTTCCCCAACTCCTTCTCCACCATTGCTTTAAACTCACAGAACTTTGAGAATGTTTCGCTCTTCTTCTACATGAAGAATATCCAACATCTATGAGAATAGTCATCAAAAAATATAACATAATACCTGTGTTTTGTTGTTGAGGCAACCGAGAAAGTTCCACACACTTCTGTGTGAATTCTCTCTAGGATCACCGAAGCACGGTTCTCCTTCTCATGAAAGTTGGTCTTCACAAACTTACCCATAGTAAATCCCTTGCAATGATCTGACTACGCAAGAGTGTCCTTGGGAAGTCTAGTAGAAATTTGCTGCAAAATCTTCAAGGCGCCATGGGGAAGATGGCCCAATATCTTATGCCATAATTCGCCCTCATCCCGGCTCACCACTTCTTCTGCTTTGCCCATCATTGTAGTGTAGCCATCTACCTCCATATTGTGGATATTCTTAACTCGAATCCCTATCCTCTTGGTTTGACCTGTTGTTTTATGTCGTAGGAAAGCTTTTCCCTCGCTGAAAACAACGTCATAACCTCTGTCTTCCAACATTGCGACCGAGACCAAGTTCTTCTCCAGACTTGGAACATGCATAACATCTTTCAACATAAATGGTTTACCTTAATCCCTCTCAAATGTAATGGTTCCAATTCCGGTTGCACTATATCTGCCATCTTCTCCCATCTCTATATGCATTTGGAGATCCTTCTCCTCAAAGTCACTAAACAACTCCTTGTATCCCGTCATATGGAAAGACGCACCACTATCAAGATACCACACTGATCCCATTGAGCTTGAAACCAAGCATGCGATCAAAGAGAAATCAAGTTCAAATTTCGAGGCTAAGGCTTTTCCAGATGTAGCTCCAGAAACCTTCTTATTCTTCTTTTTCTGTGGGCAGTTAGTGGCAAGATGCCCATGTTCGTGACAGTGAAAACACTTCACTTTGGACAAATCCAGCTTCTTGCATTTAGCCTCAGATTTTGGATGGGATCTATTCCCCTTTCCTTTCCTTGCTTTGGCAGCCAAAGCGCAACTCTCTTCATCATCATTCTTCGATGAAGAGCCATCCCTGGTACTTCTCCTTATCTCCTCCTGCACAAGATCCGACCAAAGTCGCTCCCAGCCCGGCAGTTTCTATCGTCCATTGACAGAGTCTTCGTAGCTATGCCAACTCTTCAGAAGCCCAAGGAGAGCCAAGCTCACTAATTCATCATCATCAACTATAATCCCCACACTTCCCAGTTCATCCCTACAGTGGAAAAACTTCGTGAGATATTTTGGAATACTGTCACCCTTCTCCATTTTTATTTTTCCGAGCTTATCTTTCAGCGCCAACTTCCTATGGTCGCTACTGCTTTGGAAAAGATCTGTCAAAGTCTTCCACATTGAAAATGGAGTGGCTTTCCCATGAATTCTTGACACAATATAGTCCTTCACACCTTCCAACAGAATTCTTCTTGTCTTTGCTACCTTCTTTTGCCATGCGTCAAGTCCTGCAGCATCACTAGAAGCCGGCTTAGGAACATCACTATCGATGAACTCATTCAGCCCATTATCTTCAAGCAACCCCTCCATCCTATCCTCCTAGGCTATGTAATTCGAGCTACCCTCAAGGGCATACTCCAATCGCAACCCATTGAAAGACATTTCAATGAATACTCAACTTTCACACCAAGAAATTTCTGCAGCAAATTCAAATTGTCCACCAGCACAAAACTCAACAATTATTCACAATTGCAATCTCCAGTAATCAATACTGCTCTGATACCGTGTAGAAATTTATTAATATTGATGTATTACCAGATTCTCCTGATCTAAAAATATTTATCTTCTTGCTAAATACAGAATCCTCCCACTGTTAAACTTGTGGAAATTTAAAACTCAATTGCAAACACATGTGAATAAATTCAATTTCACATAACACAGTTTTTTAATGAGAAATATTAAACCTAAAAACCCAAACTATCATATATTATGTATATTAATGGAATCATGTAATAATATCATACAAAGCTTAGTACATCAAGCTCTCAGTACAATGTAGATTCATTACACACTGTCATGCAGAAATTTGCATATCTATGCACCAATTTCTTGCCTCCTGACAGCCTACCTCCACTACACAATCCCTGCAGAAGAAGACCCCTGAATGAATTCGAATAGGCCTTGCCTCTACTGTGCAATCCTCATTGGCAACTCCAATGTGTGTCAGATGCATTGAATGCATCACTATAGTCACAACGGATAGTCTATCTCACCCTTTCACCTATCTCTCCATTGGGTCTCCACTGGAACTAACATGAACTGTAGTTAATTGTTGTTTCTATTCAGTTGTTAGCGAGTTATTAGTTTTGAATTAATTAACTAATTAATTCACTTAACTCTCACTAGTGTATCTTTCAGTTAGACTATATACAACTACCTCAACTGAGTTTAACTCCATTAACTAAGTTAAACTAAATAACAACTCCATAAACTACTCTTCCAACTCTGTCATAACTTTTCCACTTCAGTTCTAACTGAGTCCTTCATGCATGATCCACCAATAAACCCTAGGAATTGCGTAATTCCTTCAGCCAACTGATTTGAAAAATATGTTCACTGAAATAAAGTGCTCCAAGAGAATAAGTTGATGTTTATTGTTGGATTATTATTAAGAGCTAATATAATTGACATGCATCTATTTTTAGATCGACGATCTATAAATAGACTTCACCCAATATTCTAAAAATATAATTTCCTCTATTTTCCACATTTGACCAACCATCTACAAACATCATCCTGAAACTTATAGAATATGCTCACCATGTCTAAAAATAGACATACACCTAAAAATAGCCTGCGGGCCCCACTTAGTGAAGGTGCTTCCTTTTCACTAAGCTTGTCATCTTGTTGAATCTCAACACCAACATCTCCCTTGAGCTGAAGCACTTTCATGTACTCATGTAAAATCTCATCTCCCATGAGAATATCTCTTGTGCAGGTTAGTGAGGTCATAGGCATCGGTTGTGTCTTCATCTGGAGACCAGTACCTTTGAGTAGCCATCATTTGTTGTACCCGAGACTCTGCTTCATACTTGCTTAGTTCATAATGAATCTGGTAATCCTCTTTTGGTAGCCAAATCAAAGGAAATTTAAATCTTAGCCAAATACAAGAAGCGCCAAGGGTCTATATTATCTGGGCATATGCTAGTACATGTGTAACAACTACTACAAAGTTTTGAAATGCAAACGGGTCCCCTTCCAACAGCTCAACATTGTTGGCTTATTTATGCTTCAGACACCCAGTCAGGGCTCGAATCTTCATTAATGAAAACTGATTGAGGCAAAAGTCCACAATCCTCCTTCTGTAAGCGGCTCATCCTAGTTCTTCTAGGATCCATAATATTGTCTTTTCTTCATTAGCATCCATAGATTTTGTGGATAGATGCCACTCAATCTAATTCCTCATAAATGACAAAAAGGCTCGTAACTGCAAATCCCCCATGTAGGAGAATTTAGTCACCACCATTTTCATACTTACGTGCTCACAAATGATATTATGCAAAAATAACTCACACAGCAGGCTTTTCTCATCAAAATCAGAAGCACGAAAGACAACTAAAAATGTGCGGGTGGAAGAACCCAGATAGAGCCTATTCTCCATTACGGATTTTAACTGAAGCATGTAATAGCGTTCCCATAGGAAAATGGGGTAAGATGGGGAAGGTCGCCTACACCGCAACAAATTGAGGGCAAGCTCATGGAGTTTTTTCTTATCCATAGTCAGATCCTGAACCTACTGCTATAACAACAATATTTGTTCCTTCTGCTTCTTTACAGCTTCCTTCCACTTACACTCTTCCCAACCTTTCTTCAGTTCTTCTTTCATCCATTTTTCATGTAAAGTAGTTATCTCCTTCTAATTTTATTTCAACAAGATCACCCCCTCCCGAAGGGAGGTTGCCTCATGTTTCCACTTATGCAATTCATAAATCAACAAAATTTTCTTGAAATTCCATCCCATGGCGAGACCCGACGTTCCTCTGCATTCAACATCAACATCAATAGTGGGTGTAATAGCCTTTGTTGGATGGGTCTACTCCACCTCTACTTCTGGTTCTTGTGTAACAACGCTTTATCAGTGGGTTCTTGTGTATCATCCCCTTCATTTTCGCCTAGACTAGCCTATGTGCCCACTGTTGGTTATTCTATAACAACAGTGGCCTACACAGGTTCTTGTGTATTGGCCTCTAGGTAAATTATTACGGGAGGCTCTACTTTATCTTGTGTAACACTAGTATCCTTAGCAAGTTCTTGTGGGACAACCTCCCGAAGTTTTGTTTATGTTTCCATTGGGTCAGTGTTTTCCCCACAGACCTTATACCCTGCTGCTGTTAGTCCTTGATAACATGTTGTGCATGAAGATTCTAAAATTTCCTTCCCCTTAGATAATCTTTGTTTCAATTGTTCATTCTCCTTTCTTAAATTTTCAAGTTCTAAAAGCAGAACATGAGTTTCGTCCTTACCTGATGAGGAGGGTTCTCTTTCTTATTCTTTTGATCCTTCTGCTTCTTTCATCTTTTTAGCTGTGGGAAAAGGTTTTGTTGGAAAGATAACTATCAGCCTTTCTTTTTGCCGCGTGTCTTCAATCGGCTTGTCAGTGGGTTCGTTTCCAATTCTGACCTTGACGGGCTGGGTCTGGACTTCAGCTTCGCATGAGTTCCTTCCGAAGTCACAACATGTTTTCTCTAGCTTGTCTAAGACTTTTTCATTTAAATTCTTCCCAACTCCTTCCCTTCTATCTTATGGCATCCAACACGATCAATTTAATAAGTCCATGATTGGTCACACATGCTTCAAGATGTGTTGTTGTCTTCACCGTCACCGCCATATGTTTAATGTTTCCCAATAGGAAAAATGGGAGGTTGATCTTCTGCTGGTGCTGAAGATGATTTAGTAGAGGGAAGTGGTAATTGAAGATGATTGTGGGTCTTCCCTCACAATTAATGTACTTGATTAGACCAAGGGTGACATCTACCCATGGTTGGGGGAGTGATAATCTGTCAACTCCTCTTCCCTTGTTTTCCAGCCTTTCCTCTCCTTCAAGAAAATCATCCTTCAAATAAGGTCATTAATTTTCCCGTTGAACCATCTCCATCCTTCTTCTCGCAATGTGGTCACTCGGGCAATCACTTCTTATGTTACTTTAATTTTTAGTCCCCTGACTCAGGTCTGGTGGTTATTCAAATTATGAGCGAATTCAATTGAAATAGCCTCGTCGGAGCCTTCCAACTTCTGAAAATATTCAATCCACCCAGCATTCCTTGTTATGAAACCGACTCCAAAAATAGAAGAAAAGAGAGATCAATGCCTTAGAAATAAGCCACTTCAAGGGGGAAACCTCCAATACCTCCAATACATTACATAAATGAAAAATTCTTGGATGATACAAATGAAAAAACCTCATTTTATATATAGGAGTCCATGGGGTCAAAAGATAACCCTAGCCGACCTAACAATAATAATGTAAGGGCACAATAATAAAAATATCGGGGTTATAGGAGTACAACAATAACAATAAGGGGGCTACACTAACAACAATAAGGGAGTCCACTAGTAATATAGGAACCTAACATGCCCCTCTCCTTCAAAAAGTGTTGTCCTCAATGCTTGAGTAGCTCTGGTTGCTTCTGTATAAAATTATCATCCTCCTATGTAGAATCTTCAGTGGGTAAGTTCTTCCACTTGATGAGATACTCTAAAATTGATCGATTTAGTAGCTGCCGAGTTCTTGTTTCCATGACTGCTTCAGATTCCAATATGATTTTTCCTTCCTCATCAAGTTCTGTCAATATTGGTAGAACTGGAATTTTTTCACCTATAACCTTCTTTAAGCATGAAACATGGAAAACTGGATGCACTTGTGACGAAGGAGGAAGCTCCAATTTGTATGCCATAGTACCAATCTTTTGCAACACCTTGTAAGGACCATAGTACTTTGGCGCTAATTTATTATCCTTCTTAGCTTGCTTGAGGGACATTTTTTTGTATGGTTGTAGCCATAAAATACCCAGTCTCCTACATCAAAACTTCTCTCGCTACGATGTTGATTTGCCTGTTGTTTCATTCGATTTTGTGCCAAATATAGGTTATCCTTTAAGAGTTGGAGAACTTCTTTTTGATGCTCGATGTGATCTTCCACTGCTTGAACCTTATAATTTTCTCTTAAATATGATGTGATGGACGGTGGATGATATTTATAAAGTGCCATAAATGGGGTCATTTTTGCTGCAGTATGGAAGGAAGTGTTATACCACCATTCAGCGAGAGGTAACCACTTGACCCATTGTGTTTATTTATCAGATACAAAACAAATAATATATCCTTCCAAACATTTATTCACTATCTCAGTTTGACCATCGGATTGAGGATGATAGGATGAGCTATGAGCTAGTTGAGTACCCAAACAAGAAAATAATTTCGTCCAAAAATTTCCAGTAAAAATGGGATCCCTGTCGCTTACAATAATATTTGGGTTTCCATGTAGCTTTTGAATTGTTTCCATAAATGTAGTAGCAACTGTAATTGCTTTAAATGGATGAGATAATGCACAAAGTGTGCATACTTGGTAAGTCTATAAACTACTTGGTAAGTCTATAAACTACCACCATGATGACACTCTTTCCTTCGGACTTAGGTAAACCTGTGATAAAATCCATCGAAATCTCCTCCCAACGTTGACATGGAATGGATAAAGGTTGCAGAAGACCCGGGGTCCTAATTGTCTCAACTTTATTTTGCTAGAAAACTAAACATTCTGCCACAAAATTTTGAATATCAGATTTAAGGCCATCCCAAAAAAATTATTTCTTCACCCTGTGGTAATTTTTTAAAATCCCTGAGTGTCCTCCTAAAGGAAAAGTGTGCAATTCCAAAAGATTATTTTGTTTCAGTTGGAAATTCTTACAAATATATAAGCGATCTTGGTACCATAAGGAATCATTTTTCCAACTAAATGTATCAGATGTACTAGGATCTTGCTGCAACTTTTGAATGAGTGTCCACACTTCTTCATCCTTCTTCCATTCATCCCTTGCTTCGGTTATCTAATCTATTTGGATAATAGAAATGGCACAAAGCAATGCTTCCACATCTTCATTATTTCTTGAGAGTGCATCTGCAACAACATTTAGCTTCCCTTTTTTGTAGATGATTTCAAAGTCATAACCCAACATCTTTGTGACCCATTTTTGTTCTCTTCTGAAGATAGTATTTGTTCCAAAAAAAATTTAAGACTATCATGACCATATTTTACCTTGAAGTGTCTTCCCATTAGGTAAGGTATCCATTTCTTTAGTGCATGTAGTATTGCTAATATTTCCTTCTCATAAATAGCTTTATGTAAATAATTTCCTTTGAATGGGAAACTTTCAAAAGAAATGGGTCTTCCTTCTTGCATTAAAACAACACCAATTCCATTTCCCAAGGCATCACATTCCACAATAAAGGTTTTTGTGAAGTCTGACATAACTAAGACCAGTGCTAGGCACATTGCCTCTTTAAGATGTTCAAAGGCCTTAGTTGATTCAGGAGTCCATGAAAATGCATATTTCTTCAATAATGTTGTTAGAGGTGCTGCTATTCTCCCATAATTATTAACAAAATTGCGATAACACACCCGAGAAATCCTCACAACTACTTTATTGTTGTGGGGACTTTCCATTCCTTAATGTCTTTAATTTTTCTAGGGTCTACCTTAACACCCTCGTGAGATACAATATGACCCAGATATTCCACCTCTTGTACTCCAAAGAAACATTTGGATGTTTTTGCATATAATTGTTTCTCCTCCAACAATTTGAGCACCCTATCAATATGTTGAACATGATCCTTCCAAGACTTGTTGTAGATTAGTATATCATCAAAAAATACTAGCACAAATTTTCTAAGGGTGGGTTTGAAAATGGAATTCATCAACCCTTGAAATGTAGAAGGTGCATTGGTAAGGCCAAAAAGCATGACCAATAATTCATAATGACCCTCATGAGTTCGAAATGTTGTTTTGGGAATATCTTCAGTCTTCATTCTAATTTGATGATATCCTGAATGAAGATCCAACTTGGTAAAACAAATTGCTCCATTTAATTCATCAATCACAGGAATGGGAAATTTATCTTTAATAGTGAGCTTATTGAGCTCCCTATAATCCAAATACATGTGCCATGATCCATCCTTCTTTTGCACCAATACCACTGGAGCAGAGAATGAACTTTGACTAGGTTGAATTATACCAGCCTCTAACATTTCTGCAATAAAACGTTCAATTTCACTCTTTTGAACATAAGGATATCTATAAGGCCCGATGTTTGGAGGAACACTTCCTGAAATTAAATGAATAGCATGATCATGATCACGAATAGGTGGGATTCCTTTGGGAGTTTCAAACACCTTGGAATGATTATACAAGACTTTTTGCAAATATGGAGAAATAGAATATTTTGATGTTGGAACTTCTAGTGAGCATAATTGTGCAATTACACCTCGTTGTTCTTTCTTCAGAATCTTTGTCATGAAATTAGAGCTTATTATATTTCCCAGCTTCCCTACGATACCCTGTAATTCGAATTCCTTTCCTTCTGAAAAAAAATTCAAGAAAAGTTCTTGAAAATTAAAAGCTACCATCCCCAAAGATTGTAACCATTGTACTCCTAGTACAACATCAGCACCTCCCATTGGAATGGAAAGCATTGGACTATTCAATACATATTCCCCCATGGTTAGCTTGATATTATGGCATTTTCCAAAGAAATTTATAGTCCCTCCATTTGCAACCATCACTTAACAATCTGGTGCTGGGTATAGGAAGCAATTCAATTTCTTGGCTACCTTACAAGGAATAAAATTATGGGTACTACCTGAATCAATCAACACTATTGCATTTTTATTCTTGATATGTCATTCTATCTTGAGAGTTTGAGAAGTGGTAATTCCTGTCAATGCATTACAGGATATGGTAGGACTCATTTCTTCTTTCTCTAAGGTTGGTTCCTGGTGTATATTCTCTTCTTTTGAAGTTTCTTGTTCATTTTCTTCCTCCTCTTCACAATCTATGTAAAATAATTTCTTCTCAGCACACTTATGACCTTTAGTGTATTTTATATCACAACTGTAGAAAAGCCCTTGTTCTCTCTTTTCTTCAAATTATTGTGGTGTCAACCTTTTAGGTTGTGGAAGTCTAGGAGTAGCAACACTTCCATCTTTATAGATGTGAGTGGTATACTTCCTTGTCGCCTTAATTTTACATTCAATTTTTCTTGCCAACTTGAAAGCCTTCTCCAATGAATCAGGTTCCCAAACGCGAACCTCATGTTGGATGTTATGCTTTAAACTCCATATGAAGAGATCAATCTTGTGTTCCTCTGGAATATCAGTTACCCTTATATTCAATTTTTGGAAGTCCTCAATGTGCTCCACCACCGAACCCTTTTGTTTGAGATTTATCAATTGGCTAAAGAAGGTGTTGCTCTTTGTATCCTCATAATGTGCTATCATATCCTCCATAAAAATTGACCAAGTGACAATTTTTTTATGGGAGCAAAGCTAGTGATACCATACAAATGTATTTTTTTCTAGATGTAAAGTTGCAATGCATACCTTTTGTGTGTTTTGCACATTATTGAGATAAAAGAATTTATCCATTTGTAGTATCCATGTTACGGGATCCTTGCCATCAAACTTCCTCATATCCATCTTTGGAATATGGTGGTTCTTCCATCCAACAGTAGAGTTTATGAAATCACGATTAACATTTATTTTGTTCTCTTCATGAGTTTCCTCTACTATATTTTCGCCCTTAGGAAAAAATTATTGTATCAACTTTTCCAAACCTCTGATGTCTACTTTTAGATCATTCTTCATGTTTTCCATGTTGTCTTTCACTTTTTCATCGATCTTATCTTCCATGTCATCCATCTTAGCTTCCATGCCAACTTCCATGCCATCCATCTTAGCTTCCACACCTTTCTTCAAACCATCCATCTTAGTTTCCATGCCTTTCTTCAAAACTTCCATTTCATTTTTTTTTGCTCTTTGTGATAGCAAAATTTGGCGCACTTTCTCTTGTAATTTTGACATCTCATGTTGCATTTCTTCATCTTCATGAGTCATAGTACAACCTTCTGAAGGCTTAATGGGTGTTGAATTATGTTGAAGGGGAATTTTAGAACCCAATACTGATATCTATTCTTCAATATGCCCTTGGAATAAATTCAAACTAAATTTTCAAACAAGACTTATGTAATTCGAAAAAAAATACACACCTTTTTCTTGCTTTTGAGGAGCTCAATATTTAAACTTAATTATCTCTATGATTTCAGATCTTCAATATTTGAAATTTGTTCCTATAGTAGCCCTCTGAATATTATTTCGAATTCCACATATCTAACCTGATTTGGATTCTTCAAGGAAAAGTTATTCCCAATCTCCCACAATGACCTAATTATGGACTAGTTTAGTAGAAAAAACTTGTACGGTGTGCCACATGTCACTGTTTCCTCCTTCAGCTCTGAAATTGATATAAAAAAAACTCAAGTTCGTGTACTTGTGGCCACATTTTACATAATTCAAATCTGATGCTCAGAGAGAGAGTTATGAATATTTTCTCACGGTCACCTCTTTAAGATGCAATTCGGGAGCCTGAACAAACCCTAACTTCCACAGATTATATCTCCGAAAATGTTGTGAACCAAGATCCGAAATTTTTATATGGTGTTCCTCAAGATTTCAGCTTCGATCTGTCAACATTTCAGCTTCTGAACCTTCATAGAACAAAAGTTAGAGTGAAAATTCCACGATGACTTGTTTAGGTGAAATTCGAGAGCTTGACAAAAACCTAACTTCCACAGATCATATCTCCGAAAATATTGCGAACCAAGATCTGAAATTTTTACATGATGTTCCTCAAGAGTTTGGCTTCGCTCTTTAAAAATTTAAGATTCGGAAACTTCATAGAAAAAAATTTATAGCGAAAATTCCACGATGACCGGTTTGGAGCAGCGAAACCCTAGAATCCAAAGCTCTAATACCAAATGTTATGAAACAAGCTCCAAAAATAGAAGAAAAGAGAGATCAACGCCTTAGAAATAAGTCACTTTGAGGGGGAAACCTCAAATACATTACATAAATGAAAAATTCTTGGATGATACAAATGACAAAACCTCATTCTATATATAGGAGTCCATGGGGTCACAATATAATCCTAGCCGACCTAACAATAATAATGTAAGGGAACAATAATAACAATATTGGGGTTACAAGGGTACAACAATAACAATAAGAGGGCTACACTAACAACAATAAGGGAGTACACTAGTAATATAGGGACCTAACATCCCTAAAAGCTTTCGGACAGTTCTGCAATGCTTCCATGGAGTCTGACTAATGCCTTACTGCTGCTTCTCCCATCTTGCTGGTATTCTGAATCAATCCTTAATCTCGACCAACCGTAATATCACCGCATTGATTTTTTCCCTCTTAGCACCCTTCTCTACTTATTCAGATGAAGAACTTCGAATGAGGATGCAATACTTCAGCTAAGGAAGGTGATGGGAGGTGACAAGATTTGTGAATTACCAAATTGTACTTCGCACATTCCTACATAAATGTCTAATTACGGAAAATTACAAGATTTATGTACAAATATGTTTTCTGTCTAGATTTGATCATAATTGGCTATCGTGCTATTTAATTTGATGCATGCGGGGTCAATGATGGTTTTAGGACTAAGGATTTCTTGCAATGATTACGAGATTTATCCCCCCCCCCCTCTCCTTTTAAATAAGTATAAGCCAGATCCTGTCATGGGAATGTCATAACTTTCCATTAATCACCAAATTATTAAATGATGATGTTAGCTTTTTAAATTACGTACCTGAAACGATGTGGAGGGGGAATTTGAATTGTTTGTGTAACTGCTTCCATCGATCATGGTGGTAACACTTGACTGTTGTAATTATTGTTGCATGTGATGAAATAGAAAACACTGTTCATGGCTATCGGTTGTTACATGTGTAACAACCAAGATAACCTTTGTGTTATTCTTCACAAAACATGATAATTAGGAAAAATAGATAGATAAAAGAAACGAATAAGTAACATCATCTTGTGAAACATGTAGGGAAGGAAAGATGATGTTTTGGAAAAGGGAAGAAAAAAAATGGGTGTAACAGCTGCCACATAAGTGGTTTTCAATTGTTACAAATTGTCTTATTGCGCCCCAAAAAGAGGTTTTCACAATCAAATTATTATTATTATTATTGTTCTTTTTTTTTTAACAGGTGTAACATCCACTACAAGAGTGGTTTTCAGCTACTACACTTATTTGAATTTCAAATTTCAGGCTACACAGGGGAACATTCCCCTGCTAGTGTAACATAAAGATCAGAGTCCGCGACAATGTTAAAAAATGATTCCTTTGAAGCAGGTTGATGATATAACCTCATACGGTGCCCATTTACCAGTAACGATGTCTTGGCACTATCAATGGTAACCAGTTTTACATTCCCATTGTCAAAGACCGTGTCTACTTCATAAGGACCTAGCCATTTGGTGCAGAGCTTTCCTTTGAAATCCTTAAATCTTGAATCATAAAATAGAGCCCAATCTCCTTTCTAAAATTTATTCTTCTTAATGAACCTATCATGCCATCTAGCTCTTTGCTGCTAAATGATCTCTATCTGTTGAATGGCAGCCAGCCGTTTCTCTTCCAACTCATAGATATGGTTCAATATTTGTCTTTGTGTTGTGCTTAAATCCACATTGACCTGCAATGTTGTTCTCAATGTCTTTATTTCGAATGCTATGGGGAATAAAGGATTCTTACCATACACCAATTCATATGGTGAGAAGCCTGTAGTATTCCTCCATGTTGTTCTGTAATCCCACAACACCTTTGGAAGTTTTTTGGCCCAATTTATTCGATGGCTCGCTACTGTCTTTGTTAAGATTCCCTAAATGACTTTATTGGTGCTCTCCACTTCACCATTTACTTGTGGGTGATAAGGTGAAGTGATCTTGTGATGAATTTCATACTTCTCAACCAGATTTAGGATCAAATGAGATGTGAACTGAGGCCCTCCATCCGTCACTATCTCCCTGGGTATCCCGAAGTGAACAAAAATATCTTCGAATAGGAAGTCTAAAACAGCCTGCTCTGTAGCTCTAGTTAGTGCCTTCTCTTCGACCCACTTTGTGACATAGTCGTTGCAAACCAATATGTATGATATTTTCTTTGATGAAAGATTAATTGGCCCTACAAAATCCAGGGCCTATTTATCAAATGGCTCTATCATTATCTGAGGCTGTAACGACATCTCATCTAATTTCAGAGGCTGGCCCATCCTTTGGAAACTATCACATACCTTCACAAACTTCTTGGCATCCTAGAATATAGTTGGTCAGTAGTACCCTGTTGAGAATACTTTATATCACATCCTTTTGTCAGCGAAGTTCCCTCCACAGGTTTCCTCATGACAAGCTTTCAAGATAACAAAAACATCATCTTCTCTAACACAACGCTGAATCTGAAAGTCTGGTCCAGTGTGATGGAGATTTCCCTCTATCTACGAGTAAGTAGAACTTTATTGTATGATCTTGATCTTTTCTCTGGAAGATAAATGGTGTGGGAATTTTCCTACAGCAAGATAATTAGCTATATCTGCATACCATGATGAGTGAGTAGATATGGCAAAAATATATTCATCTGGAAAAAAATCCTCAATAGGAGTGCAGTTATCACCTATAGTTAATCTAGAAAGAAAATCAACAATCACATTATCTTTTCTAGATTTATCTAAAATTGTGATATCAAATTCCTGTAACAGGAATAACCATTGTGTAACTCTACCATTTGTAGCAAGTTTATTCATTAAAAATCGAATTGTAGCATGGTTAGTGTGTACAAATACTTGATACCTGGTGACGTAGTGCCGAAATTTGTTGATAACAGGCACTACTACTAGGAATTCCTTCTCAGTCATTGTATAGTTGAGTTCAGCTGGAGTTAAATTCTTACTGATGTAATAAATGGCATAAGGTTTCTTTTCCTCCAGCTGCCCCAAAACAACACCCACAACTATGTCAAATGCATCCGTAGCAATATGGAATGGCAATCTCCAGTTTGGTCCTCGCAAAATAGGTGCTGCTATTACAGAGTCCTTTCACTTCAAAAAGGCTTGCTCACACTTCCCTATCCACACAAATTCTGCATCTTTCATGAGCAAATAAAATAGAGGAGATGCAATCTTTGAAAAATATTCTATAAATCTCCCGTAGTACCCTGCATGTCCCAGAAAATTACGTACCTCTTTTTGAGTTCTAGGAGTTGGGATTCTCGAGATTACCTCAATTTTTGCAGGGTCTACCTTGATTCCATCTTCTGAAATGAAATGTCCCAGCACAATCCCCTTGGTCATCATCATGTGGCATTTCTCCATGCTCAAAGCAACATTATTTTATTCACAACGTTCCAGTACCTTTTCCAAATTAACTAATGTTGTTTCAAAGGCATCCCTGTAGGGTGTAAATTCATCCATGAAAATTTCGAGATAGTCATTCAAGAGATCCGAAAAGATACCCAATATTGTGCTTTGAAAAGTTGATGGCACATTGCCGAGGCCAAAAGGAAGGATGTTGTATGCAAAGGTACCCCATGGGCAGGTAAAGGTTGCCTTGTCTTGGTATTCCAGGCAATTTATATTTGATTATGGCCACTAAAGCCATCTAGGAATGAAAAAAAAAATTCCCAGAGAGATTACCCAGGACTTGGTCAATGAATGTTAAAGGGAAATGGTCCTTTTGGGTGGCCTTCTTGAGTTCTCTATAGTCTACATAGACTCTCCATTTTCCATTCTTTTTCGGAACAATGACAAGCAGAGACACCCACTGACTGTTAGAAATGGGGTAGATGAAATTAAAATTAAGGAGTTTCTGTAATTCCTCTTTCATTATCTCCTTAAGTGCGGGATTCATTCAGTGATGTGGTTATCTAACTGGTTTGTAGCCCTCTTTAAGGTAAATTCTTTGAGTGCATAGGCCAGGATGGATTCCTTTCATATCAATATAGTCCCATGAAAATTCCTTTTTCTATTTATGTAACATTTGAATCAACAATCTGTTCTATTCTGTAGTCAAGTTAGGATTAATGTTTAAATATTTCCTTGGCTCAATTTCAACAGGATTGTTGTCAATATGCAGAGTATTTTTCAAATACTCAATATTTACGTCCTCTACCTCATCTTCTTCCCCTGGATCTCTAATAGAGTCAACAAAGAGTGAATTTCTAATAAAACCATTAATAATTTCATCCTCTGTTTCATCCTTAAAGTAATGTTCTTTTCCAAGTGTGAGGATAGGTAGGGAAAAATCAAATTCAGGTTCAAATTTGTCCCACCATGGACTATTCAAATCCATATGCAGTTTTTCTAGGGGGTAAAGGTTCAGGTTCTTAGTGGACTTCCCATCTAAGATCACCATAGTTTCGGATCTACAGCCGATATATGCGTCTGCAGTGGCTAGCCACGGTCTTCCCAAGATTAAAGGATGACCCCCTAGGTTGGATTTAGTTTGTAAAATGAGAAAATCAGCCAGGTAATTCTAAGAAGCTACAGTGATCACTACATCTTCTATCATTCCCTCGGGCTTGACACGGGACCTATCCGCTAATTCAAGCATTGTAGGTTTAGGTATGAGTCCATGAAGTCTTAGGGAGATAAAAATATCTTTGGTTATTACATTAATGGCTACCCCCAAATCAATCAGAGTGTTAGTTATGGGCTGGTCATCAATATGGAGAGTCACTGTAGGATTCCCTGGGTCATTATGTTTAGTCAAAAAAGGTTGATCAATTATAAGTTTAGACAATTTCCCCATAACATGGATAGTAGCAGGGTCTTTCGGTTTCCTTCCAGGATTTTTGACACACAGATCTCTCACTGTTTTGGCATAGATAGGTAATTCCTTAAGAGCTTGTAACAGTGAAATATGCACATACAAATTCTGTAATTCCTTGAGGAACTCAGATTCAGTTTGTGAGGCTGCCCAGTTTCAATTAATCGTTGAGGGTATGGAGGATTCTGAACCTTGACAGCTGAGTCAACTATCACAGATGCACTAGCCCTGCTCGGGTTGGTTGATGTAGAAATGGCAGACTTTCCCGAGATGGCTATTAAAGGTGTAACAACAGGTGTTTTAGCAGTTGTTACAGGTGTAACGGTTGTTTAAGAATTGACTATATCCTTTCTAGGTGACTCACATTCTTCCTCGGTAATAATGGGAGTATGTTCAGATCTGATTACTTTCCCCAGTCGAAGCTAAACCTTGTTAAGACCAATAGAAGTGATAAGATAAGTATGGAAAGAAATCGAGGCATCTATGCTCTAAGATTCCTTATTATTCAGATAGGGGTTAGGTTGCAAATGTAATTGGGGTCAGAAAAGAGGTGCAGGAGCTTGAAGAGGAGACAGTTGCAACTGCTGCTGCATTGGTAGTGCAGGGGGCGCTGGACCTTGGCCATTACCTCTCCAATTCTAACTCCAAGGATGAGATTACGATGGAGGATATTGCATTGGTGGAGGGGAAGGCCACTGGTTCCATGGTGAAGGAAATTGTGTTGAGGAAGGAGTAGCATACAACCATGGAAACTGCTGACTATTATAAACATTATACCAAGGATTAAAAGAGGAAAAATCTGGAGGCATATCTGTAGGTTGCGACTACCATGGTCTCTTTGATCTGATGAAGTAGGAATACAGGACATCCTCTCTTGATCCCTGAAGTATTGCTTTTAGTCTAGGTGGTTCCAGGAATTGACTAGTAGAATGTACCAACTCACAGATGTTGCACAAGCTGGCACTATTCAGTCCACGTTCTCTTTCTAAATGTTTCTTTTTTCATCGAGGATAGAATATTTCCAAATTTGCTTCAGCTTCTTCTTGTGCTTTCTTAACTTTTACCATATTGATCTGGGCAGAGAAAGTACTAAGGAGGTTGGTTTTAAAATCCTCAAATAGATTCCCGATCTCTGCTCTAGTTACTCCTCCACTTGTGGAATTCTGTATCCAAACTAAAGAATCCCAAACTGAACTTCTCCCCTTGACCGATCCTCTTGAACTACGTAGACAAAGCTTCATTATTTCTTCAAGTGATTCTTGCGATATGTCTCCTTTTCCCAACAGATTCAAATGCTCTAGACAATCATCTCTTATACCTCTTAAGAATATAGGTTTCAAGATTTCTGGAGCTAAGTTACCAAACGTAGACCTTTGTAAATTATAATGGAATCATTCCATGTAGTCTTCCAAGCTCTCCTCCTCCTTCTGTGAAATTCTTAAGATCTCTTCCTTCAAATCCCAGGTTTAACAATAATCCTGATACTTAAAGAGGAAGACATCCCTCATGTCATTCCATGTTCAGATTGTGCCAACACTCAATCTCATGAACCATCTTAATAATACCCCTTTCAGAATAGCAGGAAAAAATTTCAGCTTCTGGGCGTCTGAAGTGTAGTATAACTTCTACACAGCACATCGAATTCGAACATAAAGGTATCAGGATCTTCAAAAACCATCCCTTGAGATTATGGTAGAGATGATAAAGGAATGTTTTTCATAGGAGCTTCATCCCGTGTTGCCAATATTGGGAATTCAAAAGTAACAATACCATATGTCTTAACATTCTCGTTTCCCATGGTTGATCCTTCCTGATGGGATGAACTGACCTCGGAATATGCAGGGGATTGAAAAATAAATAAAGGATCAAGTTTTTCCAGGACCAGTTGTTTCACTGCACTACTCGCATCCAAATGATGATAAACTAAATTATATTCCTCAAGCCCCTGATTCTCCCCACTAGTCTCCCTTTGTCCTTCAATTTCAAATTTTGATCAATGGCTTTCCACTGTTGTTTCGTATCTAGAGTTTTGATATCATGAGTGGATATGTTGTTTGAAGGGTGATGAGGTCCAGAAACAGAAGGTATCGATGCCTTAGTCTTTGATATAGTAGCGGCTTTATATGGCCCCGTCTTCCTAATGTCTCTGTATGAAGTAGAATGTTCCTTTTCTGCTTTTGAGATAAGATCTCCAAAGAATGTCTTTCTTCCCAAGTCTACACTCTTGTTTTCATTTTTACGACCTGTCTTTCCTGTATTTAGTTAGAGTGGGGGGTGTTGTGGATTTCTCTATTGTCCTACTAGCACACATGGACCCTATGTGTATTAATCCTTCCTACCAGTGCTCTAGTTTCTATAATGGTGAGCCCGCCGAAGTATGTTAGAGAAATGCACTAGTTCTTACCTCTCATCTTACTGCCTAGCAACTGTACAGCTAAAGACTCATTGAATAAAACACCCAAAAACTCACACTTCTAAGTGTCCTAGAGAGACAATGGTGAGCCCGCCCAGGTATGTTAGAGCGATGCACAGGTTCTTACCCCTTGTCTTATCACTCAACAATTGTGTAGCTGAATACACACTAAAGAAAAACACCCAAAACTTACACTTCTAAGTTCCCTAGTGTAGCAATGGTGAGCCCACCCAGGTATGCTAGAGCGATGTGCAAGTTATTACCTCTCGTCTTACCACCCAGCAGTTGTGGACTAGGAACACTTTATCATCAAAAAAAAATTCCAGATGATTGTATCGTCACTGCCATCCCCAGCAATGAAACCAAAATGTTGGACTGTATTAATCACTATTAAATGACTAAGACGGTACACATAAATTATCAAGCCAGGGACGTCTTTTATTTCAATGACAGTTGCACTGTCTGTGCCAATACATCAAACCAGAAGAAATTCAAATAAAGAGAAATCGTTGCTGAAACAATTGTTGAAATAAATCACTCATGCAAGAATAAAAACAATCTACAGGAATGTAATCATGCCTCAATTAATTGTACCTAGTGGGCCAAACAACAATTACACCAGTTGGTATTTCTAATCACATATTTGTAATAACATAATAATATTGAAATTGAAGCAGATCTACTTACAGCTAGAACAAAAACAAAAACACTTCCACCAATATGCAAAGAAAATAAGAAATATAGTACATCTACCTTAACCACTACAATCCCTGCTAAAGAGGAGGGCCCTTCCTCCCTAGGAGGGCATAGTAAAAGATAAAGACTAAATGGAAATTAAACCAGACAATGCATGTAACAATAGCAACATGATAGCTTAATATCAATGTGACCAAAATTACAGAGCCAAAAGTAATATTGTTCTCTGCTAACCCCTTAACCTCAAGGATTGAGAGTTATATAATGGTTATATGTTCAAAAAAACGAGGAACAATTCAGTCATGAGAATCTTACGATTCTCATGTTGATCAAAATAATATACATATAGTTACAGCCACTTCTTAATAAAAATTATGACTGGAAGAATATAGATTACAATCAAAACTGCCTAAAAGTTGTCATCCTAAAATACAATATGCCATGACTTCTACAACTGTCATGGAAAATTATAGTTGTAGCGTAACAACAGTTGAGGACAGGTCGACATCCAAAAGTTGACGATATCCAGTCAGCAATACAACTATAACAACAATTTATATAGCGGGTGTGTAACAACATCGTGATGTAACAACTCACTACAACATCACACTTCCACTTTTTCTGTATGCCTCATTCTCTAGATATTTTGTGCTAATAATAACATCTGGAAGGACAACAAAAGACTAAATAACTTCTCCCAACATTTATCCCAGTTAGTCATAAAAAAAATACACGATACATCATAATAATCAATGAAATGGTAATATAATGAAAATAAGGTAAAACAACATTGTTTAAGATATAAAAGTAGGAAAAGAGGCAAAGATAGTCCCAATGGTTGTAGTCACAAGGTAACAATGGGGGAAACAAATGTAGCAAATAAGTACAAAACTGGCACCCAAAAATTTCCTTTTGGATAGTTTCTAGACAAGTTTTCTCCATTGATGAAGGGCATAATGAGGTATTTCATGTGTGAGGGTAGATTCTCAAGGTTGTGCAAATATCAAGTCAAATTGTTAATGCATTTCACAGGGGTAAAAACTCTCAATATACCCTACTATCTCTACAAAAGCTTAGCTAAAATAGCAGAGAAAGTGAAACATAAAGAGAGTGATCATCAAGCTAGTCTTTTCCACCATGGCCTCATCAAAATCATTGTATTACACTAGCTTACAAAGATGAATATATCTTGGGAGACATTCATTTAGTCCATTGTCTTTTTCCCCCATGCTAGTTAGCTACTAGCCAAAGTACACCATCAGCACCATCCAAGCTAAGGGAGGTTGGATCATCTAGTAGAATGTCAGTCAAGAGGACACCTAGGGCAGAGGTGACTCAAACATATCAAAGAGGTAAGAGCCTTGTGTTTGCTCCAAACATTGTTGAAAGGGTCAATCCTAAATCAGCTGAACATGTATCATCATCACAGCATGAGGCACATTTTCAAGATGAGGAACCATTCCATATTGACACTGACATGGTAGACTTGGAGGTGAATGAAGAGAAAAAAACAACAGAGCAGATCATCATGGAGAAGGATGGTAAGATCATAGAACTTAAGGAGAGCTTGTCAAAGGTCAAATTTCTGGTTTCATTCTCGCAGCAATAAAATATGCAATTAAACTTAAATCAACTACTCTTAAATAAGCCTAAGGTTGATTTGAGCAAAGAATATGTAAAGGATAAAGCAGTGGTTGAGATAAATGATTCAGATGACCAGGAAGAGTAGGTAAGAAGAAATATACGAAGGACAAGAGGCCTCAAAAGGGCACTTGAGCAACAAAAAAGCACAACTCCACCAAGGACCCAAATAACAGTCGATGAGCTCATATTGGTAGAAATTGACAAGGATATGAATATTGGCTTGATAGAGTCAATTTTCACTTGGAGAAACTCCTCAAAATGGAAAATAAGAACAACAACATACAAATACACGTGGTCGTGCATTAATACACAATAATTAGGCGTCTTAGGTAAGAATCAAGCAGTTGAAGGAAAAACTCAAGGAAACCCTAATGAAGAAAAAAGAGAAGGGTAATTTGGATTTTCTTGCTGATGCTCCCCTCATAGCATAACATACCATCATAGGTATCCATGGAGCAAATTTGGAAAAAAAAATTGGGCATTTTGGCAATTTTGCACAGTTTTTGGTCCAAAAGCGTAGTGAGCCTCACATTGTGATTTTGTTGGGGGTATCCAATTGACAAACGTTTTGCATTTCTGGATTGATTTTGACTTGTACATCAACTTCATCTATTTGGAGAGCTGTGTTAGCACATTTTGGTGGTTGAAAAGGTAAAAAATCTACCAAAAAATCACCTTTTTGCCTTTTTTTTTTTCAGAGGCATGTTGTGCTTTTGGAGTAGGTGTGGGAGAAATGATTTTTGGAACGCTAGAAGAAGTTTTTTTCAGTGCTTGAAGATCCTATGATGTATTAGATAGGAAAAAATTTCTCTAGAATCTTCCATATATTGATTTGGACCTCGGGAACCCCTCCGAAAGTCACTTACACCTGGCATGATGCGCTTTCTCCTAGCATGTTGCGCTTTCCGTCAATTCGTTGTGCTTTTCCCTGTAACTCATTTTTCTCATTTTTCTCAGTCTAGTTCGACTTTTGCTGAAGTAATTTGTCATTTTTGGGATTGTAATGATGTAATCAATGGTAAATATGCTTGTTAAAGTGAAAATTAGGTAGATTCATGCTTTTAAATGCTTTTCAAGTTCAAATGTATCAGTTTTTATATTGTTAGGAGAGTTTTGTTAACCTCCTAGTCATTAGGTTTTGGTTGAGGAATTCATGTGAACTATTCCTACACTATAGGATTCAAACCTTGAGAGAAAGGAAATGTTTTTTTGGTCTATATGTATGCATTTATTAGTCATTTTGATGGTTGGACATTAGAGGGTGGAACTCTTGTAGCTTGTACTTCATCTTTTCTATAGGAAATAAAAGGACCAGTTGCAGCTATTAATCAGGAATTCTCATGCTGTGACTTTGTGATGTTGTTTTCTCTCTGTTAAAGCTTTATGTAAATTATATACATGTCTCCTTTCCATATCTTCATTCTTCAATGATTTTCCTAAAAGGTTTATAAGCAAAATTATTTCATGAAAGCTATGTTTTGTTGGGAATGTCATTTTATGTAATCTTCCTTCTTGTTTAATGAATTCATGGTGCACATGCTCATTAATATTTTCTTTCTCTTTCAAACCCTACACTACACTGAAAAACTCCTAAGACCATCAAAAAATCATATCTATATTGCTCCTCCATATCTCTTGAAGTTGTCACCTTTGATACTTTGACCTAGTTACTTGGTTTTCATCCCTAATTCGGCAGAAAAATCCTAAGTTATTCTAAACCCTAGAGCTGAGCTATCTAGCCTAAAATTCACTCTTGCACCAGTCAGATCCTTGATTGTGTTTTTTCATAGAGAGATCTCTCTCTGGTTTTGTAGGGCTAGCTACCAAACTAAAATCTTGTTTTGATGTTACCTCTGTCAATATCCTTTCAGCCTTGGGACATTGTGGAGGCTAACATCGTACTTACGCGAATTTGGTTCAATATTTTCGCATATAAATTCTATGATAATTTATTCAATATGTTGAAATATATATCCGGGTGATATAGATGGTAATCACATACATACACATATATTTTTTATGGAATTATCTTATATGTATTAGGGTTTGCAATTGTTTCTTGGTGATGAGAGTTGATGAGTTCAATTTTTGTCGTTGTTTATCAATGGTGTCTTGATCAGGATGGTTGATGTATAACAATTTTATTTGGTATATCTTTGGTTTTGTATGGTTGCAGTGGTTGGTTGAGATTTAGTTCAGTGATTGGTTTCCTTTAGTATTCATTGGTTTTATATTTTAGTGATTTAGTTGTTTTATAGTGCTTCAATGATTCAGACTTTGTGATTTAGTATTCAGTTTTGTATATTAGTTTGGACTTATTGTTGGTGTGGAATTAGGGGAATTTTAAGTTATAAAATGAGCCCCCTAAGGAAATTATAAAATGATAGTGGAAATAATAAAATAATATTATATTACATCATCAAATTTTAGAGGGGAAAAAAGAAAAAAAAAATTCAACACGTATTTTCAACTTAACTCCCTATCAATTTACTCAAATTTTGAAAGAAACATTCGTTAGATGTAGAATTTTATTCCTCATCCAAGGAGTACCTATGTTACATACTTTAGATGGAACCTGCTACACAAAAAATGAGAAATACATAAAATATGTGATTGCAATCACATTTTTTCATGCGTTTCTCATTTTTCGTGTAGCAGGGTCCATAAAAAGTATGCAACATGGGTAATCCTTGGATGAGGAATTAAATTTTGCATCCAATGCATACTCCCGCTCGAAATTTGCGTAAAACCTTAGGGAGATAAGTTGAAAATACAAGTTTAAAAAGTATTTTTGTTATTTTATTATTTTTTAATATTTTAATTTTTTATTCCAAAAATGGTGAATTATCCCCCATGGTTGACATCATCATCTTGAATCCTATTGGTTCTTATAAAGTTTATTTTGGTTGTTTTTAGGACCCTATAATACTAGTATAGCCCCTTATTGTTATGGTTCACGGTAGCCCTGTTATTGTTATTGGTGTGCCCATTTAGTCCCCATATTGTTACTATTGTGCTCCATAGAAGCCCACTATTTTTATTATTGTGCCCTTACATTATTATTGTTATGTAGGCTCTGATTATATTGTGACCCCTTAGACCCCTATATATAGAAAGTAGGTTTTGTCATTTGAATTATCCAAGAATTGTTCATTTATGTAATTTAAATGAGCCCCCCCCCCTCCCCCTCAAATTGGATAATTTTCAAGTCGTTGACCTATATTTTCTTCTATTTTGTGAGCTGGTTGCATAAAATTTGGTATCGGAGCTTTGGATTCTAGGGTTTCGCTTCTTAAAACAAGACATCTTGACATTTTCACTATAACTTATTTTCTACGAAAATTCAAAAGTTGAAATTGAAACCACGTGGAGTTGAAATATTGGTGAACCTCATGTACAAATTTTAGATCTTGGTTCGCTATATTTTCAAGGATATGGTCTGAGAAAGTTACTATTTTTGCAGGCTTCAGAATTTAATCTCAAACAAGTGACCGAGGGAAAATCATCATAGCTTTCATTTCATGCATCAAATTTGAATTATGTAAAAAGTGGTCAAAATTGCACAGAATTTAGTTTCTTTTGTATCAATTTCATGGTCGAAGATAGAAACAGTGACACGTGGAACGTCGTACAAGTTCGCTCTACTTAACCATTCCATAATTAGGTCATTGTGGGAGATCGAGCATTAATTTATCTTGAATAATACAAATTAGGTCCGACTTGTGGCATTGGAAAGAAGACTCAGATGGCTATTATAGGACCAACTTTCAAATATTTGGGATCCAAAATCACAGAGATACATCAGGTTCAATATAGAGCTCCTCAAAAACAAGAAAAATGTATGTATATTGTTTTAAAATTGCATAAATTTTGTTTGAAAAATCAGTTTGAAGGGATTCCAATGGCATATTGAAGTATTGATATTAGTATTGAGTTCTAAAAATCCTCCAAAAAATAATTCCACACCCATTAATCCCTCAAAAAACTCTACTATGACACATGAAGAGGAAGAATTGCAACATGATATATCGAAATTACGAGACCAAGTGCAACAAATTTCACTCCCACAAAGAGTAACCAAACATTAAATGGAAGCTAATATAGCTGGTATGGAAGCTAAAATAGAAGAAAAAATGGAAGGTTTAAAGGATGGTTTAAAGGCAGACATGGAAGGTTGGAAGGAAGGTCTGACAAAGTTGCTACAAGAAATGATTCCTAATGGAAAAATGGTATTAGATGAAACTCATGATGAGAACACAAAAAATGTTAATCATGATTTGATAGCCTTTAACATTAGATTGAAGACCCACCATATTCCAAAGATAGATATGAGGAATTTTGATGGCAAGGATCCGGTAACATGAATACTACAAATGGAGCAATACTTTGATCTCAATAATGTGCAACACATACAAAAGGTATGCATTGCAACTTTATATTTAAAGCCCAACCAGTTTGTATGGTATCAATGCCTTATTTCTTATAAACCACTTGTCACTTGGTCAATTTTTACGAAGGAAATGATATCACATTATGAGGATACAAAGAGCAACACCTTATTTATCCAATTGATAAATCTCAAACAAAAGGGTTCAATGGCGGAGCACATTGAGGACTTTTTAAAATTTAATATAAGGGTAAATGATATTCCAGAGGAACATAGGATTGATGTCTTCATAGAGACTTTAAATTATAACATCCAACATGAGGTTCGCCTTTGGGAACCTAATTCATTGGAGAAGGAATTCAGGTTGGTAAGAAGAAAAATTATGGCGACAAGGAAGCCTACCACTCACAACTATAAATATGGAAGTGTTTCTACTCCTGGATTTCCACAACCTACAAGGTTTACACCACAACAGTTGGAAGAAAAAAGAGCTAAATTCTTTGTTAAAGTTGTGATAGAAAATACACTAAATGTCATAAGTGTGTTGAGAAGAAATTATTTTACATATATTGTGAAGAGGAGGAAGAAAAGGAATGAGAAACTTCAAAAGAAGAGGATATACACCAAGAACCAACCTTAGAGAAAGAAGAAATGAATCTGACAACATCTTGAAATGCATTGGAATGAATTTCCACTCCTTAAACTCTCAAGATAGAAGGACATATCAAGAAGAAAAAGGTAATAGTGTTTATTTATTCAGGTAGTACCCATAATTTTATTCATTGTAAGATAGCCAAGGAATTGAATTTCTCCTATATTCAACACCAGAGTGTCAAGTGAGATTGAAAATGGAGGAACTATAAATTTCTCTGCAAAGTACCATAATATCAATCTAACTATGGGGGAATATGTATTGAATAGCCTAATTATTTCCATTCAAATGGGTGGTTTTGATGTTGTACTAGGATTTAAATGGTTACAATCTTTGGGTATGATAGCTTTTAATTTTCAAGAACTTTTCTTCAAAATTGTTTTGGGAAGGAAAGGAAGTTGAATTAAGGGGTATCGCAGGGAAACTAGGAAATATAATGAGCTCTAATGGCATGACAAAGCTTATAAAGAAATAACAATGAGGCATAATTGCACAAATATCCTCATTAGAGTTTCAAACATCGAAATCATATATTTCTCTAAATCTCCAAAAAGTCTTGGACAATCATTCTGAGGTATTTGAGACTCCCAAATTCCTCCCACCTATTTGTGATCATGATCATGATATTCACTTGATTCTAGGATTTTTTCCTCAAAACATTAGGCCTTACAGATATCCCTATGCCCAAAAGAGTGAAATTGAACATATGATTGCAGAAATGCTAGATGTCAGTATAATTCAACCTAGTCAAAGTTCTTCTCTCCTCAAGTAGTACTGGTGCACAAGAAGGATGGATCATGGTGCATGTGTCCGGATTATAGGGAGCTCAACAAGCTCACTATTAAAGATAAATTTCCCATTCCCGTCATTGATTAATTATTGAAAGAATTACATGGAGAAATTTACTTCACCAAGTTCGATCTCCATTCAGGATATCATCAAATTAGAATGAAGACTAAAGACATTCTGAAAATACATTTAGAACTCATGAGGGTCATTATGAATTTTTGGTCATGCCTTTTGGCCTTACCAATGTACATTCTACATTTCAAGGCTTGATGAATTCCATTTTAAAACCCTTCCTTAGAAAATTTGTGTTAGTATTTTTTGAGTATATACTAATCTACAACAAGTATTGGAAGGATCATGTTCAACAGGTTGACACAGTGCTCAAACTATTGGAGGAGAAAATATTATATGCAAAAACCTCCAAATGTTTCTTTGGAGTACAGGAGGTGGAATATCTGGGTCCTATTGTATCTCATGGGGGTGTTAAGGTATACCTTAATAAAATTAAATCCATTAAGGAATGTAAAATCCCCACAACCATAAAGCATCTGCGAGGATTTCTCGGGTTAACAGTGTATTATCGCAAGTTTTCTAAGAATTATGGGAGAATAGAAACACCTCTAACAACATTACTGAAGAAAGATGCATTTTCTTGGACTCCAAAAGCAACTAAGGCCTTTGAACATATTAAAGAGGAAATGTGCCAAGCACCGATCTTAGCCATGCCATACTTCACAAAAACATTTATTGTGGAATGTGATGCCTCAGGAAATGGAATTGGTGTTGTTTTAGTGAAAGAAGGAAGACCCATTTATTTTGAAATACATCCAATCAAAGGAAAGTATTTGCAGAAACCTATCTATGAGAAGGAAATGTTGGAAATACCACACACACTAAAGAAATGGCGACCTTACCTAATGGGAAGACACTTCAAGGTAAAAAAATATCATGATAGTATTAAATACTTTTTGGAACAAATACTACCTTCAGAAGAGTAGAAAAAATGGGTCACAAAGATGTTGTGTTATGAATTTGAAATCATCTACAAAAAATGGAAGCTCAATATTGTTGTAGATGCACTCTCAAGAAAGGATGAGGATGTGGAAGAATTTATTTTTACCATTGTTATTATCCAACCAGATTGGATAACTGAATCAAGGGAGGAATGGAAGAATGACGAAGAAGTGTGAACACTCATTCAAAATTTGCAACAAGATCCCAATAAATCTAATACATTCAGCTGGAAAAATGATTCATTACGGTATAAGGATCGCTTATATATTTGTAAGAATTCCTAACTAAAACAAAATATTCTTTTGGAATTGCCCACCTCTCCCTTAGGAGGATACTCGGGATTTTTAAAAACTTACCATTGGGTCAAGAAATAATTTTTTTGGGATGGCCTTAAATCTAATATTCAAAAGTTTTTGGCAGAATGTATGGTCTGACAACAAAATAAAGTTGAGACAATTAAGACCCCGAGTCTACTACAACCTTCATCCATTCAAAGTCAATGTTGGGAGGAGGTTTCAATGGATTTTATCATAGGTTTAGCCAAGTCCAAAGGAAAGAGTGTCATCATGGTGGTAGTTGATAGACTTACCAAGTATGGACATGTTTGTGCATTATATAATCCATTTAAAGCCAATACAATTGTTACTAAATTTATGGAAAGAATTCAAAAGCTACATGGAAACCCAAAGATTATTGTAAGTGACAAAGATCCCATTTTCACTAGAAATTTTTGGATGGAATTGTTTTCTTGTCTCGGTACCGAACTAGCTCATAATTCATCTTATGAAGGATATCTTCGTTGCTTTGCTTCTGATAAACAAACCCAATGAGCCAAGTGGTTAGATCTGGTTGAATGGTGGTATAAAAATTCCTTCCATACTGCAGCAAAAATGACCCCATTTATGACGCTCTATGGATATCATCCGCCGTCCATCACATCATATTTAAGAAATAATTATAAGGTTCAAACAGTTGAAGTGTTATGAAACCAGCTCCAAAAATAGAAGAAAAGAGAGATCAACACCTTAGAAATAAGCCACTTCGAGGGGGAAACCTCCTTTACATTACATAAATTTACAGTTCTTGGATGATTCAAATGAAAAAACCTCCTTTCTATATATAGGAGTCCATGGGGTCACAATATAACCCTAGTCGACCTAACAATAATAATGCAAGGGCAAAATAATAACAATAGTGGGGTTTTATGGGGCACAATAATAACAATATGGGGACTACAGGGGTACAATAATAACAATTAGTGAGATAAAATAACACAATAGGGGACTACATTAGTAATATAGGTACCTAAAATGTCCCTCTCCTTCAAACAAGTGTTGTCTTCAACTCTTGATTATTTATTAATGTTTAATTCTCATCCTCCCATGTGGAATATTCAACGGCTAAGTTCTTCCACTTTCTAAGATACTATGAAATTGATCTATTTCATACTTGGCGAGTTCTTGTTTATGTGATTGCTTCAGAACTTTAGTTGTGATGCTTATCTTCCTGTCGTTTCATTTGATTCTGCACCAAAGTTAGGTTATCCTTTCAGAGTTGGAGAACTTGTTTTTGATGCTTGATGTGATCTTCCACTACTTTATCATCCATATTATCCAACTTAGCCTTCATTTTCTTTTAAACCATCTATGGCATCTTTGATTTCTCTTTGTAAGATCGAAATTTGTTGCACTTGGCTACCGTAAATTTGATATCTCATACTACAATACTTCCTCTTCATGCATCATAGTATAGCTTTCTAAGTGCTTAATTGGTGTGGAATTATTTTTGGTAGGCATTATATAACACAATATTTATAAAAAGTCTTCAATATTCCCTTGGAATCACTTCAAACTACTTTTTCAAACAAACATTATGCAATTTTAAAAACCAAATACACGTATTTTTTCTTGCTTTTTAGGAGGTCGATATTAAAACTGAATTATCTCTGTAATTTCAGATCTTCAATATCTGAAATTTGGTCCCGTGGTAGCCCTCTAAATATTATTTCGAATTCCACAGGTGTGACCTGTTTTGGATGCTTCAAGAAAAATGTATGCCCAATCTCCCACAATGGCCTAATTATGGACTAGTTCAGTAGAGTGCACTTGTACGATGTGCCACATGTCACTGTTACCTCCTTAAGCTCTAAAATTGATAGAAAGAAAACTACAATCCATGTGATTTTAGCCAATTTTTACAGAATTCCAATCTGATGCTCAGAGAGAGAGTTATGACTATTTTCGCAAGGTCGCCTTTTTTAGATGAAATTCGGGAGCTTGCACAAACATTAACTTCCATAGATCATATCTCTGAAAATATTGCGAACCAAGATTTGAAATTTTTACACGAAGTTCCTCAGAATTTAGGCTTCTTGTGATAAAAATTTCAGCTTCATAACCTTTGCATAACAAAATTTATAGTCAAAATTCCACGATGACCTATTTGGAGCAGTGAAATCCTAGAATCCAAAGCTCTGATACCAAATGTTATGAAACCAGCTCCAAAAATAGAAGAAAAGAGAGATCAACGCCTTATAAATAAGCCACTTCGAGGGGGAAACCTCCTTTACATTACATAAATGAACAATTCTTGGATGATTCAAATGACAAAACCTCCTTTCTATATATAGGAGTCCATGGGGTCACAATATAATCCTAGCCGACCTAACAATAATAATGTAAGGACACAACAATAACAATAGTGGGGTTTTATGGGGCACAATAATAACAATATGGGGAATACATGGGTACAATACTAACAATAAGGGGGATAATCTAACACAACAAGGGACTAAATTAGTAATATAGGGACCTAACAGGAAGATCACATTGAGCATCAACAACAAGTTGTCTAACTCTTAAAGGATAACCTCACTTTGGTGCATAATCAAATGAAATAACACGCAGATAAACATTGCAATGAGAGAAATTTTGATGCAGGCGACTGGCTATTTTTACGGCTACAACCATACAAACAAATGTTCCTCAAGAAATCTAAGAAGGATAATAAACTATCACGAAAGTACTATGGCCCTTACAAGTGTTGGACAGTGAAAGAGGTATGAAATTACTATGTATTTACTCATTCTTTTACCATAGATATACTCCTATTTGCCTTGGAAAGGTAATTTATCATAAGAATTACAATAGAATTGGAAAGGTTTGTGTTTAGTACAAAAATATGACTAAAGGTTACTTTTTGATAGAAAAATAGGAATTTGAAGAGGTGAACAGCTGTACCAAAGGTGGAGTTGAGAATAATCTAACTACTGCTCCATCAGCGTTGAACCATATCCAGCCAAAGGCAAGGAGATCTGAACGAATAGCCCAGAAAAGGCAGGGGACAGTTCGGCCTTGGTCAGAGTAAACAGGATGATGAGTAAATGAAGAGGAGTGAATCCCTCAGGATCTTTCGATCCTGAGGGATCACTATTCAAACTCATCTTATTTCTTGATTGGTCCATCGAGATTTGATATATAAAGCCATGTCCTTTAGTGACAAAGGGACGGTTGTTGTTGAAGTCACTGAGTTAGTCGAAAGACTTTACATTTAAACATTTCCTCTATAATATAATGTTTTATTGACTCTCGGCCTTGAGAGAAACTTCTCTGTAATGCTTTATGTTGGTTTAATATAAGACACACGTTTCATCTACCTTCTACAGTTCTGAATTAGCCCAACAGTATTTCACTGGCGCTAAGGTCCCGACTCTGGTGGAATCACTTCGTTGTTTGTATTTTAATCCTTGTTTACTGTTGTGTGAAGTGTGTTTAATGTTTGTTTCGATTATAGAACTGGTTTATTGTCGTTAAATCAAATACAGATTCATTGCTATTTCATCCTTTACGAGAAGCACATTCGTTGTTCGATTACCTTGTTAATATCATTGCTGTTCTGTATTTGATTTGAGTTGTTGTTCCATTAGTTTATAATTTGTTATAATTGATTGTTGCGTGGTAAGAAGCTGTCGACAGGATTGAAGCATGGAAATCTAGTTGTTGGAATATGTTAGAATCGTAATTTCTATTCATTTCACGTTGTTGTTCCATTTCTGTTCATTGTTTATTCATAGTCTTTGATTAGCAAACAGATGAGTTATAGTTACATGCTGTTGTTCCTTTCCAGATTGCATTTATTTTAAGTTGCTTTCATTTAATCTACTTTCGTTTCAATTGCTTTAAGATCTCCAACTGTAGAGGATAGAGGCTATTGCTTCCAAGTCCCCAGATTGGTCATCTTGCATTGATTTCTAAGGGAAAGAGTTACTGCTACTGCATCCCTGATCGATGTTTTGCAAGGTTGATGTAGTTTAATCTTTCCATTCATGTCACTGTAATTAGGTTTCTTTCCAAGCATTTGTTACTTTTGCATTTGATATTCTGTACTACATCTTCATAGCATTGCTCCTAGACAATTGCAGCCTCAGACAGAGTACACTCCTGAAATAAAAAGTCGCTCCCGGATTGATGATTAATGTAGGCTAATTAGGTGTTCAAAAGATACCTTTTTATGACTCAACATTTTGGCGTCGTTGCCGGGGAGAGTGTATGCCATTTTAAAGGAGTAATGCACAGTTGATTTTCTTCTGCTTGCGAAGAATTTGGTATTAAAGATGGAAGGTAAGAACCTGCGCACTGGGAAAGAAACACACTTGCTCGCAGCCCGCTTCATAGCAGAAGTAGGTAAGCTTCTTTCTTTAGGTAGGAATGAAGGTTTATTTCTTTTAATGAATAAACCAACTAAGTGAAACAAAATTCCTCCTAAAACTGAAAAACCTAAGGGACCGGTGACCCTTGGGTGCACAACCTTTATTGACGAAATCCTTAAAATAAATGAATCTCAGTCATTAGTAGGATTTAAAAGAACTACTTCTAGACAGCCTACTAGTTCCCTTCAGGCTACAGAGTCACCATCTTAAGCCTTTGTTGAGATACACAGTCAAACAGAGGGAATCGAGCAGGATTCCCAAGAAATTGAGAATCCTTGCATAAGTTTCCTTCAAGAAGGGAACTCTAGCAATCTTCGAGAAGGAGAAGGGGAAACGAGAGAAACCGGAGACTCAAAATCTCCTATTGAAACTGCCCAAACAATAAGCAGCCTAGATAAGGGAAGTATTGTTCAACTTATTCAGAACCAAGGTCCTGAATCACATCAAACAGTAGGTCAACAGGAAATACTTATTATCCCAGACAAAGGGAGTGCTGTCAAAGCTATTCCTGCCCCTGCTCGTCAACCTAGAAATTTCTTGGAAATCCCAGAAGGATATTGGCATATCTTCGATCAAATGGCTCAGAACCAAAATCAGAATCAGCAGGAACCCCAACAAACCTCTACGCTAAAATATCCTATAGTAGATACTACAGTCAATGCACCCATGAAGGCTATCCCCCTTCAACATATTCCCACATTTCATGGCTTAACATCAGAGGACCCAGATGCGTTTTTGTTTGAATTTGATGAGTTTTGCAGAGGATATGATTACACCACCGACGCCCAAAAACTAAAACTATTCCCTTCTACATTAAAAGGGGCAGCCTTACGATGGTTTATGGGATTAGGTGGGGGTGTCATAACTAATTGGGATCATATGAAGGCTGAATTTTTAAAGAAGTATCAAGATTATTGCAGGTCTCTGGAATTAAAAGATGAAATATTCCAAATGACAACAAAACCAAATGATAACTTGGAAGAGTATGTGGAATGGTTCCAATACAATCTTCAAAGATCCCCTTATGCATCTTTACCCTTACCTGACAATGTTTTGAAAACCACATTAATTAGGGGAATGAAAGATCAATGGGTTGAAACATTAAATATTATGGGAAAAGGTGATATATATCAGGAAAGTTATCCTAACATCATTGATTTGTGTATCAGGAGTTCGAGGGGAAATATAAGGTTGAAATCAGCAGAACGTGATATAATTAAAAGGGAAAATAAGGCGTGACTCGTGTAGAGATTGGAAATCTCCTAGAAGACTTTAAGATAGACATACTTGGGACTCTAACAACGCAGTTCGATATTATGAAAGCCAAACAGAAACAGGCAGAAGTAGAGCAAAACTTGGCAATATTTTGTCCCAGATGTAGAAAGAAACACAGCCACAAAGAATGCCCATTGGATGTGATTAAAGTCTGCACCATTTGCATGAAAGATCACCCTATAGAGGGATGCCCTTTGCTTCTTGGCCTAAAAGCAGTTTATAAGGAGGCAGAAGAAGAATCAGAAGTGGTATGTCTGCTTAATCAGCGCCGAAAATGGCAGCCACGACCATTAGGTATGCCAAATGATCCATTTTCTTTTCAGCCTCCTCAGTATAATGCTCAAAAATATAGTGGGATGTGGCAGAATCAACCACCTTTCCCTAATTGGTCACAACAGCCATTTCCTCCCACATCTTGGCCAAATCAAACAAACCAAAATAATTGGCCTAGCTTTCCTTTTTACCCACCTTTCAGGCCTACACAATGGTCCCCCTCTACTTCCCAAAGTCAAGCCTGGCAGTAAAACTGGAAAAAACCTACAAATCAGCCAGCTGGATCAATTCCTCTCTCTCAACCTACACTGCCAACTCCTTATACAAACCCCCAAACCAACTTAAGACCACAACTCCCAGCCCAACCCAACCCAAACCCAAAAAATAGGCCAGTTCAGTCTGTCCAAATAATGGAACCCCCAGAAGTAGAAACTGAACTGAGGGAGTGCAATGATCTTCAATTAAGGTCTAGGCGCATAGTGGAAACAGAGAGAAACAATGATGTCCACACTAAAGATCTGTTACCTGTAGAACAAACATTACAAAGTGAGAAGGAAGTTCAACAACAAAATCAACAACGAAGTCAACAACAAGTAACAACTTCCTCTCCACCATTCCCAGAACAATTAACTATACCTCGTCCATTAGAACAACCTAATTTTGATTTTTTGGGAGAATTAAAAAAAAATTGTATAAAAATCCCTCTCCTCCAAGCTATTCAATACATTCCTATATATGCAAAACCATTAAGGAATTATGCATAAAGAAGCCAAAGAGGAGAACAACAACCAATCCTACTGTCCAAATAGTCGGTACCTTATCTGACTTATTATCAGGAATGGAAACACCCATCAAATATGAAGACCCAGGAAATCCTATAGTGACAGTACAGATCAATGGGCAATCACTTCCAAATGCCTTAGTTGATTTGGGAGCAGAAATCAATATTTTGACGACCACCACCTGTCCAAAACTTGGCATTACATCACTAGAACCAACAACAACCTTGTTGGAATTGGCTGACTGATCAGTAGTCAAACCAGAGGGTATACTGCAAGATGTAATGGTATATGTAGATTCCTAGGAATACCCTGCTGACTTCCTGGTTATCAATCCAAAGAATCGACTAGATGGACACCCATTAATCCTAGGTTGACCTTGGTTGGCAATTGCCGATGCTTATATTGGATGCTGACAAGGCAACATGACAATTACAAGGGGAAATTATGTCAAGAATTTAGCCCTATATCCCCCAGTCCAGCCAAGTCTATCAATAATCAAAACAAGAAAACCACCTGCATCATATCTTATGGAAAATATGAGACCACCTCTAACTATAGAAAACACTCTTGATTTTAAAGATCAAATAGAGGATGATATCATTAACAATTTTATCAATAAATCACAAACCAGATCTCATTTGCAATGTCACATGATCAAGGCAGCGTTCGATAATAAAGAAGAAGAAGATCCTTTCAAAGATATTCCTGATCAAGAAATACCTACTACTTCTGTGTACAATAGCAAGGTTGTAGAAATTGAGCCTAGAAAAACTCTAAACATTAATAAAAATCTCACTGCTGAACAAGAAGAGAAATTGGTCCAATTATTACGAAAATAAAAAGTAGCCTTTGCATGGGATTATCCCGACATGAAAGGAATTGATCCTCAATTGTGTACTCACCACATTTATATTGAAAAATATGCAAGACCCATTCGCCAACCTCAAAGAATACTAAATCCTCACCTTAAAGATATTGTGAAAGCTGAATTACAAAAACTATTGGATGTTAATTTCATCTACCCAATATCTGATAGCAAGTGGTTCTCTCCATTAGTGGTGGTACCAAAAAAGAATGGGAAGTGGAGGATATGTGTAGATTACCATGAACTTAATAAGGCAACATAGAAAGACCACTTTCCCCTTCCTTTCATTGACCAGGTATTAGACACGTTAGAAGGGAAGAAATTCTTTTCTTTCCTCGATGGCTTCAGTGGGTACAATCAAATACAGACTGCCCCTGAAGACCAGGATAAAACTACTTTTACCTGTCCATGGGGGACATTTTCCTACCGAGTCCTACCTTTTGGCCTATGCAATGCCCCTAGTACATTCCAAAGGTCAATTCTCAGCATTTTTGCAGACTTAATAAATGAAGGTCTCGAAGTATATATGGATGATTTCACACCCTATGGGGATGACTTTGAGCCTGCATTGGAAAACCTAGAAAAGGTATTGCAAAGATGTATTGATACTAGGCTTTGCTTAAGCCACGAAAAGTGTCTTATGATGATGACTGAAGGAGTTATCTTAGGGCATTATATTTCAGCAGCTGGAATTCAAGTGGACCCAGCTAAAATTCAAATAATATTGTTAATTCCCACACCCACCACACAAACAGAGGTACGTAGCTTTCTTGGATTTTCTGGTTACTATAGAAGATTTATAGAACATTATTCTCGAATAGATGCACCTTTATATGCACTGACTGGAAATGTTGATTTCATTTGGACAAATAAATGTGACAATGCCTTTAATGATCTGAAAAATCTTGTTTCAACAACTCCAGTGCTGAGGGGCCCAAATTGGAATTTGTCGTTCCAAATTTCATCTGATGCCTCAGACACAGCAATTGGAGCAGTACTTGGGCAGGAGGAAGACAAGAAGCCATATGCAATTTACTATATTAGCAAAAATCTATCCCCTGCTGAATTAAATTATACTGTGACTAGGAAAGAATTTTTAGTTGTAGTTCATGCTATAAACAAATTTAGACATTATATAACTGGGTATCCTGTAGTACTATATATTGATCATTCTGCCATTAATTTTTTAGAAAATAAACCTGTTACAAACGGAAGAGTGACAAGATGGTTGATTTTACTGCAGGAATTCGATATCACAATCAGAGATCGACCTAGGAAAGAGAACCCTGTAGCTGACTTTCTTTCAAGAATGCCAAAGCCAATAGATACAGAAGCAGTTGAAGACCACTTTCCGGATGAACATCTCTTTGTTGTTACTATCATAACACCGTGGTATGCTGATATAGCAAACTATTTGGCAATAGGTAAATTACCTAAACATCTATCCCTTAATGAACGTAAGCAAATAATACACCGTATTACCCGCTTCTCCTAGATTGGAGGCTACCTATTTCATACAGGTGCATATATGCAAATAAGGAGATGCGTTAGGGAGGATGAGGTATTTGACATCTTGAAAGCATGCCATGATGGACAGTGTGGCAGACATTTTGCAGATCGTAGAACTGCCCATAAATTTTTACGAACAGGTTATTATTGGCCTACTATCTTTAAGATGCTAAAAAATTCGTTCAGGCCTGTGATAGCTGCCAAAGGGTAGGTCACCCTGGGAAGTCTGATTAAATTCCTTTGAACCCTCAACTAGTGATTGAACCTTTTGAACGTTGGGCCCTTGAATTTGTTGGTCCTATTAGCCCCCCATCAAACCAAAAAACATACATCCTAGTTGCAACTAAGTATTTCATCAAATGGGTTGAAGTAGAGGCTCTTTCAAAAGCTACAGAAGACTATGTAATACAGTTTCTTTTCCAAATCTTTGTGCGCTATGGCCTCCCAAGGGACATAATCACAGATGGAGGACCATAGTTTGTAGGTAATAAATTAGCTGAAACATTTCAAAACTACCACATTCAGCACAAGATTACAAATCCATATCACCCACAGGCCAATGGCCAAGTAGAGAGCACGAACAAAGTAATCGAATCTATATTAACAAAAACCGTTGCCTCACATAGACGAGATTGGGCCTACAGATTGCCAGAAGCATTGTGGGCATATCGAAAAACGTGGAGACCTACTACAGGATATTCACCATACCAATTGCTATTTGGAAAAGAACCCATCTTTCCTATAGAATTCGAAATTCAAACATTAAGAACAGCTCAAAAGGTGGGTCTAAATTTGAATGAAGCCCAGGCTAAAAGACTGCAGCAAATCAATGAGTTAGATGAAATTAGGCTCTCTTCTCTTCAGCACACAGCATTAATTCAGCAATAGAGAGCCAAATGGCATGACGCCCATATCAAAGAGAAGATCTTCCATGAAGGACACTGGGCACTCCTATATGATTCTAGGTTTTAGGATTTCCCAGGAAAACTCCAGACACGATGGCTTGGACCCTATGAAATACAAAAAGTGCATGATAATGGCACTATTACATTAGTTACCATTGATGGATCTGGACATTCCTTTAAGGTAAACGGTCATCGAGTACGATTGTATCATAAACCGCTTACCCGGGAATCCTTTTACCAACAGTTACGGGAAGATTCTACCATGGAAATTCTCGCTGAAGGGGAGAACTCCTCCTCGGCACCAGTTTGATAAATCATTTCTTTTTTAATTTTGTACATAAAGTATTTTTTTTCCATTTCTTGATTGTTGTTTTACGGAATTTTTTTTTTTAAACATTCTGTTAATATTACTTATTTATTTCTTCATCGTTTGTTTCATGAAATTCGGTTTCTTTAATAGAGAAAAAAATTATGTTTATTTCATTTGTTTTGCTGTTCTTTTCTAAAGGAACAACACTTTTGTTGTTCCTTTCAAAAGGAACAACAGTTCCGCAGAGTGCCTTTGCTGTTTCTTTCCAAAGGAACAACACTTTCATAGAGTTTTTTTTTTTTGCTATTCCTTTCGAAAGAAACAGCAGTTCCGCAGATTGTTTTTGTTGTTCTTTTTAAAGGAACAACACTTTTTTGAGTGGATTGTTTTTTTTTTAAGCCAAAATTTTGAATTTTTGATCACTTTTCTAAAGGAAAATATATCATTTATATACAATCATACAAATTAAAGCTTACTGTAATCAGCAAATCAAAATAAATCGTCATTTTTTTAAGAAAATTATCTAGTAATGATAAGAAAAAAGGAAAAAGGGGCATGATCAATAACATAACTTTGCTATTTTATTACCATTGAATTAATCTGATCGATTATTTTTATCATGATTGGATCTTTCCCACATGCTATAACTTTCTTTGATGTTTATCTATGGAATAGGAATAAGGGCATATTTTTTTTCTATTGAGATGTTTAGACTTCTCCCACCATTCCTACTCTTAAGGAGTGTTGATCCATCCCTTATGAATAACTGAGGAAAAGTGATGTATAAAAATATATATATATATATATATATATATATATATATTTACATATTTTATTAATAATGATTTTGAAGATGGAGGATAGGGGGTCTCATCAAGAGCCAGCCTACCGTGATCATAGGGAAAGCAGTGAAGTGGCATTCCCATCATGGCCACCAAACCAGGGAAATAGTCCAATAGAAAATTGAAAAAAACAAGAAGTCCTTGGAACAAGAGGTCTCATCACGAGCCGACCTGCCCACCTTTCACTTCTTCCCGTTGAATGGCATTGTGGTTTATCTGGTCACCAAGCCAGCACAATGGCCTCTATCATGATATTCAACAAAAATCACTTCCTTAGTATAAATAAAGGACAATGGTTCCGTGGGTAAGAAAGCAACTCTGTCAAGGTTATGGACACCTGTGGGCAATAGAGCTCTGCTGATGGTATTGAAGTCACATTTATACACATCAATAGTTATATTTAACCCTTTTCCTATATCTCTATTTAAATGTCAAAAGAAAATATGAACTCCTCACCTTTACCTCTGAACCTATTATACATGAAATCATTACAAATCGATCATATTAGGTCGAAATGGTAAATAATGCAATTGTACTTATGTTTATCTTATGCTGTCCCTTCTCCTCATATTTGAATCGTTACAAAACGATTTTCTATTTATTACCGATTCATCACATGCATTGATTTCAGTAATTGCTATAATTTGATTGAATGTATCATAATTATGCCTGCTTTTTACTACTGTACTGCTGTTGTGCCACACTTGCCTCTCTCAATTGACGGTCGAGGACGACCTCTCATTCATTCGGGGGGCGCAGATGTCTACATGCAGATCAAACCCTGAGATTTCTTTACTTGTATATGAACTAAATCCCTGCATTTTAGGAAATAACAAATTTTCAATGAACTGTGTTGTGCTGTTCCATTGTGATTACTGTGTGTTGAGAGAATTAACAGAGCATAGAGATGGGGGGCCTGCCAATTCGCATTGAACCACAGGTGTTGATCATCTCTGATTCTGCACGAGCAATTTTAGAAAGACTGGGGTGGATTACATATTTCATGAGGATGCAGTGACCCCATGAAGCAGTGGCCACCGAATTTTTATTGAACCTGCAGGAAGGATCCTCCATGGTCAGAGGTAAAGGCTGATAAGGTAATGAACCAACTAAAACTAGCCTACAATCAAATGGACACTCTCTGCTCCTTGTATACTGATGTCTTAGCCTGTAGATGCCCCGCCAAAAACTATGCTTTGTTTTTACTAGAAATATACTTACAATTAAATATCAAGGCAGTTAGGGCAGGGAAATCCATAGAGCTAAAAACCATAGATGACTTTATATCATGCTGCAAACTTTATGGGATCAAAGTACAACGCCTTTTGTGTGAATTTTACTTGGATAATCTAATACTTGAAAATGATTGTGAATCAAAACCTAGCCCTTTTATTGGAGATGTTCAGTTTCAGGCATTCATTTCCTTTGCTGTAAATCAATTAAAATGGCTAAAAGCCTATAACGCCTTTCAAAGGCAGGAAAATGAATTGGATTTGTGGGTCAGAAGTGAACCTCAGGACCCACTTCAATTTTGGGCTAGACAGAAAAGTTTGATGACAAAGGAAGGCGTTACCCAAACCCTGGGGCCTGTCCACAAATCAATTATTTTGAATGGACCAAACTATTTTTCATCCATTAGGAACCAATCTTATATAGTAGCCAAGGTTCGGTGGAGAACCTCGAATCAGAATGTGCGAAATAGGGATCCATTTAATTATAGAAACTTTGGGCTAGCTGCAGACCGCTTCATTTCCTATAGCCATCTCGTTTTAAAAGAAGGACCATACTGGTTACGATGTAGGTTCCGCAGCCCTATTGCATGGTACCCTGCTTCGGACTACAAAGCTATTTATGAACTTCCTGAAGGACAGACAGAACATTTTTTTGAGGAATTAGCTGCACTACATGGTTTTAGGCCTGTTGATGACAAACCTTATCCGACTTATTCTTTGACTGCTCTCCATGTGAACTATAGTTTTCATGAGGGCATGAAAAATATTAAGCAGGGGGGTATGTTGGGCAGTGAAAAAGGTATGAAATTACTATGTATTTGCTCATTCTTTTACCATAGATATACTCTTGTTTGCCTTGGAAAGGTAATTTATCATAAGAATTACAATATAATTGGAAAGGTTTATGTTTAGTACAAAAAGATGACTAAAGGTTACTTTTTGATTGACAAACAGGAATTCGAAGAGGTGAACAGTTGTACCAAAGGCAGAGTTGAGAATAATCTAACTGTTGCTCCATCAGCGTTGAACCATATCCAGCCAAAGGCAAGGAGATCTGAATGAATATCCCGGAAAAGGCAGGGGACAGCTCGGCTTCGGTCAGAGTAAACATGATGATGAGTAAATGAAGAGGAGCGAATCCCTCAGGATCTTTTGATATTGAGGGATCGTTGTTCAAACTCATCTTATTTCTTGATTGGTCCATCGATATTTGATATATAAAGCCATGTCCTTTAGTGACAAAGGGACGGTTGTTGTTGAAGTCACTGAGTTAGTCGAAAGACTTTACATTTAAACATTTCCTCTGTAATATAATGTTTTATTGACTCTCGGCCTTGAGAGAAACTTCTCTGTAATGCTTTATGTTGGTTTAATATAAGACACACGTTTCTTCTACCTTCTATAGTTCTGAATTAGCCCAGGAGTATTTCACTAGCGCTAAGGGCCCGGCTCTGGTGGAATCACTTCGATGTTTGTATTTTAATCCTTGTTTACTGTCGTGTGAAGTGTGTTTAATGTTTGTTTCGATTACAGAATTGGTTTATTGTTGTTAAATCAAATACAAAGTCATTTCTATTTCATCCTTTACAAGAAGAATGTTCGTTGTTCGCTTACCTTGTTAATATCATTGTTGTTTTGTATCTGATTTGAGTTGTTGTTCCATTAGTTTATAATTTGTTATAATTGATTATTGCGTGGTAAGAAGCTATCGACAGGATTGAAGCATGGAAATATAGTTGCTGGAATATGTTAGAATCGTAATTGCTGTTCATTTCACGTTGTTGTTCCATTTCTGTTCATTGTTTATTCATAGTCTTTGATTAGCAAACAGATGAGTTATAGTTACATGTTGCTGTTCCTTTCCAGATTTTGTTTCTTTTAAGTTTCTTTCATTGAATCTGCTTTCGTTTCAATTGCTTTAAGATCTCCAATTGTAGAGGATAGAGGCTATTGCTTCCAAGTCCCCATATTGGTCATCTTGCATCGATTTCTAAGGGAAAGAGTTACTGCTACTGCATCCTTGATCAATGTTTTTCAAGGTTGATGTAGTTTAATCTTTCCATTCATGTCACTGTAATTAGGTTTATTTCCAAGCATTTGTTACTTTTGCATTTGATATTTTGTACTACATCTTCACAGCATTTCTCTTAGACAATTGCAGCCTCAGACAGAGTACACTCTTGAAACAAAAGGTCGCTCCCGGATTGATGATTAATGTAGGCTAATTATGTGTTCAAAAGATACCTTTTTATGACTCAACAACAAGGTGTTGCAAAATATTGGTACTATGGCATACAAATTGGAGCTTTTTGCATCTTCCCAAGTGCACCCAGTTTTCCATGTTTCAGGCTTAAAGAAGGTTATAGGTGACAAGCTCCCAATTCAAACAATATTTCCAAAACTTGACGAGGAAGGAAAAATCATATTGGAACCTGAAGCAGTCATGGAAACAAGAACTCAAGAGCTACGAAATTGATCGATCTTAGAGTATCTCATCAAGTGGAAGAACTTACTCGTTGAAGACTCCACATGGGAGGATGATAGTTTTATATAGAAGCATCCAGAACTACTCAAGCGTTGAGGAAAACACTTTTTTGAAGGAGAGGGGCATGTTAGGTCTCTATAATGCTAGTGTATCCCCTTATTGTTATTATTAGTGTAGCCCCCTTATTGTTTTTTTGTGCCCATCTAGTCCCCATATTGTTAATATTGTGCCCCATAGAAGCCCACTATTGTTATCATTGTGCCCTTACATTATTATTGTTATGTAGGCTTTGATTATATTGTGACCCCTTAGACCCCTATATATATATATATATATATATATATATATATATATATATATATATCAAGTAGCTTTTGTCATTTGAATCATCCAAGAATTGTTCATTTATGTAAAGTAAAGTAGGTTCTCCCATTGAAGTGGATATTTTTTAAGTCGTTGATCTATATTTTCTTCTATTTTGTGATTTGGTTGCATAATAGTTGTACATTTTTCTTAGGAGGCCCATTTTGACCTCAAAATTCCCCTAATGGTCTAGTGTGAAAAATTTATGAAATGTGGCCTACATGTTTTGATGTGTATTTGCGATAGGTGGATCCAGTATGAAATATTATGAAACATGGTCCTCAAGGGTGCTTAGGGTTGTAGCCTTCTGTGAGGGGATATGAGCTCCCTTTTGGTAGGAGATGGTAAACAAGATTAGGGGGTTATACCTCCCTTCCAGTGTGTGTTGGAGAATAAGTGGAGGTTGTAACCTCCTGCAGGTGGTTTCATGTGTTCTGGTAAGAGTCTACGCTAGTATAAAATGTAATGAATATTTATTTATATAATAATAAAGGAGACAAAGACAACAACAACGATGGTTTTCAAACACATTGGGTTTCCACATTTCTTATGTGTTGTGATTTATATATTCTTTATTTAATATTGAATAGCTAATGAACTAATAATACAATGATTAAGTTAAACATATGATGGAAGTTATGAAAAATTAAGTAATCTGGATATATGCGGTTTGCATTGACTGAATTCGTGTACAAACATGGGTTGTGTGAATAACAATAGTGTACAAAATTACAAATTTAAAATTGAAAAAAGAGTGAAATAAAAATATTGATTCACCCCCACCCCTCCTCTTAGTAGTTTTGTTAACACTTTGAGCCAATATTCTCTTCTTGAGATAGGGAATTAAAGTTGTTGCTTGTCCTTAGAATAATTCCTTTATTTGGAAACGGCTCATTGTGGGTCTTTCGTCTATTAGATCCAACTTAGGTGAACCATTCATCATATATTTTTTGTTCTTGCAAAGGAAAAATATCCTTTGGGTAAGGGGGAAATCCCTAAAGAGGTGCCCATATTCATGGCACTGTCTACACTAGAAGGGAACATGCTCATAATCAATAGGTTGCTTCCAAACCTCATCTTGATAGTAGATTTAAATCAAGGAAGACAGGCTCATGTGTGAGGTATATGAAAACACAAGTTCTCATATAGGATGTGTAGTGTCTTCACTTAGTAAGCTTTGAGGTTTTCACAAATCAACCTAGAGCATTTCGAATTCCTTCAAGTGTTTCCTCCTCCAATAATCCTCAAGGAAAAGAGAATAAGTGAACCTAAACTAAGGAAACTTTAAATTCCTCCTTTTCTAGGATGAATATTTCAATCTGAAAATGAAGAAAAATGCCCACCAATTTTAATAAATAAGGAATAATTTCAAAGTCACTAATTTGATTTTCTAGTTTGGTCAAGTTTTCTATTAACAATCCCAAGCCCCTAGTTCCACAATAATTTTCCCTTGGGTTTCTGTTTCTTCTGAATCTATCCCATAAGCAACTTCTCTAAAGTCCAAATCCTTAAGAATTTTTCTATCAAGGCGTGATCTTGCATGTACTAGATTTATATGTTTAGTTCTTCTTCTTCCTTAATTAATTTTTAATATTGATCAGATCAAGTTTTGTAAAATATTATATTATAAGTTTTATTATTAAAACATTCAAACTTGATGATCCCTTTAGAAAATATTTATGACTAAAATGATTCAACAATAAAACCTATTTATGCACGTTTAACTAGGGTTTTTCTTGCTATCTCGATCTCTCCCTATACAAGGTATAATTAGGGAGAGAGGACCCAAGTCTCTCCTTTCGCTAGATTGCTTCAAGGAATGGGAACACCATAGGCCCAAATAATTATCTCAATTCAAAATCTTTAAATATACAATATATTTTGAATCCCAAAACTCCTACAGGCATCGCTTATCAGATTTAAAGAGCCAACAAATGCTTACCCAAGATGATATTTGACCCAACATTTGAATTTAAATCCAAAAAAATTCCAACTACATGTAGTACATGCAAGATCATGCCTTTATGGGGAAATTATTAGGGCTTTGGACTTTAACTAAGGCACTTATGGGTTAGATTTAAAAAAATGGAAACCAAAAGGGAAAATTGCACTCGAATTGGGGGCCTGGGGCTTCTTCATCCTAATATTTCCCAATATAGAGGATGGAAGTAGATTCTTTGAAATAAGACCCTATTTATTGAATTAAGAAAGCCTTTTTCTTATTTTTTGGACTAAAATATCCATCCTAAATAAGGAGAAATTTAAATTTGTTCCATTTTCCATTTTCTTATTCTCTCTTCCTAAAGAATTTTTTGAGGAGGAAACACTTGAAGGAAATGGAAATGCTCTGGGTCAATTTTTCCAAGGTCAGTAAGTAAGGATGCTACATATCCTATATGAGCATTTGTGTTTTCATGGACATCACACAACACCTACCTACCTTGATCAACATCTACTATCAAGAGGAGGTTTAGAAGTAGCCTACAATTACAAGCACATTCCCTTATGGTATAGGTGGTACAATGAATATGGGTACCTGTTTAGGGATTTCCCCTTCACCCACAAAGATAATTAACCTCTACAATAGAAAAATAAAATCACAAAGGATTCACCTTAGTTGGATCTTGTAGATGATAAACCCACATTTCTCCATTGTTGAATAAAGACACCACATCAAGGACAAGAAATAACTTTAATTATCTAGCTCAAGTGGACGATATTGGCCCAAATAACTCTTATCATATCCACCTTGGAAAAATCATGGATTAGGAGACCCCAGTCACTCATAAGAAAGAGGATATCATTGAAAATATCAAACCAAACGAAGATGCTAAAGTAGATCCCATGGAAGATATTTAAGCTACTGAGGAACCAACAATCATCGAGGAGATGGATTTGGATGACTCCCACCTTTAATAAATTACTAATGCTTGGATCAATAAATACCCTCTCTCCATTCATATGTGTCAAGTGAAACTCATTTTAAAATCACTTTTAAACACCCACCACTATCATCATTAGGAACAATTGGGATCCATCCCTTCCCCTTCCTGACTAGGGATTCATACCCATCACTCAAGATCCTTTGCAAATCCTTAAACCTAAGAAAAACAACATTGAAATACAATAGCCAAAATATGTAAGGAATAGGTGAAAATATCATTAGTTCAGGTTTAATATTGTTGATTACTGAGGTGTTCCCCTCTGATCAACATAAGCTCTCATGAATATCATCTCTTGGAACATTTGGGGCCTCGACAGTCTTAGTAAGTAGAGGCTTCTCAGAGAAATAATTAACAAGTATTCCCAAATGATTATAATGTTGGAGGAAACTAAGCACTCTAGTGAAATGATAACTGAGCTTGCCCCTAAAATTCAGAAAGGCCCTCAATCAACAACATTATATGCCTTGAGTCATATCGAGGGCCTCGAAATCTCATGGAATGTAGAAGAAGTCAACATAATAGAAATATTTGTAGTTGCACACATTATAATGATGTGATTTAACCTAGCAAGTACCTTGGAGGAAGGATTCATCACCAATGTATACATACCACATTTGGTAAGTGAAAAAATAAACTTTTTGAAGAATTTTAGTTTCCAAACCCTCCTCTAGGATTTGCTAGGGATCATAGGAGGTGCTTTTAATGTATTCAAATCCCTACCCTAGTAGAGAAATAGGGTGGTTTAAATATATTGGACACTGAATCATGCCTCTTTAGAGAAGCTATTCACAACATGCATATGGTATATGTGGAAAATATCATTGGAATATTCACATGGAACAACAGAAGAGGAGGCCACAAGAAAGTAGGCTCTTTTTGGATAGATTCCTTTTCTTGAAATCCCTATCAAACAGATACATCCTCTTTGAAAGATTCATTCTCCCTTACTGAGGCTCATACCACTGACCCATCTACTTAGAGATATGTATCCAAAACTATACCAAATCTCAATCCCTTATGATTTGAATCATTTTGGTTAAGTGATTTGTCCTTCGTGACAAAATCCAAGGACTTGTAGGAGGAAGAAAATTCCATCTTGGGAATTATTATGTACAAATTTCAACAAAAACTCAAATTCTTGAAAAGTACAATCATGAAGTGCAACATTGAATAATTTGGTGACATTATTCAGAAAAAATAGTTCCTAGAGACTCAAATGGAGCAACTACAACAATGCATCATTTTAGAAAGGAGAATGGATGAGTTGGTTGTGGAGAAGACATCCTTATTGATAAATCTAGAAAATAGATGAAAACAAGAGGAAATTCTTTGGAAACAAAAGTCTTGAATCACGTGGCTTAAAGAGGGGGAGAAGAACAAATTTTTTTTGCACAACTCTACGACACAAAATTGACACAAAAATTGAATCATGTCTCTCCTTTCAATATCAGGAACATGACTTGTAAAGCATCAAGATATAAAACAAGAGTTTACCAAATTCTACAAAGATCTAATCAAGGATCCACAACCTAGTAAAATGGAGGCCATAAGGAAAATCACTCAACATATCCCCAAGTTAGTTAGTCAAGAACATAATGATGTGCTTTTTAGACTTGTCTCTTTGGAAGAAGTGGAGGAGGCGATCGAAGGAATGCCCATGAATAAAGCCCTTGGACTGGATGGATTTACATCAAACATCTATCAGGCTTGTTGGTGGACAAATATCGATGCCATTATTCAATATTACCTTCCTTTGAGGCCACCTTCATTATGCTTGCCCCCAAGGTGGAAATAACTAAAAACCTTATTTCCCAATTGCGTTGTGCAACATTTTCTACAAAATCTTATCCAAAGTAATAGCCAACCATCTAAAATTGATCCTACCCTCTCTCATCTCACCTAAGTAAACAAGGTACATGGAATGTTTTCAAATATTAGATGGACAAGGCGACAGCTGAGCAAAAAACAAAGGGTGCAGAGAAGAAGAAAAGGTGAATGGATGGAAACTAAAGATATTGATAGTTATGAAAAATCCAAGGAAGAGGATGGAAACTTGCGAGCAAAGCCTTTCTACTATTGATAAGCACACCAATAGTTGATACAAAGATAACAAAGGGCATGAAAGGGAAGAAGAGGAGAGAAGAGATAAACTAGAAACAAAAATTGTAGTGAAAAAACCAAAGAGGAGAATGGAAAATTGTAAACATAGCTTTATTCCCATTCAAAAGCACATGCATAGACAACGAGAAGAAATAGCAATAATGGATGGTTTCCACTAGGGTGATTTCCTTTGAAACCCAACTATCGACCATGATAATGGGACTGCATGTCGCTCTGCTCCAGGGGCTGAACGGAATGATGACAAGGAGTGTTATTACAAGAATGAGCAATTTGGTTCATGCATAGATTGTTAGCAACATATGGCCCATCTCTTTAGCATTAAAACCCACTTAAAACTATAAATTCCCATGCTGCTTAAAGAAACCATGCTACGATGAATGGTGTGGGAGAGTGGCATGTCATCCTCTCTAGGGGAGGTGCTTGCTTCCACACCCTTCCCATCATTAAATAAATCCATCAACATATGATAAAAAAAAACATATATCAATGTTAATTAATATATAATTTCTTTCATTATTTTTTTAAATGAAAAAATCATTAATTTTAATTAAAAGAATTAACAATTGCACATAAAATAAAAATTAAAAAAAAAAACATTTAAGAATAAAAAAATTATTAAAAACAAAAAAAACTAAATTCCTTCTCATATTCGTTTTTTTTAACAGCTCAACCTTTATTGAATTCTAAAAGAATACTAAAATTATAATATATAATTTTAAAAATAAATTTACTATTTTTACTACTATTAACTTTATTTTTATTTTAATTATAAATTGTTGAAAATTCGAAGAGAAACGGAGAGCGATTATGGATCCTAGGGTTTGCGTTGTCTGCATCTTCGTCTCCCCTGCTGCTGCCATGTCTCAGTCAGGCTTGGACGCCTTGGGAGGTCTCAAGCACCCTGATCCAGTGCCACAGAGGGTGCTCCTCCTTGTAATTAACCATCTAGGCGACTTTGGTAAAGTAGTCATCCCTCTCTCGGGCTCGAGATATCTTCTGACCACTTCATCCTTCTCCAAGCAGCGCATGCGTAGCCTCAATGATGGCTCAAGGATGGTTCCTCGACGTATTGAGGATGGCATATTTTCGCACACACAGGCAGGCTGCCCCCCATGTTCTCTTTGCGATGGGTGGTTTTCATTTCTTTCACGCTCTCTACCTCTGGTTTTTTCCCCAACTTTTTCTTTCACGGAAGCCAGCCAGAGGCTTCCTCCCTTCACATGCTCGAAGACCCCCCGCAGCACCGAGGGCCTTCCGATCTTGTCAAATCTTTCTGCTCGGATGGCAAAGAAATCTCGTTTCCACAGTCACGGGCATTTCAGATTCAAATAATTCTTCTTACAGGCAAAACTCTGCTTATGTGGGTCCAGTCCTTGAACCTGGTTCTTTTTCTCTCAACAGCCCTAGAACTCAAGCTGGGGATCCCCTCCTCATCTCTGTGCCTCCTTCATGCAGGTAAACAACTTGATAACTGTCTCCCTCTGTCATTTTACAAAATAGAAAAGAATGCTATGGTGACTCTTTCCCTCTGTCTGAGGGGAGGTGCAGCAGGCCAAACCTCTACTCTTAAGGGTTTCTCTTACAAAGAAGCGGTCAATGCTCAGCCACCCAAGCACTCTGCTCCTCCCCCAGAGGCTCCCAAGCCTTTCCTGGTTGAAAAAATGGAGGAGGTCCCCTCTGTTGAACTCTCCCACCTAGTTTTGGCTGAAAACCTCCAATTCTTTTCAAAATGCGCCCTCATTTGCAGGCTCAATGGAATCTGGCCCTGCACAGAAGACTTATACAGATGGATTCACTCCACTTGGACCAAACACTACAAGGTGTTTCTCTGCTCCAAGGGATTCTTCATCGTTATCTTCGCAGACAACAAGGAATACCAAACTGCCCATACAGGTGGTCCATGGTTCTGGGAAAATGCCGGGCTTTTCCTAACCCCCCAGGTCCCTGACTTTGATCCTTCCACAGCAGTCATCACCAAACTTCCAATTTGGGTCAGGCTTCCCAACCTGCCCGCTCACCTTTGGCACAGTGAGGTCTTCCAAGCCATTGGAAACTCTCTAGATCGCTTTATGGCTACAGATCCATCGAGAGGTCTGATGGGTATCTACACCTATGGAAGATTATGTGCAGAGATTGATATCAGCAAAGACTTACCTGACCATATCATTCTCAAAGTTGGGGATTTCACTTGGTCACAGACTTTAGACTTTGAAAACACTGCATTCCGCTGTAGGCATTGCCATTAAACTGGACATCTCCAAAATTCTTGTGCTCTATTTCAATCCCAAAAGAAAAGAAACACTCGCAATATGAAAGATAAAAGCTGGAAATCCTTCGTTCTACCTCCCATGAGTTCATTGATTCCTCCAGCTGAGACGAAGAAGAATGTAATTCAGATGAGGACACTGATACTCAGTAGCAACTGCTCTTCCCGATCGTCCCAAAGAATCCCTCTGCCACCTCGACTCTTCAGAAACGTTCGCATGAGTCCAACACCTCTGATTCGGACAAAGATTCTCCTCCGCTGACCTGCAACAATCTTCAAGTGATCTCACTCCACCCGCCCCCTGAAGGCTGGGTTAAAGTCATAAAAAAGAAAGGGAAGAAACTTCGTATCGCGGACTCTAACCTCTCTCGTTAGATCCTTTTTCTGTATTCTTGGCTCCTTGTTCCTCCTTTGCTTCTCTTGACAACATCTTGAAACCGTGGCGGTTAGCTTCGTGCTCCCCTGGTTTCTTGCTCCCCATGATTGTAACTCCATTTATACTATGAGATTTTTAATAGAATGGTCCCGCCTAATTTACAAAAAAAAAACTTTATTTTTATTTTAATATATCTATTTTAAAAGGAACGACATAAAATCAATTAAATTGTATTTTAAATGAGAAACATTTTTTTGCTTTATATTAATTTTTTTTTTCAATTATATTAAGCGGTCTAATATACCAATTTGGTTGTAAAATCCAACTTCTAAAAGAATTAAACAGTAAAAATAAATAAAAATTGATTACCTCTTTATTTTTCCGAAGTATTAAATAAATATCAATTATGATTTTCATTCAAATACATTGGACAGGGTCGTTGACCCTTATGCATATGTTCTATGCCACACATATTACTTTGTTTCCCTTGAACTTTAATATAACCATATGTATTAAACCAAATTCTACACATAGTCAAACATGATTCATATGATTTTTTTGGTTGAAATACTTAATATGTTTAATATTATTCGACATACCCATATTAAAATCTTCAATTGGAATTTGGTATTAAGTTCTGGTTAGATGGCATGGCAGTCCTATTTAATGCTACAGTACATGGCAATAACTATTTTCGACAGCTTCCAGATTGCCTCGGATTCCTTCGCACTTTTCGAAGGTACCACCTCGATCTCCGCCGTTAATTTATGTGTTAATATATGGTTGTGTTGCATTGGTGGGAGATTGAACTGGACTTCACTAACCCTAAGATTTCTTCGGTTCTCCGTCCCAAAACTCATTTAGCTCGGCCCTCCGACTATGTAGAGTTAGCACCATGAATCTCAATCTTTCTTTCGCCATGACGATTTGTTCATTTTCAACAGGAGCTCCTCCTCTCGTCGTGCACTCTCCGGTGAGTACATGGCCTGAATTCTTTTTCGAATTATTCATTAATTTTTCTCCCACTTCTGAGATACGAAGGGTTCGAATGCATTATTAGACTTATATATTTTAACTTACTATCCTTATTGCAGAATTTCTGCATGGAGCTTCCTCCTACAGGTATTACTCCATTTCATATTTTTTCTTAAAGCAGTGATTTTAAGTTCCTGCTACTAGGTTTTTGTTTGGTTTGTTTTGGCAAAGGAATCTTACACTTGTGCCTTTTTGCTCCCTATGCAGGTATGTATCTTCGACCCCGACTCCATGGTAGGGTGTTCATCCGTCTTGAGCCACTGTAACTCTTTGGCCCCGGCTGATACACTACTTCTCCTTTTCCTTTCCAGGTACCCTGGCCAACTGGAGCTATAGTTCTTGACTCTAGTTTTCTCGTTGAGTTTCTAGTATAGGAATTTTGCATTAAAGAAAAGTATTTGTAGAGGGTGTAAACCCTATAGTCGAGTCCTTCAGTTTGTGACCGCAAATGGTCTTGAAGCACGATGTTAGCTTGTTTAGTTTGGAATAACTTATGAAAGGAATCCTGTAATGTTTATATCGGAAGTTTTATCGGGTAAGAAAGGGTTAAATAGACTTATTTTCTTCTAACTGTTATCTCTAGTTCAGTTCGACCTAATGCTACAACGTTTCTCCTTTGGTTTATGACTCACAGATGATATAATGATTTCTCCATTTTATGAAATTTAAAGAGTACTTTACTATGCACAATAAACATTTCTCTTATATGATTTTACCGCTTAAATGTTCCATCTGTAGAAGTTTATTGTTCTGCAAGGGCGAAGTTATAAATTCGGTATTTGTTTTGCTAAGAAAACTACTGTTTCCTTTTCTGCAATTTGGTGCGGAACTTCATTAAATAATAGTTGATTGGTTTGTAAAAATTTCTTTCACAGTTTATATCAAAATTTCATATCAAGGTGTGTACTTGAATACCTTGTTTTCCGCATAGTAAATTTAGTAGTAGAATATTACACATTTTTCCCTTTCGCTATGGATTACGATTCTCATTTTCTTGATAATATGTTACCGAGTTTCTTTGGATAAATTTCTATAATATCCCTGTTCTTTGTTCAACCTAGTTTCGGTGCCCGGACCACCGTTTTCTAAAAGTATGTGTATAGTGATTCTCAATAAGTTGAACATAACGTCTTGGGTGGGGTTTTTCCACAACCTGAGACCGCAAGTTCTAGTTTTTCACCACCAATACTTAGAATGCATTTAAAGGAGTTGTAATAAACAAAACCTCTATCATATTCAATATTTTAATAACTCACAGATTCTCTTTTAAATCTGTTACACCTGTAAATGTAATATTATCTGTGGATACATAACATCTTAATCCGCAGATTCATATACTACTTGTGTTAAACAGTTTCACAAAATACATGTTCATTTACTGTACACAGTTAAAATATGTTTATCTATGCATTCAAATGTATTTTCATTTTTCACATGGTCATAATTACCAAATATTTACAGAACTAACCCTTTCCATAGTAACTGGATACAACACCTCTAATAGTTAACACTACAATATTCATACATACAAATAGAATACAAGATAACTATTTGTACTTATCTGTAATATTCTGGTTTAAGTTGTGGTCCTCCCAACCATCAAGTGAGGCGATTACGTCCTCTGCTTGCCCCCTAGCTCCAGATTTGGAATGACATGGGTTAACAATAGATCTCACTTTCTATTGTGACCTCAGGATAGCCAATCCAATCAATTTCAAAAAGTCTAGTTTTTCAGGTTTTTTCTTTGAGCTATTTTCCACTGGTCACAACCAGCTCTGGAAAATCCTCAAGCTTTTTCGTACTAGCACAGAACCCCTACTCCTCCTCTGGGATCCATTTTGTCCTCAAAGAAGTCGGTAACTGTCTTCCAACTGTCCCCAACCACCTCCAATTCTTGGAAACCTTTTTACCATCAACTATATGCATATTTATATATTTTAAAGATTTTCCTTCCATTAATTATTTATTCCTAATTAATTAATTAGAAAAAAAAAAATTTAAACAACAGTAATTATTTGAGTCTTTCTTCCTGAAAATAATAAACAAATTTTCTTTTAACTAGTTAACACTCGTTAACTTTAATGAAGCTGTCACAACTTCCCCCCTGGAAGTAACACCATCCTCAGCGTTTCATTCTAGCTCTGCAAAGAGTTCCGGGTAAACTTCTTGCATGAATTTTTCGTCCTCCCAAGTAGCCTCATCCTGTCTGAAGTGCTTCCATTGCACTTTAACCTGGACAACTACTCGTTTGTGGAGTACGATTTCTCTTCAGTCAAGTATGTGTTGCGGCTCGACCAGGAACTCGCCGTCTGGTTCTACTTGGAAAACAGCAATGTTCCAAATCAATACACATCAAATATACTCATATCTCAAGTTAGGATTATTATTCCTATCCTACCTGAATATTTTGCCAATGTATCACGTTTTTTGCATCATGCACATAACACTGCAACAGGGACACATGGAACACATTGTGAACTTGAATGTGACTGGGTAAAGCTAGCTGATATGCTATAGGTCCCACCCTTTCCAACACTTGGAAAGGTCCACAGAATATGGGAGATAATTTGGCACAAGAGGCCCACTGCAAAGTACTCCTTTTTGGCTTAATTCTTATGTACACATGGTCTCCTACAGCGTACTCATGATAAGATCTTTTCTTATCTGCACAGATCTTCTGTCGATCTTGTGCAGCCTTCAGATTTTGTCTTATTTTTCTCACCTCTACTTCCATTTCCACAAGCATCTCAGGCCCAAACATTAGCTTTGTCTCAGGGCTGCTCCAATTTATGGGCGTGCGACACTGCCTCCCGTACAAAGCCTCGAAAGGACTCATTTTCAGAGATTCCTGATAATCGTTGTTGTAAGCAAATTCAACAAGGTGCAAGTAATCTTCCCACTTAGTTGGCTGCTTCATCACATACATGTGAAGCATGTCTTCCATAACTTGGTTCACTTGCTTTGTTTGACCATCGGTTTAGGGGTGATAGGCAGTGCTGAAGTTTATCTGCGTTCCCAATCCTAAAAACAGGGTTTTCCAAAAAGTGAAAGTAAACTTAACATCTCAATCTGAAATGATAGTCTTTGGAATTCGATGCAGCCTAAAAATTTCCTTCATAAAAATATCAGCTATTTGTACAGTCTTGTAAGTAGACTGTACGAGTATAAAATGTGCAGATTTACTCAATCTGTCCACTACAACCATTATAGAATCATTCCGTCTTTTTGTTCTTGGTAATTGTGTGATGAAGTCTAGAGATATGACTTCTCACTTCCATTCGGGTATAGGTATGGGCTGCAACAATCCTGCAAGATGTTGATGCTCTACCTTCACCAGTTAACATTCCAAACACTTACTTAAATATTCTGCAATGTTCTTTCGCATACTAGGCCAGAAAAATACCTTTCTAATCGCGGTCAACATCTTCTGGTAACTTGGATGACCTGCATAATTGCTATGATGGTATTCATTCATTATCAGCTCTTTCAGGTCTAATCGATTAGGCACATATACTTTACCTTTGAAGGTTAACATCTGGTCGTCATTTATTCCATACTCAGATGTGCCTCCCAACTTTTTTCTTTCTTCCATTTGATGCCATAAGAACTGATACTTGGGATATTTTTGTGCTTCTTTCTTTACTTGCTCTAAAAATTTGTTTTCCAACTGATTATAATATAGCTTATATATACCATGTAATTTCCTGCTTAAAGTGTCAACTACTAGGTTTTCCTTTCCTTTGAAATGTTGAATATCCATGTCAAATTCACTTAAGAAAGCATTCCATCTTGCATATCTTGAATTCAAATCTGCTTGCTTGAAGTAACTCGTCAAGCTGCTTTGATTTGTCTTTAATACAAAATTTTTGCCCAGCAAGTAGTGTCTCCATATCCGGAGCACATGAACTACTGCTGTAAATTCCAAATCATATGCAGAATATCTCTGCTCATGTTCCTTCAACTTTCTGGATTCATAAGCTATCACTTTGCCTTCTTGAGACAGGACTGCCCCAACACCTTCTTTACTTGCATCCATACATACTTCGAATTCTTTGTTGGGGTCGGCTACTCTTAACACAGGAGCTGTAGTCAAGAGCTTTTTTATTTTTTCAAAACTGTTTTGGCACTCTGTGGTCCATTTGAAAAAATTTCCTTTCTTTTGTAAGGAAGTAATAGGAAAAGAAATTCTAGAAAATCCCTCAATAAATCTTCTGTAATACCCAGCTAGCCCCATAAATGATCTAATATTTGTTACATTCTGAGGTAATCGTCATTCCATAATTGTTTTAATCTTTTTAAGATCAACTTCAATTCCCACAACGAAAATAACATGTCCCAAATATTGGATTTCTGATTTAAAGAAATCACACTTAATGAAATTTGCGTACAGCCGATGTTTCCTTAATAGCTCTAACACGATCTTCAAATGTTCTTCATGCTCTTCTTGGTTCTTGGAATAGAACAAGATATCATCTATAAAGATAAGCACAAAGTTATCCAGAAAAGGATGGAAGACCCCATGCATTAACCTCATAAAGGTTGTTGGTGTGTTTGTTAACCCAAAGGGTAACACCACAAATTCATAGTGACCATACCTTGTACGAAATGTTGTCTTGCAAATTTCTTCCTCCTTGATTCGAATCTGGTGATAACCTGGTCTCAAATCGATCTTGGAAAACACCTTGGCCCCTTTCACTTGATCGAATAGATCATCAATCCTAGGTAAAGGGTACTTATTCTTGATTGTTAATTTGTTGAGTTGCCTATAATCCATGCACATTCGCATGGTCCCATCTTTCTTTTTCACGAACAGAACGGGTGCTCCCCAAGGTGACACACTTGGGCGAATATAGCCCTTATCCAGTAATTCTTGTAACTGCATTTTCAGCTCTTTTAATTTCAGCACACTCATTCTGTAAGGAGCCCTTGACACAGGGGAAGCCCCAGGCATTAATTCTATAGTAAAATCAATGTCCCTTTTTGGTGGTAAACCAAGAATATTTTTGGGGAAAACATCCAGAAATTCTTGCACTACTGGTATATTTTCCATTGTAAGTGATTTCACCTTAGAATCTGCATATCCCACCTGAATAGCATATAGCTGGCACCCTTTCCTTATTCATTTGGGCTGCTATTATTGGGTGTAACTGTAATGGTTTTATGATTCCTTGGATTTCCTTCCGGGTTCCATCATGCATTCTATAATAGATAACTTTTTCCTTACAGTCCACTAGGGTCCATTGCTTTTCTAGCCAATCCATGCCTAACAACTCATCATAAGATCCTAATGGAAAAATATTCAGATCTACTTGTAGCTGCTGATCTGAAATTTCTAATATGCAATTCAGAATTTTAGCAGTCACTTTACGCGTTGCCCCTGTGGCTAGCTGCACTAGCCAGGAAATTTTAAATTTTTGCTCTTTCAATCTACACAACTCTACCATCCTAGGACTAATATAACTCAGACTTGTGCCTGGATCTACTAAAATAGAAAGAGACTGAGATAGTATTTTACCTTCCAGCTCAATCATTGTGGGCTGATAATCTGCTTGCTGGTCCTCCAATGCCACACTAATACGGGGAATTTTTCGTGCTACATCACCCACAATATAAGCTTCCTGCAAGTTTTCTACAACATCATTTCTTGTTCACTGTGGGCAGTTTTTGTAGTAATGTGCTTCACCACAACCCCAACATTGTAAGGGTGGCTTGGTCAGTTGCCCTTGCTCAGGCTTGCCGGATGCTTTTGTAGGCTTTTTGTTTGCTGGCCATCTAGTCCTCTGATGATTTCTGCCAAACTATTTGCTGCCAGGATTTCGTATAGAATTCTTAAAGTTGCCACTTTTGGCACCTTTGAAACTTGAATTACTTTTTTGTTCTTTCTTTGGCTGCCAAGTCTTGCCAACCTCCCCTTTTTCCTTGGATCGCTGATAGCACATTCAAGCTTTACAAATGGATTCATCCATAGTCTGGGGATTCACAAATTCTATTCTTTCTTTCATGTGTGTTGGAAATTTGCTCAAAAACCTCTATACCTTAGCCTTCTCCTCTCAAAGATATGGGACATAACGTAACAGGGAGGTAAACTTAGTAATATAATCATCCATGGTCATCTGTCCCAACTTTAGATCATGGAACTCTTTAGATTTTTCATCATAAAATATTTCAATCAGATACTTGTCCTTGAAGTATTGCTAGAATGATTCCCAGGTGACGTCTTGTTCTTCAATACTACGCACAATATTTACCTCCTCCAACCACAGAGTGGCTTTCTCTCTTAGCTGATATATTGCTAGTCTGGCCTTCAGGTTGCTGTTATATTCATACACCTTAAAATACTTATTCATATTTATTAACCATGCCTCTACCACCTCTTCATCCTCACCATCAAATGTTGGTGGTTTTATTTTACGAAATTATCCTTGAAGTTCTACTTTCTGCCTCTTTACTTCTTGTGGATCTGACAAGTTGCCAGATTTTTCCTCGTTAAAATTTTTATTCTTACTTCGTTGAGAGGGGCTCCTCTCCACTCTTTCTATGGTGTTATTTCCTGTTTGTTGCTCATTTTCTTCTTTCATACCTCTATCAGTACCAGGATGTTCCACCTCTTGGTTTTGTTTATCTGACAGACTTTTTAATATATTTTCCTGGTCTTGCAGTAGTCACTCATTATCTTTTCAACGCGCACCATTTCCTCCTGCAGTTGTTGAATAGTATTTAACAAAAAATTGGTTTGGTTCTATTGTTCTTCCAACAGCCTACTGGTTTTCTACTTTTGTTCAACACTTAGCTGAACCCACATCTCTGGGTTCATCACTGGTTGTACTTGGGGTTCCCCAGTGTCTTGAGGGGGTTGCAGCGGGGTTCCTCGTCTCATTATGTTCTCTGTTATGTGGTTAAATTATCTCTCTCTCTATGCATCAAGTTACACATAGCTGGAACGTTAGTTTGACCCCTAGGGTCCCAGTGTATGAACTTGGCTTTGACACCACTTGTAACATCCAACTTCTAAAAGAATTACACAGTAAAAATTTTTTTTGACTATCTCTTTATTTTTCCGAAGTATTAAATAAATATAAATTATTATTTTCATTCAAATACATTGGACAGGGTCGTTGACCCTTATGCATATGTTCTATGCCACACATATTACTTTGTTTCCCTTAAACTTTAATATAACCATATGTATTAAACCAAATTCTACGCATTGTCAAACATGATTCATATGATTTTTTTGGTTGAAAGACTTAATATGTTTAATACTATTCGACATACCCATATTAAAATCTTCAATTGGCATTTGGTATTAAGTTCCGGTTAGCTGGCATGTCAGTCCATTTTAATGCTACAGTACATGGCAATAACTATTTTCGACAGCTGCCAGATTGCCTCGGATTCCTTCGCGCTTTTCGAAGGTACCACCTCGATCTCTGCCGCTAATTTACGTGTTAATATATGGTTTTTTTGCATTGGTGGGATTCAATGTCCATATTTCCTAATTTTTTGAATTATTCATTAATTTTGCTCCCACTTCTGAGATACGAAGGGTTCGAATGCATTCTTAGACTTATATATTTTAACTTACTATCCTTATTGCATAATTTCCACATGGAGCTTCCTCCTACAGGTATTACTCCATTTCATATTTTTTCTTAACGTTGTGATTGTAAGTTCCTGCTACTAGGTTGTTGTTTGGTTTGTTTTGGCAAAGGCATCTTACCCTTGTGCCTTTTTTCTCCCTATGCAGGTATGTATCTTCGACCCCAACTCCGTGGTAGGGTGTTCGTCCGTCTTCAGCCACTGTAACTCTTCCGCCCCAGCTGATACACCCCTTCTCCTTTTCCTTTCCAGGTACCCTTTCCAACTGGAGCTACAGTTCTTAACTGTGGTTTTCTCGTCGAGTTTCTAGTATAGGAATTTTGCATTAAATAAAAGTATTTGTAGAGGGCGTAAACCCTATAGTCGAGTCCTTCAGTTTGTGACCGCAGATGGTCTTAAAGCACGATGTTAGCTTGTTTAGTTTTGAATAACTTACGAAAGGAATCCTGTAATGTTTATATCAGAAGTTTTATCGGGTGAGAAAGGGTTAAATAGACTTATTTTCTTCTAACTGTTATCTCTAGTTCGGTTCGACCGAATGCTACAACGTTTCTCCTTTGGTTTATGACTCACATATGATATAATGATTTCTCCATTTTATAAAATTTAAAGAGTACTTTACTATGCATAATAAACATTTCTCTTATATGATTTTTCCTCTTAAATGTTCCATATGTAGAAGTTTATTGTTCCGCAAGGGCGAAGTTATAAATTCGGTATTTTTTTTGCTAAGAAATCTACTATTTCCTTTTCTACAATTTGGTGCGGAACTTCGTTAAATAATTGTTGATTGGTTTGTAAAAAATTCTTTCACAGTTTATATCAAAATGTCATATCATGGTTTGTACCTGAATACCTTGTTTTCCACATAGTAGATTTAGTAGTAGAATATTACACAGTTTTCCCTTTCGCTATGGATTATGATTCTCGTTTTCTTGATAATATGTTACCGAGTTTCTTTGGATAAATTTCTGTAATATCCCTGTTCTTTGTTCAACCTAGTTTCGGTGCCCAGACCACCATTTTCTAAAAGTATGTGTATAGTGATTCTCAATAAGTTGAATAGAATGTCTTGGGTAGGGTTTTGCCACAACCTGAGACCACAAGTTCTAGTTTTTCGCCACCAATACTTAGAATTCATTTAAAGGAGTTGTAAGAAACAAAACCTCTATCATATTCGATATTTTAATAACTCACAGATTCTATTTTAAATCGGTTACATCTGTAAATGTAATATTATCTGTGGATACATAACCTCTTAATCCACAGATTCATATACTACTTGTGTTAAACAGTTTCACAGAATACATGTTCATTTACTGTACACAGTTAAAATATGTTTATCTATGCATTCAAATGTACTTTCCTTTTTCTCCGGATGCGAATGTCTGCATGGAGTGATGGGACATTGGTCCCTACGCGACTCCCGAAGGAGCTCGCATGGGGTGGCCATATGGCCCCCTATACACGCATTAATGCATTCATAAGTCCGCTAGCTCGCGAAGACATTACTCCACCTGCTCAGACGCTCCTTCAATTTGTTATGTGTGTTCATTCGGCTATGGCGTTCGTTCTTGACTGTTCGGATTGTAGTGGTAATAGTGGTAGTTCCCTGCTTCCTTTAAGCGGTGCTTTCCCTCCAGGCTGTGCTGAGCCCAACGCTCGCACACACACCGGTCGTCGCTGTACTCTTCTTGCCTGCTTCGAACTGCTGCCAGGGCATCATTTCTCACAAAGCCTCTTCTGTGGTGTCAATTCCCCTCATTGTGCTTGGCCTGCGGATATCCGTGGTATCAATTCCCCTCATTGTGCTCCTGGGCTTCTTGTTTGCCCTTCTGTTGCAGGTATCTCCATCCCGCCCCTGCCACCATGTCGCGCCTTCGCCACAGAATGAGGTGTCGGCGAGGCAGCAGTCGGGGCCGTGCTTTGCACTATTGACCTTCCTCAAGCTCAGTTTCGGGGTCTTCCTCAGCTGAAGAGGCGCAAGTCTAGCCTCAGGTGATGCACAGCTTTAGAGGTCGTGGCCGCCATCGTGAAAATGTTCATTTTGCTCAGCCTGTCCCCCCCCTCTATTAACCCTCCCAGTGGTGCAATTCCTCTTGTCTCCCGTGGGTTTTCCAGCCTTCCCATGTGCCAAACTTCTCAGCGTGTTGACTTCCGCTTTGAGTGTTCCTTAAACAGACCCATTGTCATGGCCTTTGTCACTGTGACTCTCATAGAAGAGTCTCCTCACCCTATTCCCTCCCTTGCAGCCTTGCCCCTGCCCCCTCCGGTCACAAGCTTCCCCAAAAGCTCAGATTCACCTGCAGATATCGCTCATCCCTCCAAGGACGTGTCGTGCAAGGAGGATGTGGTCACTGACAAAGAAAGCATTCTCAAAGGAGTTATGGATGATAGCAAAGATGAATATTGGTACAGAGTTGTGGAATAACCTCCGTCTCCAACTCATGATCAGTGATTCTCCTAGCCTACAACTTCTTCTGGTATTTTTGCTCAATTACTGTTGGAATTTTTTGTTTACTTGTCTCAATGCTCAGCTGGAAAAGCTGATTGTTACTTTCAGCATATATCTCTCTGTTAAGTTGCTTTGTATAAACTGTAGGCCGGTTTCCCTTCCAAGGGCGGCCAATCTGTTTCTTAAAGGACTAGTTTCCCTCCTAGGGCAATCCAGACTCTTTTTGTTGAGCATGTCTATCAAGCCCAGTGTTCAGGCTCTCACAGATGACACTGAGGCAGTTTTGTAACAGTAACTTTTATACATAATAGAATTATTTTTACTTAGAAAAAAAAAATGTACTTTCCTTTTTTGCATGGTCATAATTACCAAATATTTATAGAACTAACCCTTTCCATAGTAACTGGATACAACACCTCTAATATTTAACACTACAATATTCATGCATACAAATAGAATGCAAGATAACTATTTGTACTTATCTGTAATATTCTGGTTTAAGTTGTGGTCCTCCCAACCATCAAGTGAGGCGATTATGTCCTCTACTTGCCCCATAGCTGCATATTTGGAATGACATGGGTTAACAGTGGATCTCACTTTCTGTTGTGACCTTAAGATAGCCAATCCAGTCAATTTCAGAAAGTCTAGTTTTTCAGGTTTTTTCTTTGAGTTATTTTTCACTAGTCACAACCAGCTTTGGAAAATCCTCAACCTTTTTCTTACTAGCACAGAACCCCTACTCCTCCTCTGGGATCCATTTTATCCTCAGAGAAGTAGGTAAATGTCTTCCAACTGTCCCCAACCACCTCCAATTCTTGGAAACCTTTTTACCATCAACTATATGTATATTTATATATTTTAAAGATTTTCCTTCCATTGATTAATAATTCCTAATTAATTAATTAGGAAAAAAAAACTTTTAAACAATAGTAATTATTTGTGTCTTTCTTCTTGAAAATAATACTAATTAATAGTAATTACGAATTGTCTTTTAACTAATTAACACTCGTTAACTTTAATGACTCTGTCACATTGGTGTTTGGCTTAATTGTGACCTTAAAAGTATATAATAATAATAATAATAATAATAATAATTTCATAATATATTTTATGAATATTACATATTTTCTTTTTTCATAATTTATTCCCGACATTATTTCCTTCTACTTTATAATATATATTTTTTTCATCATCCTTTTATTTTTTAAAATAAATTTAAATTGAAATGACAAATTATAAATTATTTATAATTTTTCTTTTCATAATTTATCCTTCTTTTCGTAATTTATAATTTCTTCACCTTTATCTTTATTCTTTACATTATTACCATTCTTTCTCATAAAATAGAATTTCAATGTACCTTTATCTTTATTCTTTACATTATTATCATTCTTTCTTTTCTATTTATATTTATATTTTATTTTTTCTATTAACTTTACTCTTCTTCTCTAATAAATTAAATTGCAGTGTAACTTTATCTTTATTCTTTACGTTACTATCATTTTTCTTTTCTGTTATAGTTATTTATACTTTAATTTTTCTATTAACTTTACCCTTCTTCCCTCATAAATTACAATTGCAGTATGCTTTTATCTTTATTCTCTACATTAAATTTAGCTTGGGTGACAACTTAATATCTTGAAATTGAAAGATCATTTTTATTTATGTTTTAGGTTTAATATGAAATGTCAATTTATTCAATTACATATATATATTAATTAATTAATTAATTAATTTTGTTTGTAATACTTTATAAAGTTAAATTGTGTGATGTGATTTAAAAAGTTAATGTTTAGGGTGAATATTTAAAAGAGTTTATTTTTTTCTTTTGGGTTTTCTTGCGAGGACTTTCTTCTTTTCCGCACAACCTACAATAAATGGGGATAATTATGAGAAGATTATAACACATATTTAACAAAATTAATCATGAATGTTAACCTATGACATTATCATATAGTCCAATATTATGATGTTAATTTATGGCATTATCATAAAGTCCAATATTATGATGTTAACTTATAGCATTATCACCCCATCCAATTTTATGATGAAGAGAATTTAATTGTTAAATGAATGAAGAGAAAATCTTAATCAAGCATGTTATTGTTATTGACAAGGTTAGTCTTTGTATATATATTTGCAATGTCAATATTTACCATGGTCCAAAGAATCATGTATTAATACTTAGCTAGGCATGTACAAATTGAAGCATATTAATGTCATTCCAAAATTAAGAGGCAATTAGATACTTGCATACTGGGGAGTTGCTCAAATGACAAAAGCATACTTCTGTGGATAGTATCAAGTGAAACTAAAGTTGTTTCTATAACCAGTTGACAAAATGATAAGAATAATAAACAAAAACATTTCTATGTGGAAATAAAAACCTACTTTGGCTCTACTGTAAATAGCATAGGCCCGGAAAAAGATAGTTATATTGCATATGATTTAAACCTAGCCACAGAAAAATTATTAAATTATTATTAATACAATGGTCAACTAATCTAAGAGGAAGCGTGGACGAGACCCTAGATCTGTAGAGGAGATCACACAACGAGACAAATAGGTGTGTGGAAACAAATATCATAGCCCGCATTTAACATCCCTAACATGTGCTCCATGTTCTTAAATGTCCATGAAATTGTTGTTAACATGGCCTGTAGTGAAAACAATTCCAAATATTTTCCTTAAAAAATTAGCAAATCCCGTGGAGATGTTTTTATTCCAAATAATGTCCTTCAAGAATTAAACATTGGTTTAAGTTTTGTAGAATCAACACATGGGTCATGCAGGCAGGAAATTATACGTTATTTCATTCTCCTTATTATGTGTGCCCCGAACAGGTATTAAGTATTAAGCATTTGGTTTTGAGTTGACTTTTAGTCAAATATATTAAATTATTTTCAATTCTATTAAGTAGAACTCTATGATTTTTTATTTATTAATATGTATTTATTTGTAATATTATTAATTAAGATTTTTAACATCTTATTAGTGACGTGATGATGACAACCAAGTGATGTAGACAATGAATCGGCCATATCTATGTGCTTGACAGAAGAGAAGGTCACGCAAACGCTGATGTTACGCTTAAAGTTTAATGTTTTTTTTGATCTAGGATAATAGGTAACTGGTGAGAGTTGTCTGAGCAAGGCTCGGGTTCAAATCCAACTGGCTGCCACTATAAGCAAGCCTCACACAATAGCAATTAACTTATGCCTCAACAAGAGCCGAGACGTCCGCTATGGGGTCGCCTACTCTTCTAACCAAGACACAACAAGCATATGTCTCCACGGAGATTTGATCCTGAGTGGATCTGCTGAAAGTCAAGTGCTTTCACCATTTGCTTCCGCTTCACGGAATCTTAAAGTTTAATGTTACTGTCACTTGGAAACAATTTTAAAGGTGGGTTGTACGTTTGATTTCACTAAAGAGTAAAGCCTACGTAACTCACTGCTTCCACGGATGATTTGTACTGTACCAATATTTACCTAAAGCCACAAATCAACAAAGAATATTTGGAATCCATAGGACCATTTATTCAGCCAGATTGACATTTGTCGCATAACACTTCCAAAAAAATAAAATGTGTAATTTATTTTCGCCTTTCTCCACTTTCACTATATTTATCGTCATGACTGAAGTTATTTTCTTCGGAGAGGGCTCAACATTTACATCGAACTTCATGAGTAAAAAGCAGTAATGGAATACGGACTTTCATAAAGCCTTATAATTAGGACAAAAACCTCTTTTCTTTTCTTTATTACATTTTAGTAAGTTCTGGTTTTTATCTTTAAAAAGAATAAAGCCGGGTAATTAGCATATAAATTAGTATTTATTATTGAAAAAGAGAGGACTGAGACGAAATGTTTAATATTCTAAAAATATTAATGCTGATTACTTCATGTGAAAAATCATAATAGTGGGAGGAATTAGTATCACAAGGAACACTTTTATTTGTAATGAAGTATTTAATCAGATTGTTTTTTCCTTGAAAATCATAGAAATTTAGGCAAAAATTTTAATAAAATGAGATTTTTGTAAATCTAGATTATAGCGATCAAACTTTAAGATTTTAGATGTTTTAGAAGTTTTTGATAGTGTTGACTCTATTTCCACTATCAAAAACATGATTCAAACAATGCCACTGCATAATTTCTTAAAAAAATTTAGCCCAGTTTCCAACCACTTTTAACCATCCAAACCATTCTTCCGCCTCCCTAAACAACTCCATTTGTATTAAACAAAACAAAATAGTAATAAAAAAATCAAAAAATCTGAAAGGAAGTAAGAACCTATTTTAAAGTGATACAAGCAGGCAGAGTTTTCATTAATGATTATGCACGCCATAAATTAACTTTCCTCTCCATTGGAATGGGCAGCTTAGATTCCATTTGTCTCATCTAAGTTGAGACAGGGCTTATAATACACGCAAAAGTGGACTATAGTAACTTTTAACAATTTTAAGCACATAATTATACAATTCATTAATAAATCTTTGTCACTAGTGCAGCCTCAATAATACTTCGATTCCCAACAAGTGGAAATAGATTGGACTACTACCAACTCTAAACAATGGTTCCTCGAGTTCGCTTTTCTCTCCACTTGTCCCCTTCCATTGCCTACCAACTGTATTAAAATAAAAAAATAAAGCGCAGAGCTTAAGCCAAATTCTCTTCCCCACTCCCACCCCAACAGCTAAAACTATAATATAGTTTTGTTTTGCTTTTAAATCATAGGTCCCTATCGTTTTCACCACTAGAGTCTAAGTCTATTAAATTAAACAGATTTTTGGCTTCAATATCTCGTCCATCCTTCCATTCAATTTCTCCCCAACATCATGAAAACGACGTGGCATGAAAGCCAACAAACTAGATCATATGCCAACCAGAGTAACGGCTTTGCTTAGTGCTATATGGTGTTGGAAATGCTAGTGGTTAATAGGCCAATAAGATGCCACCTACACAGTTCTACTACACGTGCATGCCATCATCTCTAATGCCATGCTTGTCTCTAATACCTTATTATTATGGTTGCTTCATATTACACATTTGGTTCTATTTAAATTATTTTCAATTTTATAAAGCATAATTTTTTTATTAATATGTATTACGTGAAATGTCAGCCAATGAGAAGTCTTGCTTATCGCCCTCCCAACCAATCATATTTTGACATTTGGTTATTCTTCCAACAAATGAAATTTGGCCATTTATTCAAAAAAGTTAGTTGGCCCACTGCCTCTTTGACAAAATGGACCCACTTGCCCACTCCATAGGAACCTAGCGGGGACGTGGAAGACTATCGGTTTTAGACATCTGCTAATGTTGGTTTGACTCGTCCAGTACTTCGGCTACTGAATATGGAAATTAAATAGACAGATAAATTGTTGGGCAGATACTTGCTTCGCTTCTGCATGTAAGCCTTGCCCGCTCCACAGGTAGCCAATGGGGATGCAGAAGACTATTTTTTTTTTGCTTCTGCATGTAAGACTTTCCCGCTCCACAGGAAGCTAACGAGTATGCGGGACACTGAAACACATATGCTATTGTTGGTTTTAAGTCAGTCCAGTACTTCCGCTACTGATGTAGCAGTTAAATACACAGATCAGTTGCCATATCCATAACTCTCTTGTCCCTTTGGTTTTAATTGACCCGCTTGCCCGCAGCCATGGGAACGACAAAGACCATACCAATAAATTTGTTGCCATACCCTTCGGTTCTACTTTCATGGCGCCCATCTATTGTTGATGTACCCTTATGCTTCAGTATGGGCAATTAAACCCCTTTGGCCATACTCTAAATTCATTTGCATTGTCTGGTTCCCTCCATCTCCCTTGTATGGCGTTTATGCAGTTCCTTGTGAGGCATGTACTATTCTCTTTGTATTTTTACATGCCTGCCTGCAGAAAATTAAATTGGGATGACTAATGGGTCTTCATAGCCCATCATTGTCCATAGTCTCTCACTTCATCCTTCTCTACAGTCCATCACTTCATTCACCCGCTAATATATTGTGAGGGGTGTCTTCTTGCTTCATTATGTTTCAATAGGTCGACTTTGCAACATCTGACTTCCAACCTCGAGGACTTCGAAGGATTACTTTCTGAAAACACCAGGTAAGCTTCAATCTCTTCACTGTATTTAATAACTGAAGGAAATTAGTTGTTTGTAGCAGGGTCGTTGTGTGTATGTTGTTTTCTCTCTCTGTTGTTCCGAACGCTTGCTTCAATCTATGTATTTATTCCCAATTTTCTCCCTCATTTTTCAATATAACCTGCAATTATTTTGAGGGCCTTTCAGGGCATGTATGAGTGCACAGTAAACATTAAGAGAATAGATGTTTTCCCCTATGAAATCTAAGGAAATATATGTCCTTTCATATATAGGATTGCTTGTTGCTGTGATATTTGGTTGATTTGTAGTTTTTTTGAGTCCATTACTTCTTATAGAGTTGGTGGGCGTGTAGGCTTTCACCTAATTTTTGACCAGGTAATATATATCTTGCCAATTTCATTTTGAAAAACAAGAAACCAACTAATTTTCTAAACTATCATTTAGAAATATTATTAGTTATATTGAAGTACTTGTAACTTAAGTTTGTGATTGAAATTCTCACCTGAAACCTATAAATTAATGGTCGCCAGAGAAATGTAATTACGAGACTGTAGCTGGGGCACTCCCTCGTAAATTTAGTAACTGACTAGTCCTTTCTCTTGTTTGTTTTTATGAAACCAGGATTTGGATTGTTGAATGTTTTAAAGCTATCGAGGTATGATTTGAATGTACAATGTTATTGTTACATTTTGGCATGCCTGAATTAGTGTCATCATTTAATAAAGTAATTATTTTTGTATGGTTACCATTACATAGCATAAAGCCAAAATTCCATTGATCATCTTAAAAAAATTAGTACATCTTGATCATCTCCTGCCACAATCTGTCACTAGGAAACCAGACCAGCCGCTTAAGAAGATTTTTTTCGAGTCAAAATTGACTGTATAGGTAGGAGGACTACCTTGAAGATCATCATAGAAATAACTGACATTGCTTGCATAGAAAAGCCCAAAACCTTGATACAACTAACAAGTCCACATGATAGCTAAACGCCATGGAAAAACAAGAGTGTTGCAACCAACAAAATAAGCAACCAGTAATGAAAAATGTAGCAATTAAACATAATTGGAGAACCCTACAGGTGTCAAGGGATCACCTGGTGAGATTGGTCATTGATGCAAATATAATTTGAATAAGGTTATTGTACTCCTCATTCCCCAATATTTATGGTGGGTTTGTTCTCTTAGACCATACATTCCATTCTTGTGTTTAAAATGTTGTTGGTAAGCTTTGCCCCTTTTTTAATGTGGGCAGGTCTAAGGTCTCAATGCCTGTCCAATTTCAAAATTGTATGATAGCCAGGCATTGAGGTCGATTGTCTGTGACTAGGAGGCTTGAATCAAAGCCCCTTTTTAAATGGGACAGGTCCAAGAGTTGATTCCCCGGCTATCTTATCTCAGCATGGTATCATATCCAGGGGTTGAGCTTGAATGGAAATAGGTAGGAGCCCTTAACCAAAGTGTGCCTTGCTGGAGAGTGTTGGAGATAATTATCCACACTTCGATACTAAATCCACTACGGGTGTTGTGGATAACAATCCACTTCTTATGATGAATCTAGTCAGGTTTCTCATCTTGGAATGGGCTAGGACATATTGTTCATTGGTAGAAAAACCCTTTACATTGGCAAGTCCCAAGTTTCAATTCCCTCTTTAGGTTCTGTTAGTGGTTTCTTTGATTCCTTGTTATCTATTAAAAAACTAGTATATAACTTTCTTTACCATGCTCATATTATATATAAACAAGTGCCACTGTAGTGGCAATGTCCCTACCATCCATGAATTTGAAATTGCCTATGATGAGTGGCTATATACATGGTATTTATCTCCTATTTGCTCAGTGCAGAATACCCAAGTAGAAAACATTGTTGATGAAAACCAATTATTGGAACTTTAGACCTGTTGTAGTTGCAATTTATTGGTTATCGTCATACAAAAAGAAAGGTTTGTTTGAGATAAAAAAATATTTGGGTTCAGAGAATGGTAGTAAACCATTGATTTCTTATCATGACTGACAACCAGACTGTATATAAATACCAAGACAAGATTTGTGCTTTCTTTTTAAAGAAAAAAACGTACTTAATTGTTCTATGTCTTTTCTAGTTAAATTTACTTGAAATTAGGGAACGATGTGCTATAACTACAAGTTTGAGCATTGGATTTTATACATCTAGGGATTTCTTTAGGGTGATGAATCTATAAATGCATGCAAAACAAACAAACAAAAACATGACCTAACAAAAAAAATGTGCAAAATTTAAACAAAATACTCAAAAACATAAAATAGTTAAACAACCCTAAATATAACAACTATGATAGAATGGAGATTCCAGGTTAGACAACTGTTATGGATCCTTCTTTATCGAAACATCAAGGAGGTATAACAGAGATAGAAGATAGTAAGGAGCAAGTGATTTGCAAAGAAAAAAAATGTTCTTGAAGAAATAAGCATTTATGCAAGGTGTTCAAACTTCTATAGGGAATTATTACTTATTATTATTTTCTTATAACCCAGCCGATGTTTGTTTGATTGAAATTTATTGCACGATTTTGATGACAGCGGACCATCTCCAAAAATATTGGGAAGTGATTAGACTCTAAGGGGATATACTTTATTTTATGGTTTTCTTTTTGTACTCTTTAGGTCATAAAATTTGTAATATTAATGAAAAAATCTCAAAATTAAAATTTGGCCAAGATGTTTGGGATATTTCCTTTGCAGGTGGTGTAAAAAAAAAATTGGATATTGACATATTCTTACTGGAGAGATGTCTTTAAATGAAGTGCATGGTCTTTTCTATTATACATCCTATAAATGGTGTTTTCAATTTTTTTCACTGATGCACATTTATGGAAGTAAGTTGTGATCTTATGCTTGTTAGCAAGCCATGTTGATCTAGTATGCAACCTATACTTTCTTCTTCCTAGCCCAGTAACCTTGTTTCTCTTATTTCATAATATGTAGTTTTGCTAATGTGTAGTGGCATTTAAATCACTAGTGACATGCATTGTATGTAAATCCTCCAATTTTTGTTTTACACTGACAAGTTCTGTGCAAGTCATCAAACGTTTTCTTGCCCAAGTTTTGTAATATCTTTTTATTTCAATAAGATTCATGTGAAACTTCGAGATGGCCCAATTTTCTGAATTTTAATCATATTTCACTCAATGTTTCTTTATCAATTCACAAAATTCTTTGTAACCCATCTTATGTGACTTTTATTGAAAGGTCTTGCATGGTTTTGATGACAGCAGGCCTTGTCCAACAAGATCTGGAAGTGATTAGTGTCCACATTTATACATGTTAGTTTTATGGTGATCCAATTGCTTAAGAAAATCATGAGTCTTCTTAATCCATGTAGCTTCAATTACAAATGGCTCTGAATCAATAAGTTGAGCCTCATAGAAAATTTGAGAGAATAAAACAGCTTCTGAATTATTGTGGGAATTTCTTCCCAATAACTGTGAGAAAATAGAATAGAATGAAGATTTCGGTTTAAACAACTGTTATGGATCCTTCTTTATTGGATCTTCAAGGAGGTATAACAGAGATGGAAGTTAGTAAGCATAAAGCAATTTTCAAAGAAAAATGTTGTTGAAGAAATAAGCAGTCATGCAAGGTGTTCGAATTGCTATTGGGAATTATTACTTCTTATTAATTTTTTATAACCTAGCCAATGTGATTTTAATTGAAATGTATTACACGATTTTGATGACAGCAGGCCATCTCCAGCAAGATTGGGAAGTGATTAGACTCTATTGGGAGATACTTGACTTTATGCTTTGATTTTTGTATTCTTTAGGTCTAAAATTTGTAATATTAATGAAAAAATCTCCAAATTAAAATATGGCCAAGATGTTTGGGATGTTTTCCTTTGCAGGTTTTGTAAATAAATATGGATATTGACATATTCGTACTGAAGAGGTGTCTTTAAATGAAGTGCATGTTCTTTTCTGTTGTACATCCTCCAAATGGTGTTCTTAGTTTTTTTCACTGATGCACATTTATGGAAGTCAGTTGTGATCTTATCCTTGTTAGCAACCCATGTTGCTATGGTTTGTTTCCTCTACTTGCTTCTTCCAATGCCAGTAACATTGTTTCTCTTCTTCCATAATATGTATTTATGCCAATCTGTCTGCATTGAAATCACCATTGACATGCATTGTATGTAAATCCTCCAACTTTTGTTCTACATTGAAAATTTGAGAAAATACAATGGCTTCTAAATGATTCTGCCCATTTCTTCCCAATAACCTTGAGAGAATAGAGTGGCCTATGAATTATTTTGGACATTCCCCCCACACCTCATCTTCATTCTCATAGTCAATCAGTGTTAGACTTAATATGCCTCCTATTTGCAAGAGATGGCTTCTTTCCATTTTGACTTTCTCTACTGTCATGTCACCCAAAATTGAACTTGGTGACATATTGATCAAATAATTTCTTGTAGCAACTGCTTCAGCTGAAATGAATGTGTTGCAGTGCCTACTCTTGCATCAATGGATCAACATCTTCTAAATTCAACTTTTCATTTTTCGAATAAAATATTCTAACATGTGTTGGAATATTGTTTGCATATTAATAGAGGTAGTTATTTCATATCAATAGATGAAGTTTGTAGCAACTTCTATTATTCTTGAATGAAATTCTTCGGTGCAAGTATCAATCCTCAAAAAAATATTTGTTTTTTATGCTTATTCAAACTAACTTTATTTTTATTACGCTTCTAAGAGGACATTGGTTGGAAATTAGTTGGACTTTTCTTGTATTTTATTTTTCTGTTTGAAACAAAATGAAGAACTTCCTTACATTTTAATGAAATCCATTAAGAAGGTTTGTTTGTTACAAATATTTTCAAATTACAAATGTTATGTGTTTGTACATATTGAATTCCAAAAGAAATTTTTTTTTCATCATCTAACCTTTAATATTGCAACAATGGATTATTCTTTCATCTCATGCCATTTAACGATATGTCCAATGCCTTGGTTCATACTAGAGGTCATGAGCGATGTTGAATTTCTTTTTTATCCTATACTAATAGGGAACTACCAATGTCATGCTATTTTACTGGAATGAAAAATACAACCATATCTTGCCAGTGATGTTTTACTTATTTTTACTTGTTTTAAAATAGCAATACAATACTCTGGCCTTGCCTTTCTACATATGATTCATTGTATTTTGCAAAGATTCCAATTAAAGCCAAGCGTTGAGAATAGTGCCTTAGCCATTTTACTTGGCATCTTTAAATGTGACTTACCTAACATAACTCTGTGTTGACATGGCAGGATATACATTGTTGCTCCCTCTCATGATGTACAAATCTCAAATTGTTTATCTTTCCAATTTTTGTTTTACATGTTCAGAGGTATGTATATACACTTTTGCTATCCTTACGAAATTAGTTTCACATTGGTTTATTCATTAGTTGTTTTCTAAACTGTTTGCAAACATGCATCCCTTTCAGCAAAACAAAAAACAACAATTTATACTTACTTCCAATCTAAAATTCTTCACCATGAAATTTTTTGTACACATTGAAAAAAAATTACAACTTCTCCCATGCACCTTTAGATGCATCTAAAATTATGTATGGGTGAGTATATTCAGACATGTCTTTTTCAGTGAATTTTTAGCCTTTTTAAAAATACGTTTCCAATATCTTCAACATCCTTCTCTTCATTCTGTCAACATGCACATGTATAGTAAAGAAATTTTAAAACATATACAACATTTATAAAAAAAAAAAGACCTTTGCATCACTTGTCTGTGGGCAATTCCACATTTTCTTAATTTTTTCAATTAGTTCTAGCAACATATCAAAATGCGCTAGACCATTGTATTTTCCCTTCAAACTATTTTTATAGTTGGCCTTCCTTTCGAATTAGCACATCCCCCTTCACATTTAATATAGACACCAATTTTTTCTTGCAAAAAAAAAAACTCAACCTATATTTTTACAATTTCGGTTGTTTCTTCATCTCTTTCAAAATAAAATTTTATAACTTTTCCTTCATTTAAGTACACAATTCCTACTTCATTTTCCTTACCTTACTCTTTCTATTCACTTGCAGCACCTTCTTCTAACAACACGCCTGTATCACCATGGAAATGACCTTGAATACCAATGCACTTTCGTTATTGTTTGTTGGTGCTGCTGAGCTACAACAAACCCTCCAGGTTGTTACAATTGAACAAATGTTTCCAACTCGGATTGCGACGCCTCGCTACCACATATCTCTTTCTGATGGTGCTCACAAACATGTCATGTGTCTCCCTTCTTCACATAATTCCCTTGCACAAAACGAGGACTTGTAAATAGGCTCCATTGTTCTCCTCAAAAGAAGCTCATGCACATATGTACATTGCATACAAAGAACTCGCCCCCCCCCCGCTTCCTCCCTGTTTTTCTTATGCTTTTATGTCCCTTTTAAAATCCATTTTCATTGCTAATTGTTACACAATAATTTTTCACCGTGCTCACTTCCCATCCCTGATCTTGAAGTGACATGTGACATACATTGTGCAATGTTTCCACAATGGAAAAATATGTAAAGACATCCCCTGAAGACTCAAAGAAAACTGCCTTGGAATATTACTGAAGGAACTTGGTTAAAACCCTAATTTTCTTGGTCAATGTGTTTCTAGTGGTCTGCCCACATTGATGGCAGGTTGACAGTTCTGGATTAGCATTGTCATCAACCTTATTTCTTGGAAAACCATGTTTATCCCTTTTTGGCAGTGTTTCCTCAAATGGAGGGGAAGCTTAGACCTCTAGAAGTTCCAGGGTGATGAGTTGGTTGTTAAAAGGTGGTGATAGGGTCGAGCTCTCTGATTTTAGAGCTTTGATCTCATCCATGGGGGTTTATCCCTTAGAAAGTGGACCTTCCTCCTCCTTTCATGGGCTCCCATTCTCTTCTCCCTTCCTATAAATTGGTCCCCATCCTTCCGCTATTGGTTGGTCATTTTTGGGTTGGTCTAAACTCTCGTTCCCTTAACATTCTTGAACTATGATAATGCCTAAGATTTTTGAGAGAAGGAATGATTTAAAGCTTCAGTGAAGGACTCCAATTTTCACCAAACAAAGGCCTCCAACATCAAGGCTTGGGTTGTAAGATCTCTCTTTTATATTCATTAATAAAACATATGATGTTTTCTCTCTATATATGTCTAATTATTTGTGCAAATATTCTGGTACTCCTTGATCTATTAGATAGCTAATGTTTAATGATTATTATGTATTGGATTATGTTTGTTGTTTCCTCTTGATCATCCGCAGGTATTCGTGTGCCACCAGTAGTAAGGAGTGAGCCTAAAAGGATTGTGGATCAAGGGCACTATCAATGAGTTCAAACATAGCATCATGAAAAGGTACCTCTATCTCCTTTCTTGTCGCATTTTGAATATTAGCTAAGAAAGTATCTCAAGTTGCTAGACCTACTCTAGGGCTAGAGAGATCACCTCTGTTCGTAGAGGGGATTTATCTTCACAACAGAATTGGCGACTCCACTGGGAAGCTTTAGCCTCTTAGCCTTCCTTTCCCGAGCTAATCTCTGATTAGTTTGACCGATCACTGAAATCTAAGTTTGTTTGGGTTTGTAGTTTGCATAGGGCTTGATAATCATTTCATTGTGTCAAGTCTGGTTTTGGTGTAAAACTCTTTTTTGTTTTTCCTTGTTTTTAACGAAAAACTCATTTTCTCTCTTCACAATAGTGTTTCCAGCGTTGTTCTATATAGCACAACTGCGTTGATCTGTCTTTCAGTACCCTTCTTCTCATCACAGACCTAGGAAAAGTTGGGATTTCCCCTATTTTTTCCAGTGCGTCCTGGCCCCTAAAGAATGTATGTCGAGTCTCAATGACCTCTTACCTGTGTGTTTGACTTTTTTTGTCTTGTTTGAATGATTGTTTTCATTTCTTTGACTTTCCTGTGAAATTGGAGGATTTTCTAGGTTATCTAAGTCAATTACCTTCCATGATGAATTCCATTTTAAAACCCTTCCTTAGAAAATTTGTGTTAGTATTTTTTGATGATATATTAACCTACAACAACTCTTGTAAGGATCATGTTCAATAGGTTGACAGGGTGCTCAAACTATTGGAGGAGAAAAAATTATATGCAAAAACCTCCAAATGTCTCTTTGGAGTACCGGAGGTGGAATATCTAGATCATATTGTATCTCATGAGGGTGTTAAGGTAGACCCTAATAAAATTAAATCCATTAAGGAATGGAAAATCCCCACAACCATAAAGCATATGTGAGGATTTCTTGGGTTAACAAGGTATTATCACAAGTTATTTAAGAATTATGGGAGAATAGAAACACCTCTAACAACATTACTAAAGAAAGATGCATTTTCTTGGACTCCATAAGAAACTGAGGCCTTTGAAAATCTTAAAGAGGAAATTTGCCAAGCACCGGTCTTAGCCATTCCAGACTTCACAAAAACCTTTATTGTGGAATGTGATGCCTTAGGAAATTGGATTGGTGCTGTTTAAATGCAAGAGGGAAGACCTATTTCTTTTGAATTCCATCCAATCAAAGGAAAGTATTTACAAAAACCTATTTATGAGAAGGAAATGTTGACAATACTTCATGCACTAAAGAAATAATGAACTTACCTAACGGGAAGAAACTTCAAGGTAAAAACAAATCATGATAGTCTTAAATACTTTTTGGAACAAAGACTATCTTCAGAAGAGCAACAAAAATGGGTCACAAAGATGTTTGGTTATGACTTTGAAATCATCTACAAAAAAGGGAAGCTCAATGTTGTTGTAGATGCACTCTCAAGAAAGGATGAGGATGTGGAAGAATTTCTTTGTACCATTTCTATTATCCAAATAGATTGGATAACCGAAGCAAGGGAGGAATGGAAGAATGAAGAAAAAGTGTGGGCACTCATTCAAAATTTGCAGCAAGATCCCAATAAATATGACACATTTAGCTAGAAAAATGATTCATTATGGTCCATATATCACTTTTATATTTTCCAGAATTCCTAACTAAAACAAAAGATTCTTTTGGAATTGCACACCTCTCCCTTAGGAGGAGACTCGAGATTTTTAAAAACTTACCACTGGGTAAAGAAATATTTTTTTTGGGATGACCTTAAATCTTATATTCAAAAGTTTGTGGGGGAATGTTTGATCTGCCAACAAAATAAAGTTGATACAATTAAGATCCCGAGTTTGCTACAACTTTTATCCATTCCAAGTCAACGTTGGGAGGAGGTTTCAATGGATTTTATCACAGGTTTACCCAAGTCCAAAGGAAAGAGTGTCATCATGCTGGTAGTTGATAGACTTACCAAGTATGCACACTTTCATGCATTATCTCATCCATTTAAAGCCAATACAATTGCTACTGCATTTATGGAAACAATTCAAAAGCTACATGGAAACCCAAAGATTATTGTAAGTGACGAAGATCCCATTTTCACTAGAAATTGTTGGACATAATTGTTTTCTTTTCTGCGTACTGAACTAGCTCATAGCTCATCTTATCATCCTCAATATGATGGGAAAACTGAGATAGTGTTGGACGGATAAGTCGTTCTTGCTGACAAGATAGACCTCCCAAGTGTCCTACCGACAGCTAGCAACAAACAAAAACAAAAGCTATTTTCTCTAGATAATATTCAATTTAGAATTAGCTACAACAGGGGTTTTGAAGACCTACCTATAGTCTAGCGCTGTTTGTAATGATCTTCTTTCCAGTTGCTTGAAAGAGTCATCTTCAAAGATCTGCAATCACAAACATGGAAAAAATCAATAACACCTACATAGTATAAACTAATTCATGAATCATATATCTATCAGGATGATCAAGGAATTCAAGAAACAAGCTAATTAATTAAATAACTCATTGGTAAAACATGATAAGAAAGCTACTTAATTAAAGAACTCATTGAGAAAACGGAATTCATTCGTATTATCTTTGATGAAGAAAAAGCCTTGCAACCTTGTCCGCCTTGATGTCGTACAGGCCTTCCTGGGGTCCAGAACAGACGCTTCCTTTACTCTGACAAGCTTTGCACTCTCTCAGCTAAAATTCACATGGGTGTGTAATCATTCCCACATAATGATTAGTTAAGAGAGTCTGAGTTTCTACAACATTTCTCCTCAAAAATTCTCAAAGTCTAACTCCCTTAGAGGCTGAACTATGGCCTCAATTTATAGGGAAAGAGAAGAGGTTACAGCTCCACATAAGAGGGGATAGAATTCTATTTTAAAGGGATTGAGCTCCATAAACCAAGGGGTAGGCTCCCATAATGGAGGAATGAACATACATGATAGGAGCGAACCTTCGACCGGATAATTGCTTCTAGAAGCTTCCAGATTTGACTGCTGGGCTTCTAAATGTTACTTTCCGCCTTTATTTTACCTTTTACAGGGATCCGCACCCTTAACGAAGAAAAGTGCATTTAGCTTCGCATGCTTTAGAACAAATAGGTGCGACACTGCAGGCAATGTTAAGAGAAAGTGCAGTACAAGTGTTTTTAAGACTTTTATGAGCTTTTCTCTCAATTTCAAGGCTTCATTTTAGGAACTTTGATGTTGTGGACTTCTAAGGGAGTAATATATGAGTAATGATGAACCCATATAGACACTAAAACGTCATGGTGACAAATTTCAGTGTAACAAATTCCCCCCTAAAGTGCGAAGTCTGAGAGCATTCGAAGAGTGATGTGCTTTATCATTTCAAGGATTAGCCTGTGGACACCCCAGTCGGAACCCTGTAAAAACATTCAATGAAAAACATATATATATATATATATATATATATCATCACTGAGGTAGGCATTCCCATACTCAGATCAAAAACTGACTAAACTTGTTCTGATACAGAAATGATTTTAATATTACATCAATAGTGTAGACACCGCATGGATGCAGCCATCTGTAATGAATAGTCTACTGCATAATGAATAATAAAACTCCTCGTAGCCTGGATAGTGGAAACTAGATCCAGGGTCTTGATTTTTGTTTCTCGAACTAGTACGATTCTATCCATGCGATTAAATGTGTTGAAGTCATACATGGTAGAACCAACTTGATTACCAGTCAATGATGTGAACTTTTAACAAGTGTGAGAGAAACCACCAATAATGACAATGGCTCTCAAAGTACTCAGTACAATCCATGAAATGTGAATAAGTGATCTGAAGTTGAACATTTCACAAAATCGTTCGATCGAAGGTCAATGATGCAACCTGTCATCGAAGGCGAGAAACCTGCCATTAAGGCATGCAGATTCCAAGGTACTGATGGATTCTATATCAACTTCCTAGATGATGAGCTATCGTCGATAGAAAGTGATCCGTCGTAAGCAAGCTCACGACATGAAACCGTAGATCAAGTTTTGAAGAAATTTTTTGCAAGGACTGACTCAGGGATGGTCAACGCGAATGGAGACAAATGTTTGCAGATGAATGGTTTGTTTGACTGTCCTCTTAAACACATAACGACATTGCAAATGGTTTGGTAATAGTTTCCCTAAGCTAATACCCATAAATCGGCTGAAGACCTTCAATGTGGTTCGATCAACTGATAGGAAAAGGATTTTCCCAACCCAAGTAGAAGTGTGACAAAAGTGTCATGTTCAAGAGTGGTATACTGCTTTTAAATCAAAGTGTAACAAATGAATTCATTTTCTCTCTTTTTCCCCCACCGTTTCTGGTAAGTACCTCTTTATTTTTGACAAGCTTGAGGAGGATAACATTTTCTTGTTTATAAGCTCATCCTTCGGATGAGTCCAAATTAGTTTAAAATCAAACCCTAAGAAGGAGTGGTCTGTTCCTATTTGTAATCGACAGGTCATTTACTATTAAATTTTAACGAGTCCAGTATAGGAGAAACTCAGTGTTTTTCATTTTTAGGGAGTCAGAAGAAAAACTAAAAAAAAATCCATGGGTGTTATTTTTCGTAATTTTAGTCTCTCAGGCCCGAGAAAGGATAAAATAATGTGGGAGAGAACTCTATTGACCATTATTAGTCAATGTATACCTTTTTCGTAAATATTCCATTTCAGTCTGGAAAAGGGGTAAACTTATACTGAAGGGACGACTGTTCATTTCCTTTAAGGAGTTCGAATAGTCAAGTACTCGACAATCTTTTCATGTTTAGAGAGTCTGAGAAGGGCTTAAAAGAGAACTCCATGGTTTAGATTTTTCGTAAATTTTTAAGAGCCCGAAAAAGTGATAAAATTATACTCTTCATCAAAAATGACTATTTCACCCGAAAAATCTGGTATTCTGCACAAAAAATCAAAAAATTAAACATACCTTCTTTAAATAAAATGAAAATATTTTGAAAAACCATCTCTTTAAAGTGAAAAATAAACTAAATTAAATTTCATTTATTCAAAAAAAATTATAAAAAGGATTTTTCCAAATTCATTTTTACCATTTGAGTTCAAAGTGAAAATTTGAGAGCTTTTGGCAAAAAACGCTCCAAAGAAGATTCCGGACAAACCGACCGTTCAAATCGAAAACCGTCTGCTCCAGGTAATCCACATTCTCTTTTCCTTGCTTTTCATCCGTTCATTTCCTTAATTTAGGGTTTAAAATTCATTTTTGGGGAAGAAATATGTTCAAAATTCCGCTCTTGGGGGTCCGCGGGTAAGACACACGGTACCTGCGGACCCCGACATTTTCTTATAAAGAAAAATGTTGTGGTCCTGCATTTTTAGTACAAAGCCCATGCATAGCTACGCACTGTCTTTGAACAAAAAATGCGAGGGTGTCGTGAAGAATTTAAAAACACATTTTCTCCCCAATTTACCCAAATTTTTCTTTTTAAAATGATTCTAATATTTCTTTTTGTTCATTGTAGAATATTTACAATGCTTATTTGGTGGGAACATGAACACAAGGAGGTGGATGAAGCTACAATGATTCATCCACCTACATTACAAGTTTTGAGAGCATACGGGCTACTAAAATTCTAGGCTTTCAACGGCATGAGAGCCCAAGTAGATCTACTCACTTGGTTGGTGAACAAGTGGGATGTACAGGACCAGTGTTTTGTGATTGGAGGCAACCGGCTCGAAATCGAGATGGAGGACATATACTTTTTGACTGGTTTGTCTAAAAGAGGTGAACCACTTTCTCTATTTGGGGCTAGGCCAGGTGGCCAGTCTGTCGCTAGCCTGCAACTAGAGTTCTGAAATGATGAGGCCAATCCTAAAGACAAACAGATTGATATCAAAACCATCATTCGTCCTGAGTTGAAAGTAGTTGCATTTACCATAACCACGTTATGTGGAAGTGCAGCTTTACATGTTGCTACTGGATTTCAAATGCGGATTGCAGTGGACTATTTCCGAGGCACCATATTCAACTGGTGCAAGGCAGTGTTGGCGAATATCAGAGGCCAACTATCTAGGGAAAAGAACGGGAAGTTGAATAACTTCGGATATGGATCAATTGTGGTTACTTTTGCTCTAGAGTGGATTCCTCTACTGGCCCCGCAACATATTCCAGTTGATCCTGGTAGAGTTTGAGAGCCTCGAATGGTCCAATGGGTTGCTTTGATGGCCCGTCACAGCGAGGGTGGAGAGATTGTCCGATTTCCCTCGGCCTACTTTCGTTAGTTATAAAACCAACTCTTCATGATAGAGGACTTCCCTTATGCCGGGATGGATTACTGCAGTGATCGTGATATGTCACTTCCTTCGGGAGCTCAATGGGATGAGTCAGGTAAAAAAAATGTTTTTGACATGTTCTAAATTTTAATTTTAATTTTGTTTTTTTAAATCGTCCAAAAATGATAACAAAAATTTCAAATGTAGATGTGGGTCCACGTCGACCAGTCACTCTCTGCCCCTTCGAGAGGAGGCAAAGGGATGTAGCTATAGCACCACCACCACCATAGGATCAAACAGTAGATATCCTTACTGATTTGGAACATCATCTGGAGCGACTGACTATGGACATCCCAGAGATTAACATAGACGACATTCCACTTCGCTTGCAGAGATATGTGATTGGGGTTCCAGGACCATTTAGGATATTCCTGAGCAGGGTGGCACGAGCTGTAGTATATTATCATGATCATTACCATAGATAGTGGATGATCTACTGTATAGAATCATATCATTTTTTTGTATCACTTTTTTCCGATCATAAGGCGTTTTGAACCTATGATCGAGGACAATGTACTATTTTTTGAAACACTACTCTATGCTATGATATACTACTATTTCCATTTACCTGTCCAACATGTTATCTAATGTTATTTTGATTTACTTCTTTCATTATCACAAATGTATGTTTATAACAATAGAATCTATTGCATCTGCTAATGTGTTTAAATTTCTTGGAATGTGTTGATACTCAATATAATCAAATTCTTGTTCCAAGAGACGAATTTTCAAAAATAATCTTAACAACACTGGGTTTCTAATTGCATACACTCGATTTAGTTGTAATACAACGAGCTCAGAATCTAACCTAAAAATCAAACTCTGAATTCAAAATGAAATGGATTTAGACAATAACTCAATATCTGCACTATATTCTGCAATATTGTTCGTCACTTGACAGAGGCTTACCCCATGCATAGATACTAACTCGTCAGAGGGTGAATAAATAACCCAGGCTGCGGAAGAAATGTTTCGTGTACTACGACAAGTGCCATCAGCAAAACCAATGTATGCTTGAAAAGATGTCGACGTCTACAATATCAAGAGTAATCCAGATAAGTAGGAATAGTAGTAAAAGCACACATAAGCTAAGCACACATTTCTAATCTACATCACACCAGCTAGAAAATAACTAATATATAGGAAATATCTCCACACAAGAATCAAACGTAATATCTCTTCAGATAAAGCCCATTTCTGGGTTTTCCTAAAGAGACCCCATCAAAATCAATCAATTCATAAGCCCCTTTGGCAAGCTGTCGCTTGAAAATATAAGGACCATGCCACATGGGTTCGAATTTCCCAGCCCCTAGCTTATCATTAGCTTGATCATATACCAAAACTAGGTCTTCTTCTGAAAAAATACGAGGTGTAACACTTATATCACACTGAGCTTTCATTCGTTTCACATGAGTCTCGGTAGCTAATGCAACGGTGCGCTGGTTCTCATCTAATTGAGCTAAGTACAAAAAGAGTTTTTCCTCCTCAAAGGTAGCTGGTAGTAACTCTATGGCTAGTTGGAGTGGTGGTATCTCGCATTCAATTGGTAATACCGCTTCTAAACCGTAAACCAGTTGAAAAAGGGTAAAACCCGTCGATGTTTTTTCTGAGGTCCGATATGCCCAAAGTGCTGAAAAGAGCATGGTATGCCAATTTGATTTATGAATTCCAATAATTCGTTTGATCATGGTGACTAAAACTTTATTAATTGCTTCAACCAGACCATTAGCCTGCGGATAATATGGTGTAGAACTACCATGGTGCAGGCCAAGTTGGTTAGTTAGCTCGGTCATCATGATGTTTCAAAAATGACTCCCATGGTTAGTAATTATCGCTTGGGGTACACCGAAATGAGCAATCACTTTATTGAACACGAAAGTAGCTGCAGTTTTTCCATCTGCCACAAATGTAGGCATTGCCTCAGCCCACTTGGTAAAATAATCTACTGCGAGAATAATATACCCATGCCCCCCGGCCGAGTGACGGTTACATGTAATGAAGTCAATGCCCCATTTTTCAAAAGGACCGACAACAATTATAGGGTGAAGAGGAGCGGGTGGTGCACACATCTTTCGATCGAAGATTTGACAATTATGGCATTTTCGGATTGCATAAATACAATATTTAAATAAGGATGGCCAAAAATAACCATCGGTCAATATCTTTTGGGCTATGGCATACCCAAACATATGACCACCACATGCTCTAGAGTGACAGTCATTTAAAACATTTTCGGCTTCTTCATGAGTGAGACAACATCGAAAAATGGAGTCCGCACCACGACGGTATAGTGCGTCGCCAACAATATGATATTGTTGAGACTGGAAACGGATTTTACGTCGTTGTGACCGTGAAAGTTCGGGCCGAAAAGATTGGGTCTGAAGATAAATGATGATATCACTATACCAAGGATAAATGGTACTAATAAGAAACAAGGATTCATCCACGATCGGTTGTTCCACCACAATTTCTATTTCAGTACGTGGGAAGTCACACATAAGTTCAGCAAATATCAATGACTTCTTTGATTTTGATTTTTCAAATTCCAAGTCAAAATCCTATATGATAACAATCCATTTGGAGTATTTTCCCCCTAGCAATTGTTTGGTAAAAATATACATCATAGGGTTACAATCAGAATTCACTGTTGTTTTGCGTAAAAGTATGTAATGACGAAAACGTTGGACAACTTGAATGGCTACCAAGGCCAATTTCTCCACATGTGAATATTTGATTTCAGTCGGATGCAAATTGCGACTAAGATAGTAAATCACATGTTCGACATGGAATTCATTTTCCTGAACTAGAACCATTCCTATCGTGGAATTGGAAGTAGCGAGGTACAAAAAATAATCTTGGTTGTAATTGGGAGGATGCAGTAATGGTGCATGGGTCAACACGTTTTTAAGAGCATCAAAAGATTGATCAACGATCTCATCCCAAAAGAAAGGAATATTCTGTTTCAACAACCTAGTGAAACCTTTCGTTAACTCGGCGTAGTTAGGAATGAATCGACGTAAAAAAATTTCTTTCCCTTGCAAACTTTGGAGTTGGCGAAGAGTAGAAGGAGGAGGTAAATTGATGATAGCCTCAACCTTCGATGGATCAACACGAATGCCTAAATTTGAGACAATAAATCCCAACAATCATCCAAATTGTACATAAAAAACACATTTGTGAGGATTCAGATGAATCTTATAATGCCTACATTGTATAAAAATGGCTCGTAAATGAGTGATATGATCTGCTCTGTGCGAGGAATGAGAAGGAAAATCATTGAGGTAGGGTTGCACAATGTGTTTAATGTCATGAAATGCATAAGACATTTTAGATCAACCATCTTTAGGTTGATCTGCAGGGATTATGTTGATTTGATTGTAGCCGAAAAATCCATCCATGAACGAAAACATTTCACTTCCAACACAATCGTCAATAATTTGATTGATATAAGGGGTTGGATAATTGTCTTTTGGACAAGCTCGATTTATATCCCTATAATCGATACATACTCGTATTGTTCCTTGTTTTTTAGTAACAGGAACGATATTAGATACCTAATCTGTTAATGGAATCAGATAAATGAAACCTGCACGAAGTAATTTTTCAACTTCTTCTTTAATAGCGGCAACTTTTCGCGAATGTATCTGACAGAATCTTTCTCTGATAGGTTCAGCATCCGGGTATGTCTTAATTTCATGAAAAACAATCAGCGGATCGATTCCTGGCATTTCTTCATATGACCAGGTGAAAATGTCATGGAATTCCTGAAATAGGGCTTTATATGCTTGAATTTCATCAATCGTACAAGAAGCACCTATATGAATGTTTTCAACAATTCCTGGTTTTACTACAATGTCAATGGGAACCGTTGTAGAAATTTTTTCTAAATTTAATTCAGAATCAGAAGATTTGAGAGGATTCTGAGGTTCTTTGAAGTAATCAGTTGTAAAAATGGAGGAAAAATCATTCTCAAAATGATCGAGATATGGTAAAAATGAAGACCTATGATGAAGATCTTCCCATGGTAATTCATCGACAGACAATAATTCACGATTATGTACATCAGTATGAAATACTTGTTGACCAAAATCCGGAATTGATGTCAAAGCTGAGCTCGATATTGAAAGTGACTCCTCATTGATCACATTCACTGGATTAGATTCAGTTGAAGGAGTATCATAAAATGACTGTACTTCCTAATATGGTAACTCAAAAGGACTCAAAGGCATCGTGCCATCGAAAGAATCCAGTTCTGATTCTAAAGGTACTATCCAAGGATCATCAAAGGAAATAGTACTTGATGTAATCATATTGATGTTAGCAATAGGAGGCTGTATGTTAGGAGCAGGCAAGGAAAATGTTCCCAATAAAGCCAAATCTTTAAGCAAACCTACTCTGACATCCTTATAAGGGATATTCGATTTTATGATATGTTGGATACTATCAGTAGAGGCTGGGTCGGATGAATAATATGAGAGCTGATCTATTTTAATGATATTTCCTTTATGAGGAAATATGATGAGACGAAAGATCGGCGATACAACAACAGTCATGGCGTAAGACCAACTGTGACCTGGGAGAAGGTTGTAATCCAGAGGGGCATCAACCACTTCCACATCCAGATTAACGGTTTTTCCTTCGACCTCTATTGGTAGATATTGTAAAATACCATACGGCTGAAAACCTCTTCCATCAAAAGCTTTGAGGATAGTCGTCGATTGGTTAATTGTTGGAGAACCAGGTGATTTCCAACATTTTAACGACATAATACACATATAAGACCCTTCATCAACAACAGTATGAAAGATACGTTTGTTTTTTACTATTATCGGAATTTGAAAAGCCATTTGATGGGGTAGGCAGGGTGTAAAATTCTCTAAATTGAAGATCATGAGGTTCAAATCCTGGAGGTCTATGGCTCCTAAGGCTGACAATAGTAATTTTCTTTGGGCTGGGCATGATTGCAACACTTCCAAAGCCAACATTTTTGAAGGGGAAATTGCCAAGTCTTCAACAATATTGTAATTCTGAGCATCTCTCACATGTGGATTGAAAGCTGATTTACGAAGTACACCTTTAGCAGGCGGTTTGATTACTAAGTCAGGATTTTGTTTCTCGATATGTAACAAATCAGAAACTAAGGGAGATGTAGTTGATGCTGAATTAGATGTTTCTGCTTCTTTACCGAGATTTTTACTACCGTAATCTTGCGATTGCGTCGCAACCATGAAGATATTCTCTAGTGCATTTGAGGAAGATCCAATCATGTTACTATCTTGAGCAGGAAAGGGATCCTTCAAGACAGCAGGTATGGGTGAACCCTTAACAAATTTCAATTCCTCAGCTCTATGTGGGCACTCTTTTGTAAAATGATCCTCATCACAGATCAGACAGGGATAACGAGGTTTTCGTTTTTCGTTAGTTGGTTTAGTTTTATCATTTTTATCTTTTGAAGATTTTTTGTTTTTATTCTTACCTTTCTTCTTACCACCATTTTTAGGTTTGGTTGTAGATGATTCTACAACATGAATATCGACGGAAGTTTCAACGAAAGAATATCCTTTCGATGAATCGCGTAAAGTGATAATAGGAGAAGTCATCTTGGAAGATTTCTTATTACTCTTACCAGTGCTAACAGAACCAATTACACCATCAGCGGAATGAGAGCTGAAAGGATTTGTAATTAATTAACCAGGTATTGGTAAATCAGGGATTTTATCATACAAAGTACCTGACTGTGTATATACAAGGTCAACGTACTGAGCCTGAGCAATGACTTTCTCTTCTGTAACAACGCCTCCTTTGGCCACATCTTCAGTAATTTTTGGCAATAACGATTTGATAAACCATTCAGCCAAAATTGGATCCAGAATAAAAACCTTCACTAAACACCTCCTAGGTCTCCTTTCATGAATGTCATGAGATATGTACGTAGACGTAGATTGTTTTAATGAAGTCAGCAATTCTGTGCCATTGTCATATCTGACAGGCAACTGAATATGGGTTAAGAAATTAGTAGCTAGTGCATTAAAATTATTAAATGAGCCACGTGGTAACTCAATGTACCATTTGGCAGCTAGACCAATGAGAGTTCTCTGAGAAAGACGCAATCAAATTGAATCATTGATTAGTGAATTGGATGCACACCAGAGGTGATAAGTCATAACGTGATTGGATGGGTCCTCTCCTAACTTACCCTCAAACTTTGGAATATCACTGGGCAACTTGTTAGGCATCGGCGACCAATACAAAAGATAAAGATAGGATCGTTCATAAGGCGCGATAGATCAGGTAAATCTAAAGTTGCTATAAACGGTAACTGATGGCTATGGTCTTGATAACCTTGTGTGATCAAACCAGTTCCAGGAGGAGGATATCCAGGATATCCTGGAATTGGATGCTCATTGGGAATCGTAAAACCTCCTAGATAACCAGGATTAACAGGACCATATTGGGGTTGTTGAGGTATTTGATAAGTATACCCAAGATACGGTTGATACTGATAAGCTAGATTTTGTGTAGCCTGCCCAAATTGATACTGTCCCTGGTACGATTGATAAGTAAATTATGATTGACTAGCGACAACCGTACTTGTACCAGCTTGTCCTGTAGGCATCTGGGCTGTAGTCTGAATTCTAGGTCCTGACTGTGGCGCAAAGACTTGAGGAAATTGCACTGATGCAGGGATAGAAGAAACAGGAGCTGTAGATACTCCAGAAATAGGTGTGGTAGGTTGAACATAAGTTGCAATAGCAGCAGAAGTTTGAGGTGGAGTTCTAGGTGTACTAGGCCCAAGCTGCTAAATAGAACTAGGTGCAGAGACTTGAATAGTAGGCTGGACAGGTTGCTGGGTTGGAATAGAACCCATGGGCTATCCAGGTTGATTAGGAAACTACACATTAGGTTGCATAGTATGTTGAATTTGAGATGGATCCCAGACCATATTCATTCCGGGGTATTGACCCATAGAAGGTTGTGCATATGAAGGACGATAACCTGGTTAAATGTAAGTTTGATATTTAACTGGAAAAGTTCTAGTTCCTTGTAATAATGGGTGACCGGAAGGAGGTTGGAAACCTTAGGTTGGGTACTGAACTTGAGGTTGATAACCTTGAGGCATGTACTGAATCTGGGGTTGTTATTGACCCTAAGGAATAAACTGACTCTGGGGTTGACCTTGGGGTATGTATTGTCCTTGAGGTTGATATTTACCTTGAGGTATGTACTATCCTTGAGGTTGTTCCCCAGGTAGGTAATATTGTCCTACAGTTTGACTTGGTAAAAAATTACCCTAAGGTTGCCATCCAGGTGGTAATTGACTAACTTGAGGTTGCACCCTAGGTGGTAACTGACTTCCTTGAGGTTGCCCCCCAGGCGGTAACTGACTTCCTTGAGGTTGAGGGTTTGGAATATTGCCAGAAATCATAAAAATATGTTCTGTGTTCAACGTTTCAGTTTTAGTTCCATTTATACCAAATGATAACACTTCTTCAATTGGTTGAGGAGCTATTGTTGGACGGATAAGTTGTTCTTGTGGATAAGACAGATCTCCCAAGTGTCCTACGAACAGCTAGCAACAAACATGACAAATGCAAATTTCTTTCTTTAGATTATATGTAATTTAGAATTTTCTATGATGAAGAAAGAACCTACCTGTGATCCAATGCTAGTTGAATTCTTCCCTCCCATTGCTCCAAGAAGTCATCTCAAAAGACTTGCAAGCAAAGACATAGAAAAGAATCAAAAGCACTTGCAACATATACTAATTCACAAATCACAAATCCATCTTAATGATCAAGGAATTTAAGAAATGAGATAATTAATTAAATAACTTGATAATAAAACATTATAAATAAGCTATTTAACTAAAACTCATTGAGAAAACAATATTCATTTGTGTTATCCTGAAATAAAGAAGAACCTTACAACCGTGTCCGCCTTGATGCTGTACAGGCCTTCCTGGGGTCCGGAATAGGCGTTTCCTTTACTCTGACAAGCCTTGCGCTCTCTCAGCTAAAAGCACATGGGTGTGTAATAATTCCCATATAATGATCAGCTATGAGAGTATGAGTCTCTTATAACATTTCTCCTCAAAGTCTAACTCACTAACTCCTAATTTTCTAACTCCTTGAAGATGCACTATGGCTTCAATTTATAGGAAAAGAGAGGAGGTTATGGTTCCACATAAGAAGGGATAGAATGCTCTTTTGAAGGGATTGGGCTCCATAAATCAAGGGGTAGGCTCCCATAATGGAGGAATGAACATACATGATAGGAGCGAACTTTCGACGGGATAACTGCTTCTAGAAGCTTCCAGATTTGACTGCTGAGCTTCTAAATGTTACTTTCCACCTTTGTTTTACCTTTTACGGGGGTCCACACTTTTAATGAATAAAAAGTGCGTTTAGCTTTGCATGATTTAGAGCAAAAAATTGCGGCACCGCAGGCAATGTTAAGAGAAAGTGCGGTACAAGTGTTAAGACTTTTATGAGCTTTTCTCTCAATTTCAAGGCTTGAATTTAGGAACTTTGATGTTGTAGACTTCTAAGGGAGTACCAAAACATCGTGGTGAAAAATTTCAGTGTAACAAATTGCCCCCTAAAGTGCGAAGTCTGAGAGAATTCGAAGAGTGATGTGCTTTATCATGTCAAGGATTAGCCTGTGGACACCCCTGTCGAAACCCTATAAAAACATTTAATGAAAATCATATATATTTATATCATCACTGAGGTAGGAATTCCCATACTCAGATCAAAACTAACTAAATTTGTTCTGATATAGAAATTATTTTAATATTACATCAATAGTGTAGACACAACATAGACGCAACCATCTATCTTGAATAGTCTAGTGCATAATGAATAATAAAACTCCTCGTAGCCTGGATGGTGGAAACTAGATCCAGAGTCTTGATTTTTGTTTCCCGAAATAGTACGATTCTATCCATGCAATTAAATGTGTTGAAGTCAAACATGGTAGAAACCACTTGATTACCAGTAAATGATGTGAACTGTTAACAAGTGTGAGAGAAACCACCAATAATGACAATGGCTCTCAAAGTACTCAGTACAATCCATGAAATGTGAATAAGTGATTTGAAGTCGAACATATCACGGAGTCGTTCAATCAAACCTATCATCGAAGGCGAGAAACCTGCCATTAAGGCATGTAAATTTCAACGTACTGACAGATTCTAGATCAACTTCCTAGATGATGAGTTGTCATCGATAGAAAGCGATCCGTCGTAAGCAAGCTCACCACACGAAACCATAGATCAAGTTTTGAAGAATATTTTTGCAAGGAATAACTCAGGGATGGTCAACGCGAATGGAGACAAATGTTTGTAGATGAATGGTTTGTTTGACTGTCCTCTTGAACACATAACGACACTGCAGATGGTTTGGTGACAGTTTCCCTAAGCTAATACCCAGGAATTGGTTGAAGACCTTCAATTGGTTTGATTAACTGATAGGCAAGGGATTTTACCAACCCAGGTAGAAGTGTGACAAAATGTCGTGTTCAAGAGTGGTTTTTACTACTTTTTAAATCAAAGTGTAACAAATGAATTCATTTTCTCTCTTTTCCCCCACAATTTCTGGAAAGTACCTCTTTATTTTTGACAAGCTTGAGGAGGATAACATTTGCCTGTTTATAAGCTCATCCCTCGGATGATTCCAACTTAGCTTAAAATCGAACCCTAAGAAGGAGTGGTCCGTTCCTGTTTGTAATCGACAGGTCCTTTACTGTTAAATTTTAACGAGTCCAGTATAGGAGAAACTCGGTGTTTTTCATTTTTAGGGAGTTAGAAGAAAAAACTTAAGAAAACTCCATGGGTGTAATTTTTCGTAAATTTAGTCTCTCAAGTCTGAAAAAGGATAAAATAATACAGGAGAGAACTCTATTGACCATGATTAGTCAACGTATACCTTTTTTGTAAATAGTCAATTTCAGTTCGGAAAGGGGGTAAAATTATACTAAAAGGACGACTATTCATTTCCTTTAACGAGTTCGAATAGTCAAGTACTCGGAAATATTTTCATCTTTAGAGAGTCTGAAAAGGGCCCAAAAAAGTGATAAAAGTATACTCTTCGTCAAAAATGACCATTTCACCTAAAAAATCCAGTATGTTGCACAAACACTCAGAAAAATTAAACGTACCTGCTTCAATAATAAAAATATTTTTTAAAAACCATCTTTTTAAAGTGAAAAATAAACGAGTTTAAATTTCATTTATTCGAAAAAACTTATAAAATGGAGTTTTTCAAGTTCATTTTTACCGTTTGAGTTTGGAGTGAAAATTTTAGAGCTTTTGGCAAAAAACGCTTCGGAGAAGATTTCGGACAAACCGACTGTTGAAATCGAAAACTGTCTGCTCTAGGTAATCCACATCCTCTTTTCCTTGATTTTCATCCATTCATTTCCTTAAATTAGGGTTTAAAATTCATTTTTGGAGAGAAAATTGATTCAAAAATCCACCCTAAGGGGTCCGTAGGTAAGACACATGGTACTTGCGGACCCCGACATTTTCTTACAAAGGAAAATGTCAGGGCCCCGCACTTTTAGCACAGAGCTCGTGCGGAGCTACGCACTGTCTTTGAACGTAAAGTGCGGGGGCACCGTAACGAATTTAAAAACATAATTTCCTCCCAAATTACCCAAAATTTTTGTTTTAAAATGATTCTAATCTTTCATTTTTCTCATTGTAGGATATTTACAATGCTTATTTAGTGGGAACGTGAACATGAGGAGGTAGATGAAGCAGAAATGCTTCATCAACCTACATTGCAAGTTTTAAGAGCATGCGGGCTATTCAAATTCTAGGCTATCAGTGGAATGGGAGCTCAAGTAGATCTTCTCACTTGGTTGGTAAACAATTGGGACGTTCAGGACTAGTGTTTCGTGATTGGAGGCAACTGGCTCGAAATTGAGCTGGAAGACATATATTTTTTGACTGGATTGTCTAAGAGAGGCAAACCACTTTCTTTATTTGGGGCTAGACCAGGTGGCCAATTTGTTGCTAGCCTGCAATTAGAGTTCTTCAATGATGAGGCTAATCCAAAAGACAAACAGATTGATGTTAAAACTATCATCTGTCCTGAATTAAAAGTGATTGCATTTAATGTTACCAAGTTGTGCGGAAGTGCAGCTTTGCATGTGGCTACTGGATCTCAAATGCAGATTACAGTAGATTTCTTCCGAGGCACTGTATTCAACTAGTGCAAGGCAGTGTTGGCTAATGTCAAAGGCCAACTAACTAGAGCAAAAAATGGGAAGTTAAATAACTTCGGATACGGATCTATCATGGTTACCTTTGCTTTAGAGAGGATTCCTCTATTAGCTCTGCAACATATTCCTGTTGATGCTGGTAGAACTCAAGAGCCTTGAATGGTTCAATGGGTTGCTTTGATGGCCCGCCATAGTGAGGGTGGGGAGATTGTTCGATTTCCCTCGACTTATTTTCGTTGGTTAGAACACCAGATTTTTGTGATAGAGGATTTTCCTTATGCGGGCATAGATTTTCGCGGCGACCGAGATATGTCACTTCCTCTAGGAGCTCAGTGGGATGAGTCAGGTAAAAATCATTTTAACATGTTCTAATTTCTAATTTTTTTTTTGTTTTTTTTTTTTTAAATCGTCCAAAACTGATAACAAAAAATTCAAACGCAGATGTGGGTCCACGTCGACCAACCACTCTCCGCCCCTTTAACAGGAGGCAAAGGGATGCAGCTGCAGCACCACCACCACCATAGGATCAGACACCAGAGATCCTAACTAATTTGGAACACCATTTGGAGCGACTGACTCTGGACATTCCAGAGACTACTATAGATGACATACCGCTCTGTTTACAGAGATATGTCATTGGTGTTCCTGGACCGTTCAGGAGATTTTTGTATACTATCATGATCATTACCACGAATAGTGGATGATCGATTGTATAGACTCTTATCATTTTTTGTATCACTTTTTTCCCGATCATAAGGCATTTTGAACCTATGATTGAGGACGATGTACCATTTTTTGAAACAATACTCTATGCCATGTATACTAATATTTTTAGTTACCTATCCAACATATTATCAAATGTTGATTTACTATTTTTTTTTATCGCAAATGTCTGTTAATCACACTAGAAGCTATTGCATCTTCTAATGTGTTTAAATTTCTTGGAATGTGTTGATACTCAATATAATAAAATTCTCGTTCCAAGAGACGAACTCTTAAAAATAATCTTAACAACACTGGGTTTCTAATTGCATATACTTGATTTAATTGTAATACAATGAGTTTAGAATCTAACCTAACGATCAAACTTTGAATTCCAAATGAAATGGATTCAGACAATAACTCAATAACTGCAGTATATTATGAATATTTTTTGTCGTTTGACCGAGGCTTACCCCATGCATAGATATTAACTCGTCAGTGAGTGAATAAATAACCCAAGCTGTGGAAGAAATGTTTCATGTACTACGACAAGTATCATCAGCAAAACCAATGTATGTTTGAAAAGAAGTCGACATATGCAATATCAAGAGTAATCCAGATAAGCAGGAATAGTAGTAAAAGCACACTTAAACTAGGCACGCATTTCTAATCTACAGCACACCAGTTAAAAATAACTAATATACAGGAAAGATCTCCACACAAGAATCAAGCGTAATATCTCTTCAGATAAATCCCATTTCTGGGTTTGCCTAAAGAGATCCCGTCAAAATAAATCAATTCATAGGCCCCTTTTGCAGGTTGTCGCTTGATAATATAAGGGCCATGCCACATGGATTCGAATTTCCTAGCCCCTAGTTTATAGTTGGCTTGATCATAAATAAAAACTAGGTCTCCTTCTGAAAAATTATGAGGCATAACCTTCCTACCATACTGAGCTTTCATTCGTTTCGCATGAGTCTCGGTGGCTAGTGCAGCGGTGTGTTGATTCTCATCTAATTGAGCTAAGTATAAAAAACTTTTCTCCTCTTTAGAAGTGGCTGGTAGTAACTCTATGGCTAGTTGGAGTGACGGTATCTCGCATTCAATAGGTAATACCGCTTATAAACTGTAAACCAGTTGAAAAGGGGTAAAACCTGTCGATGTTTTTGTTGAGGTTTGATATGCCCAAAGTGCTGAAAAGAGCATGGTATGCCAATTCAACTTATGAATTCCAATGATTCGTTTGATCATGGTGACTAAAAGTTTATTGATAGCTTCAACCAGATCATTGGCCTGCGGGTAATATGGTATAGAACTGTCATGGCGCAGGCCAAGTTTATCAGTCAGTTCAGTCATCATGATGTTTCAAAAATGGCTCCCATGATCAGTAATTATTGCTTTGGGAACACCGAAACTAGCAATCACATGATTGAATACGAAAGTAGCTGCATTTTTTCCATCTGCCGCAAATGTAGGCATTGCCTCGGCCCATTTGGTAAAATAATCTACTGCTAGAATAATATACCCATGCCCCCCCAGCCGAGTGAGGGTTACATGTAATGAAATCAATGCCCCATTTTTCAAAAGGACCGACAACAATTATAGGGTGAAGAGGAGCAGGTGGTGCACGCATTTTCTTATCGAATATTTGACAATTATGACATTTTAAGACCGCATAAATACAATATTTAAATAAGGATAGCCATAAAAAACCTACGCGCAAAATATTTTGGGTTGTGGCGTACCTTGACATATGGCCGCCACATGCTCCAGAGTAACAGTCATTTAAAACCTTTTCGGCTTCTTCATGGGTGAGACAACGTTGAAAAAATAGAGTCCGCACCACGATGGTATAATGTGTCGCCAACAATATGATATTTTTGAGACTGGAAAAGGATTTTACGTCATTGTGACCGTGAAAGTTCGGGCCGAAAAGATTGGGTCTGAAGATAAATAATAATATCTCCATACCAAGGATCAATTGTACTAATAAGAAACAAGGATGCATCTGCGATTGGTTGTTCCACCACATTTTCTGTATCAGTACATGGGAAATAACACATAAGTTCAGCAAAGATCAATGATTTCTTTGATTTGGACTTTTCAAATTCCAAATCAAACTCCTGTAGGATAACAATTCATTTGGAGTATTTGCCCCCTAGCAATTGTTTGGTCAAGATATACATCATAGGGTTACAATCAGAAATCACTGTTGTTTTGCGTAAAAGTTTGTAATGATGAAAACGTTGGACAACTTGAACGACTTCCAAGGCCAATTTCTCCACATGTGAATACTTGATTTCAGTCAGATGCAAGTTGCGACTAAGATAGTAAATCACATGTTCACTATGGAATTCATCTTCCTGAACTAGAACCATTCCTATCGTGGAATCAGAAGCGGCGAGGTACAAAAAATAATCTTGGTTGCAGTTGGGAGGATGCAGTAACGGTGCATTGGTCAATGCGCGTTTCAAAGCATCAAAAGATCTATCGGTGACCTCCTCCCAAAAGAAAGGAATATTCTGTTTCAACAACCTAGTGAAACCTTTCGTTAACTCGGTGTAGTTAGGAATGAATCGACGTAAAAAGTTTGCTTTCCCTTGCAAACTTTGGATCTAGAGAAGAGTAGAAGGAGGTAAATTGATGATTGCCTCAACCTTCGACTTATCGACATGAATGCCTACCTTTGAGACAATAAATCCCAATAATCGTCTGGATTGTACGCAGAAAACACATTTTTGAGGATTCAGACGAATCTTATAATGCCTACATTGTATAAAAATGGCTCGTAAATGAGTAATATGATTTTCTCTACGTGAAGAATGAGTAGGAAAATCATCAAGTTAGGGTTGTAAAATGTGCTTAATGTCATGAAATGCATAAGACATGGCTCTTTGAAAAGTGGCGCCAACATTCTTAAGTCCAAAGGGTAGTTTGCGATAAGAAAAAGTTCCCCATGGACAAATGAAAGTTGTTTTGGGTTGATCTGCAGAGAGTATGCTGATTTGATTATAGCCGGAAAATCCATCCATGAACGAAAACATTTCACTTCCAGCAAAATTGTCAATAATTTGATCGATGTAAGGGGTTGGATAGTTGTCTTTTGGACAAGCTCAATTTATATCCCTATATCGATACATACTCGTATTGTTCATTGTTTTTTATTGGACCGGAACAATATTAGATACCCAATCCGTTAACGGGATCAGATAAATAAAACCTGCACGAAGTAATTTTTCAACTTCGGCTTTAATAGTGGCAGCTTTTCTCGGATGTATCTGACGTAATCTCTGTCTAACAGGTTTAGCATCTGGGTATGTCTTAATTTCATGAACAACAATCGAGGGATTGATTCTTGGAATTTCTTCATATGACCAGGTGAAAATGTCACGGAATTCTTGAAATAGGGCTTTATATGCTTGGATTTCATTAGTCGTACAGGAAGCACCTATATGAATGTTTTCAACAATTCCAAGTTTTACTGAAATGTCAAGAGGAACCGTTGTAGAAATATTTTCTAAATTCTATTCAGAACTGAAATGTGAAAGAGGATTCTGAGGCTCTTTGACATATTCAGTAGTAAAAATGGAGGAAAAATCATTCTCAAAATGTTCGAGATCAGGTAAAAACGAAGACCTATGATGAAGATCTTCCCATGGTAACTCATCGACCGACAAGAATTCACGAATATGTTCATCAGTATTGAGTACTCATTGATCAAGATTCAAAATTGGTGTCGAAGCTGAGCTCGATATTGAAAATGACTCCTGATTGATCACATTCACTAGATCAGATTCAGTTGAAGGAGTATCAGAAAATGACTATACATTCTGATATGCTAACTCAAAAGGACTCAAAGGCATCGGGCCATCAAAAGAATCCAATTCTGATTCTGAAGGTACTATCCAAGGATCATCAAAGGAAATAGTACTTGATGTGATCATATTGATATTAGAAATAGGAGGTTGTACGTTGGGAGCAGGCACGGGAAAAGTTCCCAGTAAAGCCGAATCTTTAAGCAAACCTACTCCGACATCCTTATAAGGGATAGTCAATTTTCCGATATGCTGGATGCTATCAGTAGAGGCTGGGTCGGATGAATAATATGAGAGCTAATCTATTTTAACGATCTTTCCTTTATGAGGAAACATGATGAGACGAAAGATCGATGATACAACAATAGTCATGGCGTAAGACCAACTGCGACCCAGGAGAAGGTTGTAATCTAGAGGGGCATCAACCACTTCCAAATCTAGATTAACCATTTTGCCTTCGACCTCTATTGGTAGATCTTGTAAAATTCCATACGGCTGAAAACCTCTTTCATCAAAAGCTTTGAGAATAGTTGGCGATTGGTTAATAGTTGGAGAACCAAGTGATTTCAAACATTTTAACGACATAATATGCGTAGAAGCCCCTTCATCAACAATAGTTCAAAATATACGTTTGTTTTTTACTATTACCGGAATTTGAAAAGCCATTTGATGGGGTAGGCGGGGTGTAAAATTCTCTAAACCAAAGATCATTAGGTTCGAATCCTAGAGATCGACGGCTCCTAAGGCTGAAAAATGTAATTTTCTTTGGGCTGGGCATGATTGCAGCACTTCCAAAGCTGACATTGCTGAAGGGGAAATCGCCAAATCTTCAACAATATTGTAATTCTGAGCAGCTCTCGCATGTGGATTAAAAGCTGATTTACGAAGTACACCTTTAGCAGGCGGTTTGATTACTAAGTCAGGATTTTGTTTCTCGATCTATAACAAATCAAAAACTGAGGGAGATGTAGTTGATGTTGAATTAGATGTTTCTACTTCTTTACCAGGATTTTTACTACCGTAATCTTGTGATCACGTCGCAACCATCATGATATTCTCTAGCGCAGTTGAGGAAGATCCAACCATGTTACTATCTTGAGCAGGAAAGGGATCCTTCAAGATAGCAGGTATGGGTGAACCCTTAACGAATTTTGATACCTCGGCTTTATGTGGGCACTCTTTTGTAAAATGATCCTTGTCACATATCAGACAAGGATATCGAGGTTTGCATTTTTCGTCAGTTGGTTGAGTTGTAACGTTTTTGTCTTTTGAAGATTTTTTATTTTTATTCTTACCTTTCTTCTTACCACCAGTTTTAGGTTTGGTTGTAGATGATTCTACAACATGAATATCGGCGAAAATTTCAATATAAGAATCTCATTTTGGTGAATCGGGTAAAGTGATAATATGAGAAGTCATCTTGGAAGATTTCTTTTTACTTTTACCAGTGCTAACATAACTAATTACACCATCAGTGGCATGAGAGCCAGAAGGAGTTGTAGCTAATTGACCAGGTCTTGGTAAGTCGGGGATTTTATCATATAGAGTATCTGACTGAGTATAAACAAGGTCAAGGTACTGAGCCTGAGCAATGACTTTCTCTTCGGTAACAACGTCTCCTTTGGCCACATCTTGATACTGTTGACACTGATATACTGGATTTTATGTAGCCTGTCCAAATTGATACTGTCCTTGGTATGGTTGATAAGTAAATTATGGTTGACTAGAGACAATCGTACTAGTACCAGCTTGTCCTATAGGCATCTGGACCGTAGTTTGAATTGTAGGTCCTGACTGTGGTACAGATACTTTAGGAATTTGCAATGATGCAGGGATAGAAGAAATCGGAGCTGCAGATACTCCAAAAATAGGCGTGGTAGGTTGAACGGAAGTTGCAACATCAGCAGCAGTCTGAGGCAGAGTCTGAGGTGTACTAGGCCCAGGCTGCTGAACAGAACCAGGTGCAGTGACTTGAACAATAGGCTGGACAGGTTGCTGGGTTGGACCAGAACCTATAGGTTGTCCAGGTTGATTAGATAACTACACATTGGGTTGCAAAGTCTGTTGAATTTGAGATGGATCCCACACCATATGCATTTCGGGGTATTAACCCATAGAAGGTTGTGTATATCAAGGACCATAAATTGGTTGAACGTAGGGTTGATAATTAACTGGAAAATTTCCAGCTCCTTGTAATAATGGTTGACCGGAAGGAGGTTGGAAACCTTGAGTTGGGTACTGTCCTAAAGGTTGATAACCTTGAGGCATGTACTGAATCTGGGGTTGATATTGACCCTAAGGAATATACTGAGTCTGGGGTTGACCTTGGGGTATGTACTGTCTCTGAGGTTGAAAACCTTGAGGTATGTACTTTCCTTGAGGTTGTTTTCCAGGTAAGTAATATTGTCCTACAATTTTTCCTGGTAAAAAAGTACCTTGAGGTTGCCCCCCAGGTGGTAACTAACTTCCTTGAGGTTGCCCCCCAGGTGGTAACTGACTACCTTGAGGTTTCCCCCCAGGTGGTAACTGACTACTTTGAGGTTGAGGATTTGGAATATTACCAGACATCATAAAAATTTTCTCTGTGTTCAACGTTTCAGTTTTAGTTTCATTTGTACCAGATGATAACTCTTGTTCAATTGGTTGAGTTGCTCCTGAGAAAGTACCAGAGAGTGACTGATACCCTGAAGGAATAGAAGGACCACCATATAAAATGTTTCTGGAGATTGGGAAAACATAGATGACTAACCCGACATAGTTGATGAAGGATAATAACCTCTTAGTGTAGGGTGAAACGGAATTTGGGGTGGTGAATAACTAAGACCCGGGTTTTCTAAAAAATTTATCAATGATAAATACTAAGCGTCAGTTCTAAAAGGACTGTAGAATATTGATTCACGCTCCCTAAGATTCAAAGTTACTTGGGTTTCGGGAAGAGTTACGTGTTCATCTAGACCAACAAGTTATTCAATAGAGATGAGGTCAGAAGGAAAATTTTCAGTAATTTGATGTCTTACCCTAGGTGAACTAGGATCACTAGAAGTCAGAGTAACAAATCCTGAAGATGGTTCCAATACAACAGGTTCAGTGTTAGGCTCAGAAATTTCAGGTTCTTCAGCTAATTCATTGGAGGAGAAATACTACCAATAACTTCAGAAATTGAAATTGGCTTTTGAATATGTTATACTGTTTGTGTTTGATAATCAGGATGAATAACTATGGATGATTCTCCTGTTTCTGTTGATCTAATTCTACTATCACTAGGTGATACTAGAGCTCGCAGCCCTTCAAGTTGGCTTAGTGTATACCGAGGGGGCTTCCCCTGGAGTCTACGCGATTGTCTTGGTAATTCAACCACAATTAAAAATTATTAATCACATGCAATCAAAGAAAATTTCAATGAAAACTCCTAGAGTCACTAAGGAAAAAAACAAATGAATCACACGCCTAAAAATATAGGAGATCAAACCACACACAAACAGTAACTTCCCACACTAAAAACACTAGTTGGTGATGAAATCCAACATCATAGTAGTTTAATGTAGAAAGGGCGGTTGGAATAGTTACCCTGACAACCTGCCTAATGAAACAGGCCGGCGCAAGTTTCTCCACTTAAACCATCTCGAGTGAATATAAACCTCCGGAGAGTCCAAGTGAGTCTAGTCGACGTCTACTCCAGGTACAGTGGGATCTTTCCTCCACCATCACCTTAGGAAAAAATCGTAAAGATTATGGCCACTATGGTTACCGACAGGAACTAATATACTTGGGGGAACAGTCTACGATCTGACATACGCGCAAGGGCAGAGTAACAAAGCTCAATCCCCTTGAAGGCTCATTGAAATAATCCAAGGTTTATCGACAAGTGACCCAAGGCTCCTCGACAATGGTCTATTCAAGGTTTACCGTTGTTAATACGCGCACATCTGCCATTGTTCCAAATGAGATAGAATTGATTATCCCACTGGTTCAAATATGACCTCGTGCTTGACTCATTTAAGAGGAGCTTCCCAGAGAATACAAGCGACTATTGGATTTTTCCTACTGACAGATCGACTACTTTTTTGTTTTAATTGTCTTTAAGAGTTAATTACTCACAAATCCAAGACACTAGCCTAAGCTATATTGGTGAAAAGAGCCCTAGAAATATAAAAATTACTAGATTGATTTTAATTTAAGTGTTGGTTTTAAAAGGCCGTTTAAGTGAAACTGATGATATGTAGTGACTCGACTCAAAACATACTAAAAATGCATCTATTATGAGAAACAATTCTTTTTCTTTCAATGAATTCTATCTAAAGAAAGAGTTGAGAAATGCAATCTTTTAAAACAAATATTTCCTTCAAACAAAGAATAAATGAAAATAAATCTAAATTCATGAGAACTCAAAATGATCTATTGCTCAAATTAGAAATACCTTTATAGTTCAAGATCGAAACTACAAACAAAGTTTTTCTTCAAAAGAACACTATAATTTCTAGAAATAACACTCAAAACTAAAAACACTAATTTTGAGATCTAAAAATTCTAAAGACTAAATCTGAATTAAAACTTTAAATATTTTGAGGATGTTTTTCTTAGCTTGTTATCTAACTAAGAAATTATTTTCTTGGATCAGCAAAAACTCAAAAAACACCCAATTTTGGTTTTTAAAGTGAAATTCCAAACTTATCAACAATTTTTTTTTAAATATTTGCAAATGAGAAAAATGGGATCTAAATCTCATAAAACAATTTCTGCTATGATGTCAGACTTAGCAAGAAAGCAAGGAAATACCAGTGATCTAAAGGTATAGCAAGGTTTCTAATCTTTGAGTGGGATAAAGACAAAGAAAAAATCACTATAACATGCAGATCTTTTAGAAAATCATTCAAAACTAAAAATGCTGAAATAAACTCTTAATCAAGGCTTTCTGACAGAAGATACAAGTCTGGGTATTTACTGAGAATCTAACAAATTAATCCAGACAAGAAGATTTTAATGTTTTCTAAAAAATTTCACAGGGTCCACAGTTTCCAGTGTAAACAGATGTGGTCCCGCACTGTTTATACACGAAAAGAGCAGAGATGCCCGCACTGTTTCTAAAAGAAAAGTGTGGATACCAGAAAACTAAGAGAAAAATAAAAATCTCTAAAACATTTCCCAGGGATTCTACAGGGATAAACTACCCAAGCCAGTATAAATCAAGAAAAATCAGAAAAAATAAATTCACAAGTCAAAAATAAAAGATATCAAAGTTCAAGATCCATTTCCCTAGCAGAATCGCCATTTTGTTAGACGGATAAGTCGTTCTTGCGGACAAGAAAAACCTCCCAAGTGTCCTACGGACAGCTAGCAACAAACAGGACATATGCAAATTACTTTGTTTAGATTATATGTAATTTAGAATTTTCTATGATGAAGAAAAGACCTACCTGTGATCCAATGCTAGTTGAATTCTTCCTTTCCCGTTGCTCCAAGAAGTCATCTCGAAATACCTGCAAGCAAAGACATAGAAAAGAATCAAAAGCACCTGCAACATATACTAATTCACAATTCACAAATCCATCTTAATGATCAAGGAATTTAAGAAATGAGATAATTAATTAAATAACTTGATGATAAAACATTATAAATAAGCTATTTAACTAAAACTCATTGAGAAAACAATATTCATTTGTATTATCTTGAAATAAAGAAGAACCTTACAATCATGTTTGCCTTGATGTTGTACAAGCCTTCCTGGGGTCCGGAACAGGTGTTTCCTTTACTCTGATAAGCCTTGCGCTCTCTCAGCTAAAAGCACATGGGTGTGTAATCATTCCCATATAATGATAAGCTATGAGAGTATGAATCTCTTACAACATTTCTCCTCAAAGTCTAACTCACTAACTCCTAATTTTCTAACTCCTTGAAGCCGCACTATGGCTTCAATTTATAGGAAAAGAGAGGAGGTTATGGTTCCACATAAGAAGGGATAGAATGATCTTTTGAAGGGATTGGGCTCCATAAATCAAGGGGTAGGCTCCCATAATGGAAGAATGAACATACATAATAGGAGTGAACTTTCGACTGGATAACTGCTTCTAGAAGCTTCCAGACTTGACTGCTGGGCTTCTAAATGTTACTTTCTGCCTTTGTTTTACCTTTTAAGGGGGTCCGCACTTTTAATGAATAAAAATTGCATTTAGCTCCGCATGAGTTATAGAAAAAAAGTGCAGCACTGCTGGCAATGTTAAGAGAAAGTGCGGTACAAGTGTTTTTAAGACTTTTATAAGATTTTCTCTCAATTTCAAGGCTTGAATTTAGGAACTTTGATGTTGTAGACTTCTAAGGGAGTACTAAAATGTCATGGTGACAAATTTCAGTGTAACAACTGCCCCCGGGAAAGTACCAGAGAGCGACTGGTATCTTGAAGGAACAGGCAGACCACCATATAAAAATGTTTCCGGAGATTGAGAAAACATAGATGACTCACCTGACATAGCTGATGAAGGATGATAACCTCTCGGTGTAGGGTGAAAAGGAATTCGGGGTGGTGAATAAGTAAGACCCGCGTTTTGTAAATAATTCATCAATGATAAATACCAAGCATTAGTTCTAAAAGGACTGTATAATATTGATTCATGCTCCCTAAGATTCAAATTTTCTTGGGTTTCAAGAAGAATTACTTCTTCATTTGGACCAACAAGTTCTTCAATACGTGTGAGATCAGAAGGAAGGTTTTTAGTAATGCAATGTCTTACCCTATGTGAATCATGATCACTAGAAGTCGGATTAAAAAATCCTGAAGATGGTTCCAACATAGCAGGTTCAGTGTCTGGCTCAAAAATTTCAAGCTCTTCAGCTAATTCATTGGTTGGAGAAATAGTACCAGTAACTTCAGAAATTGAAATTGGCTCTTGAATATATTCTGCTGTTTGTGATTGATAATCAGGATGAGTAACTATGGATGATTCTCCCGGTTCTGTTGATTTAATTCTACTGACACTAGGTGGTACCAGAGCTCGTAGCCCTTTAAGCTAGCTTGGTGTATACTCAGGGGGTTTACCCTGGAGTCTACGCGATTGTCTTGGTAATTTAGTCATGATTAAAAATTATTAATCACACACAATCAAAGAAAATTTAAATGAAAAATCTTAGAGTCGCTAAGGAAACAAACAAATGAATCACACACCTAAAAATATAGGAGATCAAACCACACACAAATAGTAAATTCCCACACTAAAAACACTATTTGGTGATGAAATCCAACATCATAGTATTTTAATGTAGAAATGGCGGTTGGAACAGTTACCTCGACAACCTACTTAATGAAACAGACCAGTGCAAGTTTCTCCACTTAAACCATCTCGAGTGAAGATAACCCTCCAGAGAGTTCAAGTGAGTATAGTCAACGTCTGCTCCAGGCACAGTGGGATCTTTCCTCCACTGTCACCTTAGGAAAAAAATCGTAAAGATTATGGCCACTAAGGTTACCAACAGGAACTAATATACCTGGGGGAACATTCTACGATCCGACATACGCGCAAGGACAGAGTAACAAAGCTCAATCCCCTTGAAGGCTCCTTGACATAATCCAAGGTATACCGACAAGTGACCCCAGGCTCCTCGACAATGGTCTATCTGAGGTTTACCGTTGTTAATACGCACACATCTGCTATCGTTCCCAATGAGATAGAATTGATTATCCCACTGGTTCATATATGAACTCGTGCTTGAATCATTTAAGAGGAGCTTCCAAGAGCATACAAGCAACTATTGGATTTTTCCTACCATAAGATCGACTACTTTTTTGTTTTAATTGTCTTGGAGAGTTAATTACTCCCTACTCCAAGACACTAGCCTAAGCTATGTTGGTGGAAAAGAGCCCTAGAAATATAAAAATTACTTGATTGATTTTAATTTAGGCGTTAGTTTTAGTAGGCTGTTTCTTATGAAAATAGGTGCGAAAGTGAAACTAATGATATGTAGTGACCCGACTCAAAACACACTAAAAATGCATCTATTATGAGAAACAATTTTTTTCCTTTCAATGAATTATATTTAAAAGAAAGAGTGGAGAAATGCAATATTTTAAAACAATTCTTTCCTTCAAACAAGAATAAATGAAAATAAATCTAGTTTCATGAGAACTCAAAATGATCAATCGCTCAATAAGAAATCCCTTTATCATTCAAGATCGAAACTACGAACAAAATTTTCTCCAAAAGAACACTACAATTTCTAGAAATAATACTCAAAACTAAAAAACACTAATTTTGAGATCTGAAAATTTTAAAGACTAATCTGAATTAAAACTTTAAATATTTTGAGGATGTTTTTCTTAGCTTGTTATCTAACTAAGAAATTCTTTGCTTGGATTAGCAAGAACTCAAAAAACTCAAAAAACATCCAATTATGGTTTTTTAAGTGAAATTCCAAACTTATCAACAATTTTTTTTTAAAGATTTGCAAATGAGAAAATGGGATCTAAATCTCATAAAGCAATTTATGCTATGAAGTCAAACTCAACAAGAAAGCAAGGAAATACCAGTGATCTAAAGGTATACCAAAGCTTCTAATATTTGAGTTGGATAAAGACGAAGCAAAAATCACTATAACATGCAGATCTTTCAGAAAATCATTCAAAACTTAAAAACGCTGAAATAAACTCTCAACCAAAGCTTTCTGACAGAAAATACAAGGCTAGGTATACACTGAGAATCTAACAAACTAATCCAGAAAAAGAATTTCAGGGTTTTCTAAAAAATTTCACAAGGTCCGCAGGTTTCAGTGTAAACAAGTGCGGTCCCGCATTGTTTATATAAGAAAGAAGCGGAGATGCCCGCACTGTTTCTAAAAGAAAAGTGCAGATTCCAGAAAACTAAAAGAAAAATAAAAAACTCTAAAACATTTCTCAGGGATTCTACAGGGATAAAATACCCAAGCCAGTATAAACCAATCAAAATTAGAAAAAATAAATTCACAAGTCAAAAATAAAAGAAATCAAAGTTCAAGATCCATTCCCCAGTGGAGTCGCCATTTGTTTGGATGGATAAGTCATTATTACTGACAAGACAGACCTCCCAAGTGTCCTACGAACAACTAGCAACAAACAAACAAACAAAAACTATTTTCTCTAGATAATATTCGATTCAGAATTCGCTACAACGGGGGTTTTGAAGACCTACCTGTAGTCCAGCGTTGTTCGTAATGATCTTCTTTCTAGTTGCTTGAAAGAGTCATCTTCAAAGATCTGCAATCACAAACATGGAAAAAATCAATAGCACGTGCAAAGTCTAAACTAATTCACGAATCATATATCTATCAAGATGATCAAGGAATTCAAGAAACAAGCTAATTAATTAAATAATTCATTGGTGAAACATGATAAGCAAGCTACTTAATTAAAGAACTCATTGAGAAAATGAAATTCATTCGTATTATCTTTGATGAAGAAAGAGCCTTACAACCGTGTCTGCCTTGATGTCGTACAGGTCTTCCTGGGTTCCGGAACAGGCGTTTCCTTTACTCTAACAAGCTTTGCAATCTCTCAACTAAAATGCACATGGGTGTGTAATCAGTCCCACATAATGATTAGTTAAGAGAGTCTGAGTTTCTACAACATTTCTCCTAAAAAATTCTCAAAGTATAACTCCCTTTGAGGCTGAACTATGGCCTCAATTTATAGGAAAAGAGAAGAGGTTACAGCTCCACATAAGAGGGGATAGAATGCTCTTTTAAAGTAATTGAGCTCCATAAACTAAGGGGTAGGCTCCCATAATGGAGGAATGAACATACATGATAGGAGCAAACCCTCGACCGGATAATTGCTTCTAGAAGCTTCCAGATTTTACTGCTGGGCTTCTAAATGTTACTTTCCATCTTTATTTTACCTTTTATAGAGGTCCACACCCTTAATGAAGAAAAAGTGTGTTTAGCTCCGCATGCTTTAAAACAAATAGTTGTGGCACCGCAGGAGATGTTAAGAGAAAGTGCGGTGCAAGTGTTTTTAAGACTTTTATAAGCTTTTCTCTCAATTTCAAGGCTTGATTTTAGGAACTTTGACATTGTGGAATTCTAAGGGAGTAATATATGAGTAAGGATGAACCCATATAGACACTAAAAATTCATGGTGACAAATTTCATTGTAACAGATAGTGAACAAATTTTTGGAAGGATATCTTCGTTGCTTTGTATCTGATAAACAAACCTAATGAGTCAAGTGGTTAACTCTGGTTGAATGGTGGTTTAACAATTCCTTCCATACCGCGGCAAAAATGACCCCATTTATGGCGCTTTATGGATATAATCCACCATCCATCACATAATATTTAAGAAAAAATTCTAAGGTTCAAGAAGTGGAAAATCACATCGATCATCAACATAAAGTTCTCCGACTCTTAAAGGATAACCTCACTTTGGCGCATAATAGAATGAAACAACAAGAAGATCAACATTTTAGCGAAAGAAGGTTTAATGTAGGTGACTGGGTATTTTTACGGCTACAATCATAAAAACAAATGTCCCTCAAGCAAGCTAAGATGGATAATAGATTATCTCCAAATTACTATGGTCCTTACAAGGTGTTGCAAAATATTGGTACTATGGCATACAAATTGGAGCTTCCTGCATCTTACTGAGTGCACCCAGTTTTCCATGTTTCATGCTTAAAGAAGGTTATAGGTGCAAATATCCCAGTTCAAACAATATTGCCAGAACTTGACGAGGAAGGAAAAAACATATTGGAACCTGAAGCAATCATGGAAACAAGAACTCGATAACTATGAAATCGATCAATCTCAGAGTATCTCATTAAGTGGAAGAACTTACCCGCTTAAGATTCCACATGGGAGGATGATAATTTTATACAGAAGCATCCAGAACTACTAAAGAGTTGAGGAAAACACTTTTTTGAAGGATAGGGGCATGTGAGGTCCCTATAATACTAGTGTATCCCCTTATTGTTATGTTTGTGCCCATGTAGTCCCCATATTGTTTTTATTGTGCCCCATAGAAACCCACTGTTGTTATCATTGTGCCTTTACATTATTATTGTTATGTAGGCTTTGATTATATTGTGACATATTAGAACCCTATATATATAAAGTAGGTTTTGTCAATTGAATCATCCAAGAATTGTTCATTTATGTAATGTAAAGGAGGTTCCCCCCTCAAAGTGGATAATTTTTAAGTTGTTGATCTATCTTTTCTTCTATTGTGTGAGCTGGTTGCATAATAGTTGTCAAAATTCCCCTAATGGTCCAATGTGAAAATTTGATGAAAGGTGGCCTGCATGTTTTGATGTTTATGTGCGACAGTTGGACCCATTATGAAATATTATGAAACATGGTCCACAAGGGTGCTTAGGTTTGCAGCCTTCTGTGAGGGTATATGATCTCCCTTTCGGTAGGAGATGGTAAATGAGATTAGGGGGTTATACCTCCCTTCTAGTGGGTGTTGGAGAACTAGTGGATGTTGTAGCCTCCTATAGGTGAGTTCGTGTGTGCATGTCAGAGTCTATGCCAATATAAAATGTAATTAATATTTTTTATATAATAAGCAAGAAGACAAAGACGAAAAAATCGATGGTTTTCTCACACATTGGGTTTCTATATTTCTTATGCGTTGTGATTTATCTATTATTTATTGCATATTGAATGGCTAATGAACTAATAATACAATGATTAAGTTAAACATCTGATGGAAGTTATGAAAAATTAAGTAATCTTGATATACATGGTTTGCAATCGCTGAAGTTGAGTACACACATGGGTTGTATGAATAACAATAGCGTACAAAATTACAAATTTGAAATTGCATTAAAAATTGAAATAAAGATATTGATTCACCCCCCCTCCCCCTTAGTATTTTTGCAAACACTTTGAGCCAATATTCTCTTCTTGTGATAGGGAATTAAAGTTGTTGCTTGTCCTTATAATAGTGCCTTTATTTGGAAATGGATCATTGTGGGTATATCGTCTAAGAGATCCAACTTAGGTGTACCATTGATGATATATTTTTGTTCTTTCAAAGGAAAAATCTCCTTCAGGTAAGGGGGAAATCTCTAAAGAGGTGCCCATATTCATGGCACTGTCTACACTAGAAGGGAATATTCTCATAATCAGTAGGTTGCTTCCAAAAATCAAGGAAGACAGGCACATGTGTGAAGTATATGAAAACACAAGTTCTCACATAGGATATGTAGTGTCCTCACTTAGTAAGCTTTGAGGTTTTCACAAATCGACCTAGAGAATTTCGATTTCATTCAAGTGTTTCCTTCTCCAATAATGCTCAAGGCAAAGAGAATAAGTGAATCTAGACTAAGGAAACTTTAAATTCCTCCTTTTCTAGGATGAATATTTCAATCTGAAAATGAAGAAAAGGGCCCACCAAATTTAATTAATAGGGACTACTTTAAAAGTCTCTAATTTGATTTTCTACATTGGTCAATTTTTATATTAACAATCCAAAGCCCCTAGTTCCACAATAATTTTCCCTTGGGTTTCCATTTATTCTGTATCTATCCCATAAGAACCTTCTTCAAAGGCCAAATCCCTAAGAATTTTGCTATCAAGGCATGATCTTGCATGTACTAGATCTATATGTTTAGTTCTTCTTCTTCCTTAATTAATGTTTAATATTGATTAGATCAAGTTTTGTAAAATATTATATTATAATTTTTATTATTAAAACATTCAAACTTGATGATCCCTTTAGAAAATATTTTTGACTAAAATGATTCAACAATTAAACCTATTTTCTGCAAGTTTAACTAGGGGTTTTCTTGCTATCTCGATCTCTTCCTGTGCAAGGTAAAATTAGGGAGAGAGGACCCAAGTCCCTCCCTTAGCTATAGTTTTTCAAGGAATGGGAACAACCTAGGCCCAAATCATTATCTCAATTGAAAATCTTCAAATCTACAAGATATTTTGAATCCTGAAACTCCTACAGGCATCGCTTAGCAGATTCAAAGAGCTAATAAATTCTTACCCAAGATGATATTTGATCCAAAATTTGAATTTAAATCCAACAAAATTTCCAACTACATATAGTAAATGCAAAATCATGCCTTGATAGGGAAATTATTTGGCCTTTGGCCTTTAAAGAAGGCACTTATGGGTTAGATTTTAACAAATGGAAACCCAAAGGGAAAATTTCACAGGAATAGGGGGCTTGGGGCTTCTTCATAGTAATATTTCCCAATATAGAGCATGGAAGTAGATTCTTTGAAAAGAGACCCTATTTATTGAATTCTGAAAGCCTTTTTTTTGGACTAAAATATCCATCCTAAAGAAGGAGAAATTTAAATTTGTTCCATATTTAATTTTCTTGTTCTCTCTTCCTAAAGAATTTTTTAAGGATGAAATACTTGAAGGAAATGGAAAAGCTCTGGGTCAATTTTTCCAAGGTCACTAAGTAAGGATGCTACATATCATATACGAGCATTTGTGTTTTCATGGACATCGCGCAGACCCTACCTACCTTGATCAATATCTACTATCAAGAGGAGGTTTAGAAGTAGCCTACAATTACGAGCACATTCCCTTATGGTATAGGAGGTACAACGAATATGGGAACCTATTTAGGGATTTCCCTTTCACCCACAAAGAGAATTCACCTCTACAATTAAAATACAAATCACAAAGGGTTCACCTTATTTGGACCTTGCATATGATAAACCCACATTGCTCATTTTTTAATCAAGACACCACATCAAGGACAAGCAATAAATTTAATTATCTAGCTCAAGAGGAGGATATTGGCCCAAATAACTCTTGTCATATCCACCTTGGAAAATTCATGTATTAAGAGACATCAGTCACTCATAAGAAAGAGGATAGCATTGAAAATATCAAACCAAATGAAGATGCTAAAGTAGATCCCATGGAAGATATTTAAGCTACTGAGGAACCAACAATCATTTAGGAGATGGATTTGGATGACTCCCACCTTCAAGAAATTACTAATTCTTGGATCAATAAATACCCTCTCTCCATTCCCAAGTCTCAAGTGCAACTCATTCTAAAATCACTTTTAAACACCCACCATCATCATCATTAGGAACAGTTTGGATCCATCCCTTCCCCTTCCCGACTAGGGATTCATACCCATCACTCAAGATCCTTTGCAGATCCTTAAACCTAAGAAAAACAACATCGAAAATACAATAGCCAAAATTTGCAAGGAATAGGTGAAAATATCATCAGTTCAGATTTAATATTGTTGATTACTAAGGTGTTCCCCTCTAATCAACATAAGCTCTCATGAATATCATCTCTTGGAACATTTGGGGCCTCAACAATCTTAGTAAGTAGACGCTTTTGAGAGAAATAATTAACAAGTATTCCCAAATGATTATAATGTTGGAGGAAACTAAGCACTCTAGTGAAATGATAGTTGAGCTTGCCCCTAAACTTTAGAAAGGCTTTCAATCAACAACATTATATGCCTTGAGTCATATTGAGGGCCTGGAAATCTCATGGAACACAAAAGAAGTCAACATAATAGACCTATTTGTAGTTGCACACATTATAATGATGTGATTTAACCTAGCAAGTACCTCAAAGGAAGGATTCATCACAAATGTATACAGACCACATTTGGTAAGTGAAAAGCAAATTTTTTTGAAGAATTTTAGTCTCCAAACCCTCCTCTAGGATTTGTTAGGGATCATAGGAGGAGTTTTTACTGTATTCAAATCCCTACCCAAGTAGAGAAAAAGGGTGGTTTAAATAGATTGGACATTGAGTCATGCCTCCTTAGAGAAGTTATTCACAACATGCATATGGTATATGTGAAAAATATCATTGGAATCTTCACATGGAACAATAGAAGAGGAGGCCACAAGCAAGTAGCCTCTTTTTTGGATATATTCCTTCTCTTGAAATCCATAGCAACTAGATACATCCTCTTTGAAAGATTTGTTCTCCCTTACTGACGCTCATACCACTGACCCATCTACTTAGAGATATGTATCCAAAACTATACCAAATCGCAATCCCTTATGCTTTGAATCATTTTGGTTAAGTGATATGTCCTTCGTGACAAATTCCAATGACTTGTGGGGGGAAGAAAATTCCAACTTGGGAATTGTTATGTACAAATTTCAACAAAAACTCAAATTTTTGAAAAGTACAATCATGAAGTGGAACATTGAAGAATTTGGTGACATTCTTCAGGAAAAATAGATCCTAGAGACTCAAATGGAGCAACTACAACAATGCATCATGTTAGAAAGGAGAATGGATGAGTCGGTTGTGGAGAAGGCATCCTTATTGATCATCTAGAAAATAGACGAAAACAAGAGCAAATTCTTTGGAAACAAAAGTCTTGAATCAAGTGGCTTAAAGATGGGGAGAAGAACACCAATTTTGTTCACAACTCCATGACACAAAATTGACACAGAAATTGAATCATGTCTCTCTTTTCAATCTCAGGAACATGACTCGTAAAGCATCAAGATATAAACAAGAGTTGACCAAATTCTATAAGATCTAATCAAGGATCCACAACCTGCGAAAATGGAAGCCATAAGGAAAATCACTCAACATATCCCCAAGTTATTTAGTCAAGAACATAATGATGTGATTTTTAGACCTATCTCTTTGGAAGAAGTAGAGGAGATGGTCGAAGGAATGCCCATAAATAAAGCCCCTGGACTGGATGGATTTACATCAAACATCTATAAGGCTTGTTGGTGGAGGAATCCTGATGACATTATTCAATATTACCTTCCTTTAAGGCCACCTTCTTTATGCTTGCCCCCAAGGTGGAAAAAACTAAAAACCTTATTTCCCAATTGCGTTTTGCAACATCATCTATAAAATCTTATCCAATGTAATAGCCAACCATCTAAAATTGATCCTACCCTCTCTCATCTCCCCTGAGTAAACAAGGTGTGTGGAATGTCGTCAAATCTTAGATGGACAAGTTGACAACTGAGCAAAAAACAACGAATGCAGGGAAGAAGAAAAAGAGAATGGATGGAAACCAGAGATATAAATAGTTATAAAAAATCCAAGAAAGAGGATAGAAACTAGTGAGCAAAATCCTTCTACTATTGATAAGCACACCAATAATTGATAAAAAATAACAAAAAGCACGAAAGAGAAAAAAAGAAGAGCAAAGATAAACTAGAAACAAAAATTGTAATGAAAAACAAAAAAAAATGATGAAAACTTGTGAGGTGGTTGCTTCCACACCCTTCGCACTATTAAATAAATCCATCGACATATAATAAAAAAGACATATATCAATGTTAATTAATATATAATTTCTTTAATTATTTTTTCAAATAAAAAAATTATTAATTTTAATTAAAAAATTAACAATTGCACATTAAAAAAAATATTTAAGAATAAAAAATTTATTTAAAAAATAAAAATAAAAATAAATTAATTAATTAAATTTTCATATTCGTTTTTTTTACATCTCAACCTTTATTGAAGTCTAAAATTATAATATATAATTTTAAGAATATATTTACTATTTTTACCACTATCAACTTTATTTTTATTTTAATCTATCTGCTTTAAAAGGCACGACATACTAACAATGAGAAGCATATTTTTGCTTTATATTATTCTTTTCGTAATATATTTTATGAATATTGCATATTTTCTTTTTCATAATTTATTCCCGACATTGTTTCCTTCTGCTATATAATATTTATTTTTTTCATAATATTTTTATTTTTTAAAATAATTTATCTTGAAATAACAACTTATAAATTATTTTTGTAATTTACTCTTATCATTCTTTCTTTTCAATTTATATTCTAATTTTCTATTAACTTTATTCTTCTCTCATAAAATAGAATTAAAATAGAATTTCAATATACCTTTCTCTTTATTCTTTACGTTATTACGATTCTCTCTTTTCTGTTTGTATTTATTTATATTTTATTTTTTCTAATAACTTTATTCTTCTTCTCTGATAAATTAAAATTGCAGTGTAACTTTATCTTTATTCTTTACGCTACTATCACTCTTTCTTTTCAGTTTATATTTATTTATACTTTAATTTTTCTATTAACTTTACCCTTCTTCCCTCATGAATTAAAGTTTCAGTATGCTTTTATCTTTATTCTCTCCATCAAGTTTAACTTGAGGTGACAAGTTAATATCTTGAAATTGAAGCATCACTTTTATTTATGTTTTATGTTTAATAGTACAACTTAATTTATTCTCTCCATCAAGTTTAACTTGAGGTGACAAGTTAATATCTTGAAATTGAAGCATCACTTTTATTTATGTTTTATGTTTAATAGTACAACTTAATTAATTAATGTTGTTTGTAATATTTTATAAAGTTAAATTGTGTGATGTGATCTAAGAAGTTTAGGTTTAGGGTGAATATTTAAAAGGGTCTTATTTATTTATTTATTTTTTGTTTTGTTTTTGGAATTTTTTTTTTTCATGCACAACATACAATCAATGGGAATAATTATGTGAAGAAAATAACACATACTTAACAAAATTAATCATGAATGTTAACTTATGGCATTATCAGAGAGTCCAATATTATGATAAAGAGAATTTAATTGTTAAATAAAGTGAAAATCTTAATCATACATGTTATTATTATTGACTAGGTTAGTCCTTGTATATATGATTGCGATCTCAATATTTACCATGGTCCAAAGGGTCATGTATTAATATTTAGCTAGGCTTGTACAAATTGAAGCATATTAATGTCATTCCAAAAGTAAGCAATTGGATAGTGGGAAGTTTTTCAAATGGAAAAAGCATATTTCTATGTGTAGTATCAAGTGAAACTGAAGTTGTTTCCGTAACTAGTTAACAAAATGATGAGAATAATAAACAAAAACATTTCTATGTGGAGATAAGGACCTACTTTGGCTCTATTGTAAATAGCATAAGCCCATGAAGGGATGGTTATATTGCATATGATTTAAACCTCGCCACTAGAAAACTATTATTAATACAGTGGTCAATGAATCTAAGAGGAAGCAACATGTACAACAAGGTGTACGAAGCACTTCGTTGTGTTTTCTACCACCCATTCCATGCTTCTGAGGAAATGAAGAGATAACATAAAGAGACCATGAGATTGTTATTTTTTTAAAGCTAGGTAAAAATATTTATATTATAAAAAGACTGGTTTTACATTGATAACAAGTATGACTCAAAAAATTGCATGGGAACTGAAGCAGTAAGAGATCTTCTATGTCTTGTTCCTAGTGATCAACTGGAACCAAAAGAAGGCTAAACCGACTTAACACCATGCTTACTACATATTCCTTCAACAGTTGTCTATGATAGATGCACTGAGATTTACAGAAAAAGGAGCACCAAAACCATAAACTCATAGAGTCTAAAGCATCACAAAACCATAAGGATTTCATAGTAGACATCGATCAAAACTAGAAAAATCCAGCGTCGAAGTTGCTAATCTAAAATAATGACTTGGATGAGTTTCTTTTGTTGGTGCATTAACAACTGCTGGAGTGAGGGGCTGCGAGCTAGAACCAATATCAGAATTGGACACCAAGGATCATTCCACCCAAGTCATTCTCGCATCCAAGTCATCCAGATTGTATCTTATGTCCTAGAGAATTCGTGTAATTTCTTCCTACCATGCAAATAACTAGTAATGGTCCACTTGTTTATCCCGGATGACCATGTGCATCAGGGTCTCCAATTGTCTATGCACTACAATTGTATGAATAAAGTAGAGTCTCCTTTTATAGAATTTTCATGGATCAGGAGTCCATCTGTAGCTGTAACCAAAAATTTATAAATCTGAAAAGTATGCGATGTCACCAAATTCTTTGGCTTCCAGTTGGAGGATTTCATTTCGGACTTCCGAAGGAACGGTGTCAAAAAGGTATTCCATCGAATTCCAGCCAAATAGATGACAACGATGTGAAGAAAAGATAGTTTCCACACCTCTTCAACGATTGGAAAGATGACGTCGAGGTGTCATAATATTAGCCACTTGAGTTGGAGTTGGTCTAGGTGGACGAGGGACAATTGTCACAGTGAGGTAGGACCCTAAAGGATGAGATTCCTCCCAAACCAGATGATAACAATATGGAAAATAGAGCGTATATGAAGTGTAGGTTGTGTTGTAGTCCTAGGGAAGGGACCAAGTAATGACGTCATCAAGTACCTTTGTGACCACTAAACACACAAACCCTAGGTCCGCCCACCTCAAGTTAGACAAAATTACAATACTATTTCCAAACCAAACACATAACACTGAGTCAAAGAGGTTAAAACCATAATGAGAATTTTCCCGGATACCATACTCCGCAAATGAGTACGGGACAACTAAACAAAATACTAGCAGAATCAAGTAATTGAGAGGAAGCAAAGGGCAAACCATCGATGAGTTCAAAAGAAGGATCGTTTGTTGTATTGTGGAAAAACAAAATGAAGAACATGACCTCCTACCAAAAACAAGACCCGCTCTAGACCCAAACCAAAATGAATTTCGAAAGACATAGAACAAAGAAGGTAATGATGACGAATATAATTTGGTTACCAGACCTGTCACTGGTTCGCCTAGAAGTTGAGGTCGAAGGCTCAGCTCAGGTACGAGGAACATAAGGTGGTTGCCACCACGATGAAACAAAAGAACCACCATCCTATAACAAGAGGGTCTCATACACCAATTTGGTGTCTGGCTTAGTCGTGGCCTTAAAATTGGATTATTATTATTATTAACAAGACCAACTCATTTATAAAGATAATACCTTGCTGACGAGCAGTGTGGACGAGACCCTGGATCTGTAGAGGAGATCACACAACGAGACCCCTGAATCTGTAGAGGAAATCACACAATGAGACAAATAATTGTGTGGGCACAAATATTGTAGCCCGCATTTAACATCCCTAACATGTGCTCCATGTTCTCAAATGCTCCATGAAATTGTTGTTAACATGCCCTATAGTGCAATCAATTCCAAATATCTTCCTTAAAAAATTAGCAAATCCCGTGGAGATGTTTTTATTCCAAATAATGTCCTTTAAGAATTAAACATTGGTTTAAGTTTTGTAGAATCAACAAATAGGTCATGTTGGAATTTATAAGTTATTTCATTTTCCTTATTATGTGTACCTCCAACAAGTATTAAGCATTTGGTTTTGGGTTGACTTTCTAATATTTTGGTCAAATCTATTAAATTATTTTCAATTTTAGAAAGTAGAACTTTATGATTTATTTTTTATTTATTATAATTTATTTTATTAACCTTTATTTGTAATATTATTGATTAAGATTTTTAACATCTTATTAGTGACATGATGATGACAACCAAGTGATATAGACAATGAATCAGCCATATCTATGTGCTAGACAGAAGAGAAGGGCACACAAAAGCTGATGTTACACTTAAACTTTAATGTTACTGTCACTTGGAAACAATTTTAAGGAGTAAGCTAACCATTCGATGGAATGAATTTTGGGTTTTGCGCCCCAGACGACCAGCGAACACGGCCCCACGCCCCCTCCCCGTATCCGTTCGTCTCCATCCCACGAATTTTCCGTTTGAAGGAGCCCGTTCAGGAGCCACAGGTCGTTACCGTTTCCTCCTACCCACCTACGCATGGGAGTGCCCATGAATGCAAATGATTCCCCGCTTCATCCCACTGCGAACAGGTCGGTGCAAACCAGTCGAGGGAAGAATGGGGAGGGGGGTGGCATGATCCAATACTCGAGCAGAACATCTCCTTAACCAATGGAACGATTAAATATGACAGAATGAAAGTGAGAGCAGCCATCGAGGGAATACTACTGAAAAATTGATTGAACGAAAGTTTTTGGATTGAACGAAAGTCGTTGGACAAGTATTGAAAACCAGTCTATTTTGTTTAGTGAATGTCTGTTTTTTAATTCGATGTCTGTGTATTTTTAAGTGAGAATCCCCATTGTTCCCACTCCACCATTGCGGAAACTCGCTTAAACGAAAGTCGTTGGACGACTACTGAAAATTGGTCTATTTTGTTTAGTGAATTTCTATTTTTTAATTCTATTTCTGTGTATTTTTAAGTGAGAATCCTTGTTGTGCCCACTCCACCATTGCGGAAACTCGATTAAACAGATACTCGATTAAAAATGGTGAAGAAAGTGAAATGGGAATCAATAATTTCCCTTCCAGTGCAAAACCCTAAAGAAAAGCTCATCTTCTCTAGGTCGGATTTAGATTGGCCTCTTGTACAAGGAAAACACATGGACTCCTTAGATTGGATTGCGAAAATTCCTTCAACTAGAATTGGAGACTTTATTAAAGGAGAGGAAATGAACCCAAATGCTCCATGTTCTTTCACCCAGGTACAAAACAAAGGCCCGAGCTCAAGGCCTACTGCTTCCTTGGTATATGAAGTGTAAGTTTTTTTATAAATCCTATGTATATATGTTGGTATGAATAGTGCTCAAACAGTTTTCATGGAATCATATGTATTGAGTTTCCAAACTTTTTTATGTAGCTATGCTTGTTCATATGGCCCCGATGACAAAAGGGGACAAGATGAAGTGAAGCGAAAATACTCATTTGTGAAAAAGAGGGGATGCTAATGCCATTTCATTGTAACAATTATGGTTCAAATCCCTGAGGTTGCGATAATAACATATAACATGTATGAGCATGTAGATAGCCAAGGATTGCCTTGTCATGGCCAACATGAAACCTCGGGTCCTGCTAGGGTGCTGCATCAACCAAAGTTATCAAGGGACATGGTTTCCTATGTAGAGAGTTGTTTCTTCTTGGATGTGCCAGTTGACTTTGTTTGCAAAATGCATGTTAAAACATATATTGACATGGATGCTGCAGCTTGAGATAGGGATTTATTTTTGTGTAGGAAAGATTTTGTTAACATGTATAATCGTCTAATGAAAGGAAATTATCAGTTGCATAAGAAGGATGAAATGAGTGTGAACCTTTGGTATAGGAAACACCAAAATGATTTTTTCTTTTATCAAAAGCCCAATGGTGGAGATGTCCCTTTTATAGTTGGAATTCAGACGAAGTGGATGTTGGAGACCCTGGTGAAGCTATCGAATAAAAGCATAATAGCCATGGATTCGACCTTCAACATGAATAAGTATGGGGTGAGTGTATTAAGAATGATTGATCCAGTACAATAACTTGATTAATAATGATTGATGATCTATGTATTTTGAATGTGATAGTATCAATTGTACACGCTCATCGTGTTTGATCACCAACAAAGTGGGGTGCCAGTTGCATGGGTGGTGGCATCACGTAATACATCACAGGACATTTCACTATGGTTGGAGCAACTCATGCATAGGTGTCACCAAGTTGATCATAGTTGGAAAGTTAATGCTTTCATGGTTGATGATGCATTGGCTGAAATTGGTGCTTTAAGGTAACTTCAATATTATTGTTTTACAGTGCAACTTGTATTTATTACAAAAATAACATGCTTGAAATTAATTGAATGTGGCAGGAGAATCACAAGGTGCAATGTTATCTTGTGTGTTTGGAAAGTACGTCAAGCATGGATAAAAAATGTGAATCGACTAGCCAGTAATCCAGAAATAGAAAAAGAAATGTTTAGTGATTTGGGTTTAATTATGAATTATTGTTCCAATGTTGAAGTGAGAACTACAATTAATGCTTTCTTCAACAAATTTGCTGATGAGGAAAAGTTCCTAGACTATTTCCACAAGAATTGGGTTGTTGGTGACAAGATTTGTAAGTTGAAAAAATCTTAAGTTACATTTCTCTTTTTGGTTTGAAATATGGATGAAATATCTTCATTAACCCAAATTTTATGCAATTAGGGATGTGGGTCAAAGGTTGTCGGGATTTTTCCCATGCAAATCAGGAGGAAAAAAATGCTGTGGAATCATATCACTATTACCTAAAGACAAAATTTCTATCTGATAGAAGAAAGAAATGTTCTCATAGGATGGATTGGTTGATATATGTTCTTCTAAAAAATGTTGAACCCTGTTATCAGTTTAAGGAAATTCTAAAAAAGGAAGGATTTTTAAATAATTACAAGAAAGAGAAACAGTTAGAATCATCAATGGAAAAAGCAAAAAGAATACTAGATAGTGATTACAGCCCTCATTTGCAAATGTCTCATGGTTTTTGGGTGAGGAGTCAATCTAAAGTTAATAAGAAATATCTTGTCACTTGTCATCATAAAAATTTCATAACTTGTGATTTCCCATGGTCTATTCGTGGCAACATATAAAAGCATGCCATAAAGGTGGGTTGGTTGTGTTCTGGTTCAATGGCTTCAAACCAATTACAAAATCATCAAAGCACAATTGAGTCATACAATGACCCTCCTGAGATAAATATAGAGGTAGTATTCGATCATCCTGAAGATGCAAACACAACTGCCATGGATAGTCACAATGTTGATGTAAATGTTGAAGAAATTGAGATGGCCAAGGAGGAGTTATTTGGCTACTTAGACCTGGTTCGAAACAGTCCTCCTGCTACTTTGACCAAGATTGAACAGTTGATTGCTTTAGTTAAAAAATTGTTGCATGACGCCAACAATCTTCATATTATAGATTACGAATTCAAGTGTGGATTGGGTGCTTTTGAGTTGTCTTTGAAGAGGAAGAGAAGTTTCCTAAGCCCAAAAAAGAGAAGAAAAACAAGGCAATGCAATGCAAGTTTGGAAATTGACTTGAATATCCCGATAGATAAAGATGAATCGTTTCAGTTTGAAGAACTCAACAAGCGAGGTCGCCCTCACACCAATAATGAATGCTTTTCCAGGTTTCTTGTGCACGATTTTGTTTTCAATTTGATATTAATATTTATTTTTGTATTAGCTGTATTTGATGTATTAATGTTTTGGTGACTATGTCCATGTATGTTTGATAGGTGGTGAGGATATGGTTGGAGATTTCTCTAATTTGATGGAATTGTCATTTAAGGTGATTAAATAACTCCATGCATTTACGCTCAGTCTTTTAATACATTGATTGTTTTGTAATTCATGGAAGATATCTTTCAAGTGGTTTTGCATACTTGCATAGTTGCATGTATTAGTGTGCAAACAATAATTTGATATATAAATTCGAATAAAAAAAATGGAAATGTAACAAAATGATTAGAGGAACTTCAATGAAATTGTAACTAAACATGTCAAACACAATTTTACCAGTTTTTTCATAACTAACAAAACAAACTGGAGAGTTAAATATTACAACATCAAATATAATGTCTTTGTTTTCTATGAGTTGCTGCAACGGTGAGCTAGTGTTGCAACAACGGTAAGCTAGTGTGTCAGCAACTGTGAGCCAGTGTGTCAGCAACGGTGGCCTAGTCTGTCAATCTGAATCTGTGGATGAAGGGGGACATTCATGAAGATTTCTAATACAATAATCACTATGTCCTGGTTCATTGGGATGAAGATACCCTTATGTCTCCATAATTACATTCCAGAAATCATATTCTTCTTCTTTTTTCAGCGTATATTTATTTTTAAATACCCTTGTTGGAAGCCAAATCATTGGATACTGAAATCTAAGACCTATCCAGTTATTCCCACATTTTCCCATAGCAATAATATACTGAGCAACCCTTGTTAATGTTGTCTTTAAGTTAATGTAGTTAAATGGATCTTTATTTCAGGGTTGTTTTCCCATGCTATCCCACCTTGCTTTACATCCTCCCTATGTCGTAGTTTCCAATAAATGAATCTGGCGTGCACAATATGAAATGGTCATCTCCCTGTTCTCAGAGATAACCTCTGGTAATTATAGAGAGTTGATGTATTTCTTATGTTCTTCTATCACCTCCATAGGTTTGGGATGTTCTCCTCTAACCCACAGAAGGCTTTCGAAATTATGCAAATAAATGTTCAGATCATCCAACCCACTGCCTTGATTTCTCAAAACGATACAAATGCCCTCAATTGGACATCCCCTGTAACATGGTTGGGATTCAATTTTGTATTATAACGTACCAACAAATTATGTTGGTACAATTCACAAAGCAAGTATTTATCTTGATCATAAATTGACATATATGCCTCCAAGAAACCATCACTGCTTTCAACCTGGAGAGGGATATTTTGGATGATAGCATTATTTTTAAATATCATGAAATTTTCAGTCAAGTACACATTGTAATTGGTTGAAGAAGCCCTGCAAATGAGCACACCATCCATTAGCTATCCGAGTTCTTGCTTATCCTTCTCCAACTTGGTCACTCTCCTTTCCATCTTAGCCACTGTTTTTTTATGTCTTCGTAAAACTTTGTTTTGATATTCTTCTTCAAATATCTTGGCAAGGTCAGGAAGTGATTTGTTGTGCACATTGTAAGGTATTTGGTGTCTTGTATATGCATATTTAGACAGCTGTAATTTATCCTTGGATTCCTCATCATCTTATTTCTCACCAATTTCTTTGGTCAGTTTGATCTCTGGTTCTCATCCTCTGTTAGTTTCATATCTGGTTGTTGTTCCTCTGTGTCTATACCCATTTCTTTTGTATCTTTGATGTGTAATTCTTGTTCCTCTGTATGGACTGATGTGATTTTGGTATGGGACTTTGCAACTTCAATGTCATCAGTCTGTTTTTTTTCCAAGCGGTATATCTTGTTGGACCCTGGGAGAAGGAATACCTATGTCATCAATGGGTATGGACTTTGCAACTTCAATGTCATCAGTCTATTTTTTTCCAAGGAGTATATATTGTTGGACCCCTGGAGAAGGAATACCTATGTCATCAATGGGTATGGACTCTGCAACTTGGGCCAAGCAATCTAATCTATCAAAATTTTATTTTTGTCTGAGCTCATCTGTTAGGGTTTTAACTTTGATCTGTAGTTTTTTGTTTTTCATATGGAGAGTCCTATTCTTCCTTAATAATGAAATATATAGAGGAAGATGTTTACAGGTACTTACTTTTGAAATGTGCTTCTTTCTCAATTCTGGTGGTTCAATTGGTTGGTCCTCCTGATCATCCCCATACAATTCTGGTTGTGCAATTGATTGATCCTCCTGATCATCACCATACAATTTTGGTTGTGCATTGGTTGGTCCTCCTGATCATCCCCATACAATTCTGGTTGTGCATTTGATTGGTCCTCTTGATCATCCCCAAACAATTTGGGTTGTGAAGTTGGTTGGCCCAATACTTTTTCCTTATACAATTGTTGGTACTCCTCTTCATCGACATACAACATTTGGATTGAGATAAGGCCATATGAGCGGTACCATTCGCTTAGATACGCTATGTATTCATAGTCAGAATCAGGAGAGGGAAGCTTATCAACTTGTTCTTTTATGTCAGCAAGCTAGCTTAATCTTTCTTCCATGCATCCTTTGTCCATGACCCCTTCAATTAATACATCATATGGATACTCTTGCTCTTTCTCTTGCTCTTGCTCTTCTTCTACTGCTATCTCTTCTGGGATTTTTCCTGTAACAACGGGGAGGGTTTGAGGAACTGGAGCATAACGACCTCTCTTTCCCTTGTTCTTCTTGGATTTTGGCACTGATGCTGGGCGTTTCCTGTATCCTCTCAATATTCTGGTCATAGGTTTACTTCCCAATATTTGTACTTCATCATCATCATCTTGGCCATCTTCTTTATGTGCAGCTTTAGTAGCAGAAACCATAGAAACCATCCTAGTTTGAACACATGGCGGCTCAGTTGCCATATGGAAAGGTTCTGTGGGAATTTCTGCAGGTGGGAGGTCATGGGGTGGAGTTTCTATTGAGGGGTCAAGGGGTGGAGTTGCCGCTGAGGAGTCATGGGGTGGAGTTTCCACTGAGGATTCATGGGGTGGAGTTGCCATTGAGAGGTCATGGGGTGGAGTTGCCTCTGAGAGGGCATGGGGTGGATTTTCCACTGAGAGGGCATGGGGTGGAGCTTCTGTTGAGAGGTCATGGCGCGGAGTTGCAGCTCGGGGGTCATGGGGCGAAGTTGAAGCTTGGAGGTCATGGGGTGTAGTTGCAGATTCAACATGCAATGGCCTTCCAACTAGTTCATCCCAAGTTCTCCCTTCCCTTTGCAGTGCAGCAACCACCAAAATTTTAACAAGGCATTGGTGGGAAAGAATTTCTAGTGGCCGCTTTGATTTTTGCACACCTCGTGCCATTTTTTCTAGGGTTTTTGCAAGAAATAAAGGCATGTTAAGCAACCTTCCATAACGCAGGTGGTCTAACAAGTGGAGGTGCTCATAATAAATAACCACATACCTTCCTTCACAAGTGAAAAATATCTGGACAAGGAATGAAACATCCAACCAGGGTTGTGGTAATGACTTCCTCTCATATCCTGAGCCACTCTTGATCAGTCGTTCACCTGCCTCACGGAAATTCCTCACAATATCAGGTTGGGGTTTTCAGGGTGCAAACCACTTTTATCCTGTCTGGAGTAACCCTGACACTTCAGCAATCGCCTCTTCTCTTGCATGCACCACTGTCCCTGCTACCTCTAATCTACCCTCCCTATAATGCATGGAGAATTCTAGGGCTATGTCATTGTCTTTCCCCTGAAACCTGCGAATATAATCTATCCAGCTGGCCTGTTCAAATAATTGTTTAACGGGTGGAAATGCGTCTAACAATTCTTCGGCACTTTCATGGCGTATCTTGCACCTCCCATCTCTAGCCAGAGTTCAGAGCTGCTCTTGTTGTGTGAGCTGTTTACAAGAGTTCAAATGTGGGACAATGGTGCAATGGAAGAGGTGGGGTGATGGGTACAATAATAAATTTATAAGAGGGGCGGGTTATTTATGGTGGTGCCCGTATGTAGACATGTGTTGCCGCAAGGGGTTGGGAAATAGATATGCGAAGGGTTAAATGAAAGTCATCTCAATCACATGATGAATATCATTGATTTTGCATTGCCAATTAATATTTTGACAGTTATATGAAACCCCACAACCCAGCCAACCACTCTTAAGAATTTTTTTAAAAGTTTAATTATAAAGTTCTAAATACTATTAAAAATAAAATAATCAAACTTTTTTATATATTGTGTTTAGCGTACCTTCAAGGCATGATAAAATTACTTTATGAGTTGATCGTTAAATAAGGTGCAATGTGATCAAGAGTTTATAATGATAATTGAAGTTATTCAAGCTTTTTAAAACATATCTTCGAAATGGGAGATTGAAGTTACTTTAATTTTAAAAAAAATTAAAATTACAATATATAAATATGTATCAATATGCTTGGTAAGATGTGAAAATAAAGAGTCCATGTTGTAACAATGCATTCCATTATGAAATTGTTGACCTATCTACTAACACCACATGTGCATTTTTTCATAATCAAAATATTGGCTTTTTATTAAAACTCTAGGCAAAGTTTATATGAGATTCTAAAGACAACAGACCTTGAATCTTGAGATCAATAGTCTCTGTATGGCTCGATTTTATATAAACATGTTATGATGGGGATGAATGTTCCCCTTTAGAAGCCCATGTGAAGCTAACTTTTCAATTCATTCAAATCATAAAATCATATATACCTTAATGCTTTTCAAAGCATATCCCTTGGCATTATTCACTTGCATTGGTACCTGTGTGGGTTCTGTTCTCAATACATAACAATGTTAAAGAGTTGGGTTGTCAAGATAACTTCATTGATTTTCAAGTTCTTCATATTATTTTCACTGTTTGCAGGCTAAGCTATTGTTGTTTTCATGGATGTCAAAATGTGCTTCAATTTAAAACACCTGGCCTTGTGGCTATAGATGTTGATGATGGAGAAATTCACAACAATTGGATTGTTGGTTTGGATATTTATACATTTCTTCCCCTTAAATGAGGTTGGATCTATGGATTGAAAAAGTGCAATATGTCACATTTTCATTTTGCATTTAACCATGTATGTATAAAGGACAAATAATGATTGATATATAAGCTATCTTGGTTGGCTTGTAACTAAGGGTATCTCACATAAGTTCTCAATGAAGCTCATAATTTCACATAAGAATTAGAGCTCTTATAGTAAAAAAAGAGGCTTCTATAAATTATGGGAGCATGTGCTGCTCATGGATAATGAATGAATAAATGTTCATAGAACTTTGAATTGTGAAGATGTATTGAAGGCATTAATGAATAAATAGTCTTGTTTTGTAGCATATTTTGGAATCCTCTATTTGTTGATAAAACTATTAAATACATGACAATACTTCTGTACATGTGCTAGCGTAATTGAATGAGATTGGAATTTGACTTCCAGAATAAAAGGCATAATAAAAGCATCCATTACATAATCTAATGACATAACCAAACTGTAATAAAAATGTAATTCCATTAATAGTATTGCTGGAAAATACATTTTCTACATACATGTGTTGAGATATAAGACCAAAAAATAGTGAGGCCATCTATAAAAAATAGCTCATATAAAAATGATGGAGATCAGGTTGCTCCAATATATCTCAAAAAGGATGAACACAATAATATTACTACCCCCATAATAACCCCAATCCCAATCAGAGCAACAATACATTCATTAATAGGAAATCTATAATGATGCCTATCAATAATAATTGGAGCACATGTTGGCTCCACATATCTACCACATCCACGTCCTTTGGATGCTGATTCAGAAAGTATTGAATCACAAGCCCTTTGGACATCAGATTGGTACATAATCTCAAAATCGTGGAATTGTGCAACAATGGATTTTGCCTACTGGTGAAGGGGCTTTAGGTTAGGTATTCTAACTTGGAAGGTACCATTCATCTGGTTGATGATTATCTTGGAGTTAGTGTAAGTGACAATGTCATTTGCACCATAACTCTGTGCACTCGTGAGGCCCTCGATCAATGCATGATAGTATGCCTCATTGTTCATTGTAATCCCAGGTAATTCTCTACTATTTTGATAAACTTGGCTCAGGGCTTCATTATGAAGCACAAACCTTATTCGTACAGTCCCTGGGTTTGGGTGGCACCATATTTGGATAGCCAGGACCCATTTTGCAACCATATACAAAACAAGAAAATAATTTAATTAAATATCGTTAATAGAGTTTCCGCTCTCTCTACGAAATAAATAAAAAATAAAGTTTGCAATTTTCTTAATATAAATAGAAATTTTATTAATTTCAGTTGTGCAAACACACTGTTACAATGGCAGCAACTCCCCGTTGCCGCCACTGCTCAAAATTAAAATTTACAGCAGCAGCAACACACTGTTACTATGGTGGAAACTCACCGTTGTTGCCACTGCGCAAAATTAAAATTTATAGCGGCGACAACATACTGTTACAGTGGCGGCAACTCGTTGTTTCCCCTAATATCACAGCGAGTTGCCACCACTACTCAAAATTTAAATTATAGTGGCAGCAACACACTGTTGCAGTAGTAGCAACACGCTATTACCACTATTGCAACAACGAGTTTCCACCACTGCTCAAAATTAAAATTTACAGTTGCGGCAACACACGGTTACAGTGGCGGCAACTCGCTGTTGCCGCTACTGCAACAGCTAGTTGCCACTCTTTCTACGAAATAAATGAAATATGAAGTTTGAAAATTTGTTAATATTATCACTGAAAGTCATTTTTTTATAGTGGCGTCAACTTGTTGTTGCCGCTACTGCAGTAGCGAATTGCTGCCACTACTCAAAAGTAAATTTGTATTATTTAAAAGGAAGAAAAACATAATAAATGGGAAATTTACTTACCTCTCCTGTTGTGCTCTGCTGTGCTGCTTTTCTGCTACTCTGCTCTACTTCTCTACTCTGCTGCGTTGCTTTGCTATTGCTCTGCTTGTCTAATACTTGCTCAATTGATGATCAATTGATCGGCTCACTGTGAGTCTTGTCCTCTGCAGGTCTACTGCTATGTTGAGTCTTGAATACAGAAATGGATGGAGCAGTAGACTTAGGCGATGGAATGCACAAATACTCTCGACAGAAGGAGTTGACGGAATAACGAGGAAGGCGCGTCGACGAAATGAATAGGTGAGAGAAAAATTTTGAAATCGAGTTTGGGCGGAAACTGCAGAGCCGAGGTTGGTAGCCTCCATTACTCCGAAGCCAGTCATCTCCGTCGTTTGGTTTCAAATTTGAATTCATGTCACTTCTGCCCTAAAACTAGCTGCGTGAGCTCGTGTGGTGGCTTGTGTGGGAATAACCAAATGTTGACGGTTAGCCCGTTACGGGAACAACAGATGGGGAACGTTAAATCTAACGTCTTGGGACGGAGACGAGAAGCGGCGTGGGGCTCGCGATTGCCGGATGGATACGCCGGTCGTCGGGGGTGCATAACCCAAGGGCATTCCGTCGAATGTTTAGCCCTCTCCCAATTTTAAAGGTGGGTTGTACATTGATAAGACTAAAGAAACAATTTTAAAGGTGGGTTGTACATTTATAAGACTAAAGAAACATTTTTAAAGGTGGGTTGTACATTGATAAGACTAAAGAAACAATTTTAAAGGTTGGTTGTACATTGATAAGACTAAAGAAACAATTTTAAAGGTGGGTTGTACATTGATAAGAGTAAAGAGTAAAGCCTACGTAACTCACTGCTTCCACGGATGATTTGTACTATAACAATATTTACCTAAAGCCACATCAACAAAGAATATTTGGAATCCATAGGACCATTGATTCAGCCAGATTGACAATTGTCCTTTCACACCTCCAAAAAATAAATTGTGTAATTTATTTTCGCCTTCATCCACTTTCACTATATTTATCATCATGACTAAAGCTATTTTCTTCGGAGAAGGCTCAACATTTACATTGAAGTTCATGAGTAAAAAGCAGTAATGGAATATGGAATTTCATAAAGCCTTATAATTAGGACACAAACCTCTTTTCTTTTCTTTATTACATTTTAGTAAGTTCTAGTTTTGATCTTTGAAACGAATAAAGCCGAGTAATTAGCATATAAATTAGTATTTATTATTGAATTAGAGAGGACTGACAAGAAATGTTTAATATTTTAAAAATATTAATGCTAAGTGAAAAATCATAATAGTGGGAGGAATTAGGATCATAAGGACCAATTTTATTTGTAATGATACAGTTTAATTAGTCCATGTTTTTGCCCCAAAAACCATGGAAATTTCTGGAAAATTTTTAATAAAATCTGGTAGGGATTTTTCTAAATCTAGATTATAGCTATCAAACTGTAAGATTTTGAGTGCCCTAGAGGTTTTTGATGGTGCTGAATCCATTTACACCATAAAAAACATGATTCAAACACTGCCACTACATGATTTCTTAAAAAAAATTAGCCCAAATTCCAGCCACTTTTGGTAGTCCGAACAATTCCTCAGCCTCCATAAACAACTCCATTTGTAGTGGACAAAAGAAGGAAAATATAAAAGGAAGTAAGGGCCTATTTTGAAGTGATACAAGCATGCAGAGTTTTCATTAATGATTACGCACAACATAAACTAACTTTCCTCTCCATTGGAGTGGGAAGCTTAGATTCCATTTTTCACATCTAAGTTGAGACAGTGTTCTTATAATAAACGCAAATGTGGACTACAATAACTTTTAACAATTTTAAGCACATAATTACACAATTCATTAATAAATCTTTGTCATTGGTGCAGCCTCGATAATACTTTGATTCCCAACAAGTGGAAATAGATTGGATCACTATCAACTCTAAACAATGGTTCCTTGAGTTCGCTTTTCTCCCCACTTGTCCCCTTCCATTGCCTACTAACTATATTAAAAAATGAAAAAATAAGTGTAAAGCTTAAGCCAAATTCTCTTCCCCACTCCCACCCCAACAACTAAAACTATAATATAGTTTTGTTTTGCTTTTAATCATAGGTCCCTATCCTTCTCACCACTAGAGTCTAAGTATATTAAATTAAACATATTTTTGGCTTCAGTATCTCGTCCATCCTTCCATTCAGTTTCTCCCCCAACATCATGAAAACTACGTGACATGAAAGCCCACAAACTAGATCATCTGCCAACTAGAGTAATGCCTTTGCTATATGGTGTTGGAAATGCTAGTGGTTAATAGGCCAATAATATGTCGCTTATGCAATGCTACTACATGTGCATGTCATCATCTCTAATGCCATGCTTGTCTCTAATACCTTATTATTATGGTTGCCTCATATTACAAATTTGGTTCTATTAATTTATTTTCAATTTTATAAAGTAGATTTTTTATTTATTAATATTTATTACGCCGAAAGGCATTTTTTTTGTTGGTTTGGGGTGGGCAAACAATGTTCACTCCAACCAATGAGAAGCTTTGTCTATCGCCATTCCAACCAATCATATTTTGACATTTGGTTATTCTTCCAACAAATGAAATCTGGCCATCTATCCAAAAAAATAGTTGGCCCACTTCCTCTTTGACAAAATGGACCCACTTGCCGGCTCCATAGGTAGCTAGCGGGGACGAGGAAGACTTTCAGTTTTAGACATCTGCTACTGTTGGTTTGACTCATCTACTACTTCGGCTACTAAATGTAGCAATTAAATAGACAGATAAATTGTTGGGCAGATGCTTGCTTCGCTTCTGCATGTAAGACTTGCCCACTCCACAGGCAGCCAACAGGGATCCATAAGACTATTTTTTTTTCGCTTCTGCATTTAATACTTGCCTGCTCCACAGGAAGCTAATGGGGATGCAAAATACTGAAACACATATGATACTATTGGCTTTGATTCAGTCCACTACTTCTGCTACTGATGTAGCAATTAAATACACATATCAATTGCCATATCCATAACTATGTGCCCATATCCATAACTCTCTTGTCCCTTCGGTTTTAATCGACCCACTTGCCCACAACCACGGGAGCATCAAAGACCATACCAATAACTTTGTCGCCATACCCTTCGGTTTTAATTTTCATGGTGCTCGTTTATTGTTGATGTACACTTCTGGTTCAGGATGGGCAATTGAACCCCTTTGGCCATACTCTTCATTCAATTACATTGTCTGGTTCCCTCCATCTCCCTCGTATGGCGTTTACGCAACTACCTGTGAGGCATGTACTATTCTCTTTGTATTTTTTCATGCCTATCTGCCGAAAATTAAATTGGGTTGACCAATGGGTCTTCATAGGCTATCATTGTCCACATTCTCTCACTTCATCCTTCTCTGCAGTCCATCACCTCGTTCACCCGCTGATATATTGTGAGGGATGTATTCTTGCTTCGTTCTGTTTTAATAGGTCGACTTTGCAACATCTGACTTCCAACCTCAAGGACTTTAAAGAATTAATTTCTGAAAAAACCAGGTAAGCTTCAATCTCTTCACTGTATTTCAAAACTAAAGGAAATTGGTTGTTTGTAGCGAGGTAGTTGTGTGTATGTCATTTTCTCTCACTGTTGTTCCGAACAGTTGCTTCAATCTATGTATTAATTCCCAATTTTTCTCCCTTATTTTTCAATATAACCTACAATTCTTTTGAGGGTTTTTCGGGACGTGTATGAGCACATAGTAAAAATTAAGAGAACATAAATTTTCCCCTATGAAATCTAAGGAAAATATATGTCCTTTCATATATAGGATTGCTTGTTGCTGCGATATTTGGTTGATTTGTAATTTTTTTTAGTACATTACTTCTTATAGAGTTGGTGGGCGTGCATGCTTTCGCCTAATTTTTGACCATGTAATATATATCTTGCCAATTTCATTTTGAAAAACAAGAAACCAGTTAATTTTCTAAACTATCATTTAGAAATATTATTAGTTATATTGAAGTACTTGTAACTTAAGTTTGTGATTGAAATTCTCACCTGAAACCTATAAATTAGTGGCCGCCGAAGAAATTTAATTATGAGACTGCAACTGGGGCTCTCCCTCCTAAATTTAGTAACTGACTAGTCCTTTCTCCTGCTTGTTTTTATGAAACCAAGATTTAGATTGTTGAATGTTTTAAAACTGTCGAGGTATGATTTGAATGTACAGTGCTAATGTTATATTTTGGCATGCTTGAATTAGTGTCACCATTTAATAAAGTAATTATGTTTGTATGGTTATCATTACATAGCATAAAGCCAAAATTCCATTGATCACCTTAAAAAATTTAATACATCTTGATCATCTCCTACCACAATCTGTCACTAGGAAACCAAACCAACCGCTTAAGAAGAGTTTCTTCGAGTCAAAATTGACTGTATAGGTAGGAGGACAACCTTGAAGATCATCATAGGAATAATTGAGATTGCTTGTGTATCAAAGCCCAAAGCCTTGATACAACTAACAAGTCTACATGATAGCGAAAGGCCATGCAAAAATAGGACTGTTGTAGCCAACAAAATAAGCAACCACTAATGCAGAATGTAGCAATTAAACATAATTGGAGAACCCTACAGGTGCCGAGGGATCACCTGGTGAGAGTGGTCATTGATGCAAATATCATTTGAATAAGGGTATTGTACTCCTCATTTCCCAATATTTATGGCAAGTTTGTTCTCTTAGACCATACATTCCATTATTTTGTTTAAAATTTTGTTGGTAAGATTTTCCCCTTTTTGAATGTGGGCAGGTCTAAGGTCTCAATGCCTATCCAATTTTCAAAATTGTATGATAGCCAGGCATTGAGGTTGATTGGTTGTGACTGGGAGGCTTGAAACAAAGCCCCTTTTTAAATGGGGCAGGTCCAGGGGTTGATTCCCAAGCTATATTATTCTCAACATGGTATCATATCTAGGTGTCGAGGTTGAATGGAAATAGGTAGGAGCCCTTAACCAAAGTGTGCCTTACTGGAGAGTGTTGGAGATAGTTATCCACACTTTGATACTGAATCCACTACGGGTTTTGTGGATAAAAATCCACTTCTTATGCTGAAGCTAGTCAGGTTTCTCATCTTGGAAGGGGTTAGGACATATTGTTCAGTGGTAGAAAAACCATTTACATTTGAAAGTCTCGGGTTTCAATTCCCTTTTAGGTTCTGTTAGTGGTTGCTTCGATTCCTTGTTTTGTGCTAAAAAACTAGTATATAACTTTCTTTACCATCCCCATATTATATATAAACAAGTTCCATTGTAGTGGCAATGTCCCTACCGTCCATGAATTTGAAATTTCCTATGACGAGTGGCTATATACATGGTATGTATCTCCTATTTTCTCAGTGCAGAATACTCAAGAAGAAAACATTGTCGATGAAAACGAATTATTGGAGCTTCAGATCTGTTGTGGCTGTAATTTATTGGTTATAGTCATACAAAAAGAAAGGTTTGTTTGAGATAACAAAATCTCTGGGCTGAGAGAACGGTAGTAAACCATTGATTGCTTATCATGACTGACAACCAGACTGTATATAAATATCCAGACAAGATTTGTGCTTTATTTTTAAAGAAAAAACGTACTTTAATTGTTCTATGTATTTTTTGGTAAAATTTAAATTAGGGAACGATGTGCCGGAACTACAAGTTTGAGCATTGTATTTTCACAAACCTAAGTGTCTAGGGATTTATTTAGGGTGATGAATCTATAAATGCATGAAAAACAACAAAAAAACACAACCTCAATAAAAAAAATGTGAAAACTTTAAACAAAACACTCCAAAACATAAAATAGTTAAACAACCCCAAAGATAATAACTGTGATAGAATGGAGATTCTAGCTTAGATAGATGTTATGGATCCTTCTTTATCGAAACATCAAGGAGGTATAACAGAGATAGAAGATAGTAAGGAGCAATTAATTTCCAAAGAAAAAAAATTTCTTGAAGAAATAAGCATTGATGCAAGGTGTTCGAACTGCTATTGGGAATTATTACTTATTATTACTATTTTATAACCCAGCTGATGTGAGTTTGATTGAAAGGTATTGCACGGTTTTGATGACAGCAGGCCATCTCCAGCAAGATTGGGAAGTGATTAGACTTTAAGGGGAGATACTTTATTTTATGGTTTGCATTTTGTATTCTTTAGGTCATAAAATTTGTAATATTAATGACAAAATCTCAAAATTAAATCTGGCCAAGATGTTTGGAATATTTCCTTTGCAGGTTTTGTAAAAAAAACTGGATATTTGCATATTCTTACTGGAGAGATGTCTTTAAATGAAGTGCATGGTCTTTTCTGTTATACATCCTACAAATGGTGTTTTCAGTTTTTTTCACTGATGCACATTTATGGAAGTAAGTTGTGATCTTATCCTTGTTAGCAAGCCATGTTGATCTGGTATGCAACCTCTACTTTCTTCTTCCTAGCCCAGTAACCTTGTTTCTCTTCTTTTAGAATATCTAGTTCTGCTAATTTGTAGTGGTATTGAAATCACTAGTGACATGCATTGTATGTAAATCCTCCAATTTTTGTTTTACGTTGACAAGTTCTGTTCTAGTCATCAAATTTTTGCTTTCCCAAGTTTTGTAATATATTTTTTAGATCAATAATATTCATGTGAAACTTCAAGATGGCCCACTTTTCATAATTTCAATCATATTTCACTCAATGTTTCTTTATCAATTCACAAAATTATTTGTAACCCAACCAATGTGACTTTTATTGAAATATCTTGCATGTTTTTGATGACAGCAAGCCATGTCAAACAAGATTGGGAAGTGATTAGAGTGTTATGTTGATCCAATTTCCTAAGAAAATCATGAGGCTTCTTAATCCATGTAGCCTCAATTACAAATGGCTTCGAATAAATAAGTTGAGCCTCATAGAAAATTTGAGAGAATACGATGGCTTCTGAATGATTGTGGTCATTTCTTCCCAATAATTGTGAGAAAATAGAATAGAACAAAGATTCTGGCTTAAACAACTATTATTGATCCTTCTTTATTGGATCTTCAGGGAGGTATAGCAGAGATGGAAGTTAGTAAGCATAAAGTAATTTGCAAAGAAAAATGTTGTTGAAGAAATAAGCAGTCATGCAAAGGGTTCAAATTTCTATTGGGAATTATTACTTCTTATTAATTTTTTATAACCCAGCCGATGTGATTTTGATTGAAAGGTATTGCACAGTTTTGATGGCAGCAGGCCATCGCCAGCAAGATTCAGAAGTGATTATACTATAAGGGTAGATGCTTTACCTTATGCTTTGATTTTTGTATTCTTTAGGTCAAAAATTTGTAATATTAATGACAAAATCTCAAAATTAAAATATGGCCAAGATGTTTGGGATGTCTTCCTTTGTAGGTTTTGTAAATAAATATGGATATTGACATATTCATACTGAATATATGTCTTTAAATGAAGTGCATGCTCTTTTATGTTCTACATCCTCTAAATGGTGTTCTCGATTTTTTTCACTGAGCAACACATTTATGGAAGTCAATTGTGATCTTATCCTTGTTAGCAACCCATGTTGCTATGGTTTTTTTCCTCTACTTGCTTCTTCCAATGCCAGTAACATTGTTTATCTTCTTCTAGAATATGTAGTTACGCCAATCTATCTGCATTGAAATCACCATTGACATGCATTGTATGTAAATCCTCCAATTTGTGTTCTACACTAAACATTTGAGAAAATATAGTGGCTTTTGGATGATTGTGCCCATTTATTTCCAATACTATGAGAGATAGAGTGGCCTATGAATGATTGTGGATGTTCCCCCCTCACACCTCATATTCATTCTCATAGTTAGGCAGGGTTAGAATTAATTTGCCTCCTATTTGCAAGAGAGGGCTTCCTTCCATTTTGACTTCCTCTAATGTCATGTCACCCAAAATTGAAATTGGTGACATATTGATCAAATAATTTGTTGCAACAACTGCTTTAGCTGGAAATGAATGTGTTGCAGTGCCTACTCCTGCATCAATGGACCAACATCTTCTAAATTCAAATTTTCAATTTTTGAATAAAATATTCTAACATGTTTTGGAATATTGTTTGCATATTAATAGAGGTAGTTATTTAATATCACTAGATGAAGTTTGCAGCAACTTCTATTATTCTTGAATGAGATTCTTTGGTGCAAGTATCAATCCTCAAAAATATATTTGTTGTTTATGCTTATTCAAACTAACTTTGTTTTTATTACACTTCTAAGAGGACATTGGTCAGAAATTAATTGGACTTTTCTTGTATTTTATTTTTCTTCCTGAAATAAAACGAAGAACAAATTCCTTACATTTTAATGAATTCCATTATGAAGGTTTTTTTGTTACAAATATTTTCAAATTACAAATTTTATGTATTTTTACATATCAAATTCTAAAATATTTTTTTTTGTCATCTAACCTTTAAGATTGCAACAATGGATGATTCTTTCATCTCATGCCATTTTATGATTTGTCCAATGCCTTGGTTCATTCTAGAGGTCATGAGCGATGTTGAATTTCTTATTTATCCTATACTAATAGGGAACTACCAATGTCATGATATTTTACTGGAATGAAAAATACAACCATATCTTGCCAGTGATGTTTGAATTATTTTTACCTATTTTTAAATAGCAATACAATACTCTGACCCCGCCTTTATACATATGATTCATTATATTTTGCAAATATTCCAATTAAATCCAAGCGCTCAGAATAGTGCCTTAGCCATTTTACTTGGCATAATTAAATGCGACTTACCTAACATAGCTATGTGTTGACCTGGCAGGATATATTTTGTTGCTCCCTCTCACGAGGTACAAATCTCAATTTTTTTATCTTTTCCAATTTATGTTTTACATGTTCAAAGGTATGTATCTACACTTTTTCTATCCTTAGGAAATTAGTTTCACATTGCTTTATTCGTTAGTTGTTTTCTAAAATGTTTGCAAAACACGCGCCCCTTTCAGCAAAACAAAAAACAACAATTTCTACTTACTTCCAATCTAAAATTCTTCACCACGCACTTTTCTGTACACATTGAAAAAAATATATAACTTCTCCCATGCACCTTTAGATGCATCTGAAATTCTGTATGGGTGAGTATATTCAGACACATATTTTTCAGTGCATTTTTATCCTTTTGCAACATACATTTCCAATCTCTTCAACATCCTTCTCTTCATCCTGTCAACATGCACGTGTATAGTAAAGAAATTTTAAAACATATACAAAATTTATAAAAAAACAAGACCTTTGCATCACTTGTCTGTGGGCAATTCCACATTTTCTTAATTGTTTCATTTAGTTCTAGAAACATATCAAAATGCACTACACCATTTTACTTTCCCTTCAGACTATTTTTATAGTTAGCCTTCCTTTCAAATTAGCACATCCCCCTTCATATTTAATATAGACACCAATTTGTTCTTGCAAAAAAAAACCAACTCAACCTATATGGTTACAATTTCGGTTGTTGCTTCATCTCTTTCAAAATAAAATTTTATAACTTTTCCTTCATTTAAGTACACAATTCCTACTTCATTTTCCTGACCTTACTCTTTATATTCGCTTGCAACACCTTCTTCTAACAACACGCTTGTATCACCATGGAGACGACCTTGAATACCAATGCACTTCCGTTATTGTTTGCTGGTGCTGTCGAGCTACAACCAACCCTCCAAGTTGTTACAATTGAAAAAATGTGTCCTGCTCAGACTACGACGCCTCACTACTGCATCTCTCTTTCTGATGGTGCTCACAAACATGTCGTTTAGCTCCCTTCTTCGCATAATGCCCTTGCACAAAACGAGGACTTGAAAATAGGCTCCATTGTTCTCCTCAAAAGAAGCTCATGCATGTATGTACATTAACCTATGTACGTTGCATACAAAGAACACCACCCCCCCGTTTCCTCCCTGTTCTGCTTCTCCTTTTATGTCCCTTTTAAAATCGATTTTTGTTGCTAACTGTTACTCAGTAATTTTTCACCATGCTTACTTCCTATCCCTGATCCTGAAGTGTCCTCTGATATACCCTGTGCAATGTTTCCACCATGGAAAAATATGTAAAGACATCCCCTAAAGACTAAAAAAAACTTCCTTGGAATATTATTGAAGGAACTTGGTTAAAACCCTATTTTTCTAGGTCAACACATTTTCTAGCGGCCTACCCGCGTTGATGGTAGGTTGATAGTTCTGGCTTAGCACTGTCAGCACCCTTATTTCTTGGAAAACTACGTTTATCCCTTTCTGACAATGTTTCCTCAAGTGGAGGAGAAGTTAAGACCTCTAGAAGTTCCAGGTCAATGAGTTGGTTGTTAAACGGTGGTGATAGGGTCAAGCTCTCTGATTTTAGAGCTTTGATCTCATCCATGGGGGTTTATCCCTTAGAAAGTGGACCTTCCTCCTCCTTTCATGCCCCCCCAACCTCTTATCCCTTCCTATAAATTGGTCCCCATCCTTCCACTACTGGTTAGTCATTTTTGGGCTGGTATAAACTCTCGTTCCCTTTACATTCTTGTACTGTGCTAACGCTTAAGCTGTTCAGGAGAAGGAATGATTTAGAGCTTCAGTGAAGGAATCCAAATTTCAACAAAGGGAGGCCTCCAAAATCAAGGTTTGGGTTGTAATATCTCTCTTTAATATTCATTAATGAAAATTCTGATGTTTTCTTTCTATATTTGTCTAATCATTTGCGCAATATTTGGGTACTCCTTGATCTGCTAGATAGCTAATGTTTAATGATTATTATGTATTGGATTATGTTTTTTGTTGCCTCTTGATCATTCACAGGTATTTGTGTGCCACCAGTAGCTAGGAGTGAGCCTAAAAGGATCGTGGATCAAGGCCACCATCAACAAGTTCCAACATAGCATCATGAAAAGGTACCTCTATCTCCTTTCTTGTCGCATTTTGAATATTATCTAAGAAAGATTTGCATTAGAAAGTATCTCAAGTTTCTAGACCACTCTAGGGCTAGAGAGATCACCTATGTCCACAGAGGGGATTTATCTTCACAACGGAATTGGCGACTCCACTGGGAAGATTTAGCTCTTAGCCTTCCTTTCTCGGGCTGATCTTTGATCAGTTTGACCGATCACTAAAATCTAAGTTTGTTTAGGCCTCTGTTAATTTGCATAGAGTTTGATAGTCATTTCACTGTGTCAGGTATGGTTTTGGTGTGAAAATATTTTTTGCTTTTTCCTTGTTTTTAGCGCCCATCGCATTCTCTCTCTTCACAGTAGCGCTGCCAGTGCTGTTCTATATAGCACAGTTGTGTTGATCTATCTTTCAACACCCTTCTGCTCATCACATAAGCGATGATCTTAGACCTAGGAAAAGTTGGGGTTTCCCCTTCGTTTTTCCAGTTCGTCATGGCCCCTAAAGAATGTATGTCAAGTCTCAATGACCTACTGCCTGTATGTTTGAATTTTTTTGTCTTGTTTGAACGATTGTTTTCGTTTCTTTGACTTTCTTGTGAAATTGGAGGATTTTCTAGGTTATCTAGGTTAATTACCTTCCATCAGTCACTTGCGCTTGTCTTCAAGGAACTGATCGTCTCTGATTTAGAATCCTCTTTCAACCATTTCAAACACCTTTTGCCGCATTTCTTCTGACTTGGTTTGAATTTATTTTTCACACGCACTGGTCATCATTGCATTTTGATCTCACATTCAATTTAGCATCAAACATAAGATTAGAATTTGTTTGATTTACGAGTTTAGAAGAGTGTGTATTTTTCCAAATTCAAAAGAAAACTAAAAGTGATTTTCATTTTAGTTCTTTGATTTGGCTTGTCTTTATCGTTTTGAAAAAAGAGTGAAAGTATTTCATTCATGTATTTTTGAAGCGATTTTGATTTCCATAAGTGAAAAGTGTTTTTTTGCATTTCTTCATTTGTTTCATTCATTTTACTTTTTATTGCATTTCAAAGTAAAAATAAAAAAAAATAAAAAATGCATTCTTTGCATCTTAGTGAAAAGAGAAATGTTTTCATTTTTTCAATAAGTTGCATTTTGGGGAAAGTGAATTAGATTTGAAAAAATTGCATTTCATGGTTTTGAACTAGTTTAGGGGGCATCGTTGTTTGCTGCATTGATTTCACTTTTGTTTGCGTCTCTTCCCTCAATAGTTTAGACTTCATTGAAATGGAATGATTATTTTTTTTCATTTAGCCTGCATTGTAGGATTCAGGTGACATCGATTTTAAGCCAAAAAAAATGAAAATTAACTCAAGATCAACTTTAAAATTTACCCAATTTACCTTAAGGATAATTTGGAACTAACGAGAACATTTAGAGGTCTAGGCTAGAGCCGTGTTCCAACGTCGTTAAGTGTAGCAACTGTCGCTAACAATATTTGTTACATTTCGGAGGTGAAACCCCATCCCACATATGAAAAGTATAAAGGGATGCTCTCATCATACAGTTACACATTAGACAATGCTATTACGAAATGGACTCCCACATACCATCAAGTATATATGGGGAGACATCACTAGGTTGCAAGCATACTATAGGTAACCAAGTCGACCACCTTTTAGATGTGATACACCGAACACAACATTTAGGGAGATTGGATTCTGTACATTAAGTCCTTGGTAAAAATTTTTGCTACCTGGTAATCCTTTATGCCTAGTTCACCCTTTTTATTTATTTTGTGTTTAATTTATAAAATTTATTGCCCGCAGAGTAACATCTTACCGTGCACAACTCCTTAGAAGATCTTAGGTTGAGACCAATGGCAATAGTTCCTAAGTTTACCAATCAGGGAATCCCCTCAGATGGGAATCTTTATGGAGCAACGTTGTCCCTCCCAGGATTAACCGTTGGTTTTCCAGTTTGGTTATTTTCAATCCCCATGGTTCCAAATGTCCAAGTTGCTTCTCAACCAAGTTCGCCTCCACCTGAACAATGTCAACCTCTTGTTGACCCAAAGTTTGACCCCTTTCCTTCTTCACCTGTTTCTTCACCTCGTTCTTCCTCTTCGCCTGGTGAAATGTTGAATTCTAGTAACTAGGAAGCTAAGAAGAAGAATAAGAGGAAAAAGAAGAGGAAGAAAAATAAGCAAGGGGGGAACCAAGCAACCATCGCTACTGATGTTGAAAAACCTTCCAATTAGCCCTATAATGTCAAATTCCCTTGCAAGTTATATAAGGGTGATCACCTTCTTAGGGATTGTCCTGTCATTCCCAGGGTGTTAGAAGTGTGGTCCATCGACTCAAATCGACCGTTGCCATCGACCTCTGCAAATCATGTTGGTGAAAAACCCTCAAATAGTGATAGTAAGGCCCATGGGAAAAAGGGGAGAGTCAAATTTCCCTGTAAGTTATGTGAAGGGAATCATCCTATTCACATTTTTCCTTATATGGATGAAGCCTCCAAAGTGTGGGATAAGCTTACGACTTCTCAGCCGCGACTTCCGGCTAGTTATCAAAAGTTTTTCCTTGATCATCCTCTATTTGATCAATTGACATATCAGAAGTCATCTTTGGACAATCCCACTCTCTCTGAAAGTGAATCCCATGAGTCTGTTCCCGACCAACCATTGGTTGAGAAAAAAGATGACTTGATTCCAACTTCAGTTGATCAAGTGTTGCCTGTAGAGAGTGCAACTCATACCACTCAGGTTCTTTTTGTTTCTTCAGATTCCCATGAATTGAAGGGAAATACTCCCGTTCCCACGGTATAAGAGGGCGATCCTCCTGCTCCTGTAACACAAGGGGGAAATTCTCCCATTCCCACGACACCCCCTCCAAGTATTCTGGTCACTTCTTTTGATTGGAGTCGACTAACATGATACCATCTTCCTTCTTACGTGCCCTTTAAGATCATGGTGTCGGCCTATAATGTGGTCTTACCTAGCACCATAATAGATGAAGGCGCATCTGTTAGTATTTTTTCCTCAAATACTTGGAAATATTTCAATTCTCCGCAGCTTGTGCCTATTACCCATAATTTTTTAGCATTTAATAGAGGAACCATTCAACCGTTACGGATCCTTCCTAAGTTGCCTATTACATTGGGAGGAAAGAATGTCTATATAGACGTGATGGTTGTCTATGTGGGAATTCAACTTACTCCTTGGGCGTGACTATACTTATGTCATTGGAGCTCTTGTCTCTTCTCTCTTTCGTGTGATCTATTTCCCACATGAAGTAAGAATTGTGACCATTGATCAACGATCATTCATTAGTCCTAATCTGGCTCCCAATCAACCAACATCCTTTAATGGTTCTTACATTCAAGTGGTATCTTCCCCGCTGCAATTCAATTATGTGGCAACCTATTCCATGCATGTGTCTGCTGATGATCCATTCAATGATATAATGCACCATGTACTGGGGGCATTAGGCCCTGATTTCCAGATCATTGTTCTCCCATCTAATGAGAACCTCTTGGAATCCATGACCTCTTATGGGCCATGATAAGGTATCCGGAGCATAGTTCCTTTTCTTGTGTCAAGCTCCTTAAAAAATGAAACAAGGTCTTCAGAGCAGAGTTCCTTTTCTTGTGTCAAGCTCCTTAAGAAATGAAACAAGGTGTCATGAGGATATTTTTTTTTACTGTGTCAACCTCGTTAAAAAATGAAACAAGTTCCTTATGAATATAGCTCTTTTACTCTGTCAACCTCATTAAAAAATGAAACAAATCCCCTTTCAATTCAAGTCTTTGATTAGATCTTGTAAATTCCCTGTCGAGTCTTTCACTTGATCTCGTAATTTAACCTTCATTCCATCCACCTATTAGTAACTAGTAGTCTACTTAGGTGAATGAAATGAAGCTGGGGGGGGCATGTACCTCGAATTGAGTCACCATGCTAGGGGCATGCAAACTTATCTCAAGCATAGTTTCCCATGTTTCAAGCTTGTGAAAAAATGAAACCAATTTCAAGCAGAGTTCCCATGTTTCAATATTGTGTAAAAATGAAACCATTCTCATCCTACCTCTCGTGATTTCCATTTTATCGACTTGTTTTTTCCATATGAGCCTTGGTTTTCTCATTCCATTGTCATCATCTTCTTGGCCGATCATACACTTTCACTTGGTTTTTACCCTTTCCTGGGGAACCATAGCGATAAGTGGTCTTGTTATCCAACCTCTTAACCTTTATTTGTTTTAAACAGTTACGTCATCATTGGAACCAGTTGCTATCTCTTTATACCACTCGTTCCTCCAGGAGGAGTCATCTTTCAGCTCTTTTGTGACTCTCGAAAAATGAAAAGATTTTCGAGTACTTGTATTTTAGAACTTGTTAAAGTAAATGAATTGGTGTGGTCTCAGTATACGTTTACCCCCTTTTCAGGCTGAGATTCACTATTTACGAAAAATGAATACCTTGGTCAAACATGGTCAAGAGGTTTTCCAAGGTATTGTTTTCTACCTTTTCGCACTACAAGAAAAAGACCCTCTAGCGGATGTTTTTGAGGAACCCCTTATAAAAATACCCCAGAAATCCGTTTGTAGCAGAGGTTACTAGAGGAGGTTGGCGGGTGGAGGTTTTTACGGATGTTATTTTTTCGGTGTGCTTATCATCCTAAACCGCATTCAACAAGAGAAAGCACCGGTGCGTAAAAAACATTGGCACACCGGACACCGTGCGCTCCGTAAAAACTCACCCAATGCGTCTTATTACTATAGCGCACTGGTGCTTCACAAAGATTCCACACTGGTGCGTCCTAAAACCTCGTGCCAAAACTGAAACCGCCTGGTGCGACCTTAAGAAACCGTACCGGTGTGCCTATAAAACCCCGCACACCGGAACAGGGTTAAATAGAAAAAAAATTACGGCCAAAAAACCTCATTTTTCACTTTTCAGTGCTCCAGAGCTCTCAAGCACTAGTGCAACTTATCCTTGTTTGATCCGCCCTAACATCTGTGCTCCCATTGCACCCATTGCATGCACTACTGCTGTGCATTTCCCACTAATCTCCATTTTGAATTTTGCAAAATGGTGGGCAAATTTACTTTTGCAAATTCTATAGCCAATATGCCTCCTCGACGGCCAAATGTATAGGTATTTTTCTTGTTTTTCCATAATTAAGCCTTTTAGTAGATTAGAATTGTAAATTAGCTTAAAATTATCCATTTAAAAAAAAAAATTGTTTCCTGCGTGGTGCGGTCGAGCCTTTTGTCTCGCACCAATTCGCAAAGCTCCTTGTAAATTTACAGGCCGCACCACCACAAGTGCTAATGGTATCTGCACCGGTTCCAGGGCAGTACTGAAAGGCGCACCGTGATATTTTAAAATTTTAAAAAGGTGTGATGCAGTCGGTTACTCGGCCGCACCATGGACCCTGTGGAATAACGAAAATGCGGTGCGATGACTGAAATATCTGCCTCGGGGCGGGTAGTTGTTTCAATGCACCACATTCCAAAATTTCTACACGGTCAACGATGCGGCTTGGTAAAAGACCGCACCGTTGACTATGTAATGATGTTAGGAGGTCGATGCGTTGACCAAATTATACGCCTCGGGGCGTATAGTTTGGTTAGCGCACTGCCCTCTCGACACTGGTCCATGGTCAATGGTACGGTATGTTATACCACCGCACTGTTGACTTATGAACAATGCCAGGAGGGCGGTGCTCTGAAAATTTGTAGGTGCACCGCCTCCGGTGTGCTACAAATTTTCTGGTGCACCACCACCGATGCACCACAAAAAAAGAAGCACCGTGACCGATGCATGCCTATTTTTTGTGGTGCACCGACTATTTTTTTTTAAATTCTATTTGCATATTCCTAAATACATGTCTCATTTAATAAAAAAAATTGTATTTAATATGTCAATCATTCAGATATGTGAAAGGAGAGAAGAGAGGGAACAACAACAACAACAGGCGGACGAGTATAACAGGGTTTGCCTGTGGGAGGCACGAGAGAGGGAGAGAGATGCGTACCCTCGCCCTATTACAACATCTACCCAGGGGCTCCTAAGGCAGGTAGGCCTCCTCAAGTTATATGAAGAGGCTACTTCCCTAAAGGGCCATGGTTTGTTTTTGCGACATCTTATCCGCAGGTGGAATGCCCCCCTACAGGCTTTCCAGGTTGGTCCTAACCAGTGGTATGTGCCCACTAAGGAGGACATCTATTTCATTACAGGGATATCAAGGAGAGGGGTGGATTTTCCCTTGTTCCTAGAGGTTCCAGTTGGTTATGCAGCAGGGAGTAAGTTGGTGTACTCCTAGAGATACATTAGCACAGATATACTGTCTCCTTCAGATTTTCAGGTCTTCGGAGGTCAGTTACGTATTGCTGCATTTGGTAGTGAGGAGGTGAGGTGCCTCTCACTTGTGATTTCTACCATTTCACACAACACCATCGACGGGAAACGCATTAGTTGCCCACTTCTATATTATGTTGATTCTTTAGTACAGGAGACACTACTTGTCAGGTGGTCTGCCATTTTTTGTGGTGGTTCTATATAGCCTTATATAGATGTCGTGCTCATGCACAAGGGAGGGCCAACTTCCCTTTTTCTTTAGAGATATTTTGTTTATTTTTTGAGATTTTTCTAGAGACAAGGCGTGCTTTTGTTCGGCAGGCTCATAGGCCGATGTTGGAGGTATTATCACCAAATTGATCTTGATTGGCTGCTCATCAAGCAACTCAATGTAACTCTTTCAAACCACTTCTAACTGAATATTAACCTATTTAGTTTGAGAGGGCTCTCTCAAAGGGGGTTTATGATTTTGAATAAGGATAGTACTAGATGGATAACTCTATGGAATTGTAACTTGTTTGTGTATGATTACAGGTTGAAAAATGAAGGATTTCTACCATTGGGCTTATGGAGTCAAAAATCAGTAGTCTTAGTGACAATGGTTCTTCACATGGAAGATGAGGTAGATAGAGGTTTTTAACAGAGATAATTCACACACATAACATAGGAAAACACAATCATTTCACCACTAAAGGAAGTCAGAGCATAATATTATGAATTCTGAGTAATTAGAGATGAAATCTACAGCAAGTGATTAAACATAAATATACAGATCAATAACACATCAAAAACCTCATGAGAATCTCAAGTTTGGAAGTAGAATGTCACTTTGTATTTCTGATAATGGATAAAACATACAAGCAGCAATTGGGTGCAATACTCTCCAACCCTTTGCTTCTTCGATGTTTTGTCTATAAATAGACATTATTTACAGCATGGATGATCTCCCTAGTGTCTAGATCATCGAATTATACTCTGACACCTATCATAACTGAAATCACTAACTTAAAATAGAAAACTGACAGCTATCCTTAAAGAAAACAAAATCCTAATAGGACTCTATCTACTATTTATTACATTCCTTTATCCTATTAGTGAAATAGTTACATAATGTTTACATCACAAATTTCACATGATCAAATGAAAAATGACCCTAGTTCAGTGCCACTTTACACATTTAAAGCCCTCCTAGATTTGTGGAACATAATCCTTCTTTTTAGGAATAGATGACCTTCATCTTTAACGTTGTTTTGACTGATGAGTTGGCTGTATGGTACTCTCTTTGAGTCATGAATATCTACTAATAAGGTCCACTGACATGCTGGAGGTCTCCAGCTGGAAAAAATGCTGTTAAGATGCTCAAAATCCTTCAACAATTGCTCGCTAGGAAAACAGAGTAGTTTCGCAGCGAGTTTTAGTAGCGTCAGAAAAATGGATTTTCCATCAACCTTCTTGACTTCGTTGTTGTTCCAACATCTTTAGTATGCCATGACACTTTGAAAACCATCAATATCCCTCCTTAAAACATGCTAAAACTGAGTTTAAATTCAAAAAATCACCTACAGGAAGTTTCGTAGTGTTTTTCTGGCTTCAAGCCTAAGGTACGCTATGAAACTATGTAAAAAACCAAAAAATGTTGTTTTCAAGATGGTATTCAAATTTTTTCTCCACCTACAAAATTTGGCTTCTATGCATATTATGAACCTTCTAAAACATATTCCATCTTAACTTATTACTCATGTGGTGTTTCCTCCTCATTTACAATCAGTTGACTAATGGGCTCTTCTACGACTGTCATTTTCAATACTTTCTTTTCCAATTCCACATGAATCAAATCCAATTTCTCCTGAAGATCTTGCACTTTGTCCTTTAATGCCCTATTCTTGGATTGCAAGTGCCAGTTGACCCTTTTGATGTGCTTGACCTCTCCTCTTAGTGGCTGAGTCCACTTTATCAATTTTTTTGTATTGTCCAAAGTTTTTGAAACACTTTTGACTTGATCTTCCCAGATTTTCCTCATTTGTTCAAACTGAACCTTCTCAAATCTATGTTTCTTTTCCTCTTGCTTCAAAACTGATATTTCCTTACCTACCTCCTTCAACTGTTCTTTAATGGTTTCAATTTTTGATTTTTCAATAACTTTATCTTTACCCTTCCTTTGTTTGATAACCAGTTCTTCTTTTGCAGGTGAAGACAAATCTATGATGCTTGGTGGCTGGGTAGTTTCATTGATCTTCTCAGTCTCTTTTTTGCTTTCCATGAACTTCCTTCCATGTCTAGTCATTGGCTTCCTAGGTTGAAAAATGAAACCAGCATCATCACCTACAAACTCTAATTTTTTAGTTGTCTTACCTTTCTTTAGCTTTATTCCTCCATCTTCAATGTCTTCGGCTTGCACAATGTGTGTTTCTTCAATGTCAATTTCATTCAAAATATCCTCCAAGATTCTTTAGCCAATGTCTGGCTCCTAGTGACTGTTTTGCTGCCTTATTTGTTGACTGTATGCTTCTGTTTTGCAGGTGATGATTTAGGTGTGTCAATCTTCTGCAAAGGCTCTGTCTCGATGCTCACTAGTTCTAGATGAGATGATCTATTTCCTTCTTCAACTTCCTCTGCCACAACTGGTGATGAAATTTTTCTAGATTTGGAGGTTTTCTTAGGAGTGACAACATAATTTTCATAACCACTCATGAACAAGAAGGAAGTCCAATCTTTGTCTAATCTCTTCAATTCCTCTAACACCAACAGCTTAATCAAACCATGATGAAAAAGAGAACTTTCATTTCCCTTTGTTTTGATTTGAACCTTATCTAACATTTTCCCTAGAATTCTGTATAAATAAAAAGGAAATTCAAGTGACCTCTTACCCACAAAATGCAGCAGAATCCCGATGTGATCGGATTAGACCATGTGAAACCTTCCTTCACGGGTAAAATACTTCTAAATGATCATTAGCAGCTTTCAATAGTTGTCCTTCATGAAACTCCTAGGGATAGCATTTTTCAAATCAATTTCACTATGTTCTTGCTTGATGAACTCTTTGCAATCCTGCATTGTGAACTTGATGTGTTTAAACCACTGTTCCCCTCCTATAGGGATTCATTTTTCTATTGAGATGGTCTCAGGTGTCACTGTAAAGTTCAAAATTCCCACTTTTGATACTATTCTTGTGAAGCTAGAAACAAAATCCTTGGAAACTTGTAGATGAAAGCCCTGCAACCTCTGACAGAATTGCAAGCAACTAGTTCTTCTAAAAACCTCCATGGAAGTTGGGTATTCATTGAGAAAATTCATGTCCATGGGTTAATACCTGTGGCAATGACCACCTTTGTTTGTTTTCCTTATTGAAGCCATGGGTGCTTTATATCTTCATAGCCTCGCTTGCTTGATGACACCTACAAAGTTCAAATCTACTAGCAACCTGCTTGGCTCGATGAAGAAGTTCTCTAGAGATCAAATTACAAGAAAAGATAAAGCGAAATATGAAAAAAGGCTAATTGGGGTAAGGTTTTATGGTTTAACTGACAGCTCATGCTTTAATCATGACACATACATGCCAAAAAGGGTAATGATGACCTCAGACACAACTATGTACCTTTGAATTAACCATAACAGACTCGAATGACCTACACCCTAACTCCTCCAATCTCGGAATGACATTTCATATCAAATTTGAAAAGAAAAGTAAGAAAACATATTTTCGTAGCGTAGTTAGTTTAACCTCTGAAAGATTCACTATGAAGCTATTAGGAAATTTCGTAGCGAAAACTGTTGTATGTTGTATAAAACGCTACTAAAATTTGAAAAACTGACACAAGCGCCCTTTTTTATTTTAAATGCATGGGGAATGAAAACTGACATCATATGAGGACTGATGGGACATGACATTACATAAATGGAGGTGACCATGAACCTTAGGATAGGTTAAACATGTAAAAAATGAAATTTTCCTATACCAACTTGAAAAGGCTTAAGGAGACATTATCCTTTTGATGAATGAACTGTATGAACATGTCAAGTAATGTTTCACAATTTTATGAGTGATAATAGGCGGCACGAATGCACATGTGGGGACATATGATGCCTAAGAGGCGCAAGACTGAGTTTTCTGCGAGGATATCCCATAATGCACTGGAGTTGTTAGCCAGTGTTGACGAGCATCCCTTCATTATGGTCTCATGTCCTTATAATGGTTTGGATTGGTGAGGGTGTGCCAACATCCTCTTCATAGATGATGGGTCGTCAGGTGATAGAGGTAATATTACTGTTTTATTTAAATTTATTCTAACATGTTCTTTAACTTGTTTTTATTAAATTGTTTAATGAAATTGTCTAATTATTGTTGTGTACTTGTATATATTTTGTAGAAATTGGGTCTTTTGATGGTGAGGACATGCCAGTGCCACCAAATGATCCAGGTGTGGATCCTGATGACAATCAAGATATGCCAGATGCTGAGGATCATAAGGCCGGTGCAGAGAGACCTATTCATGTTGGTGCGCTGGTACTCCCTTTTCTTACGCGTGATAGGCTTGATAGCAGATTGAGGATGGAGTTGGGCGACCAACTCTATGCATTGATTGTCAAGGTTGGAGTCAAGCCCGCTACTATGAGAGACATACAGGCCAATGGTAGGTTGGCACATATGTGGAGAGGCATACCGCGTGACATGTACAGCCTGATGCGGCATGTCGTAGGAGCTACGACCTTATTTACGCGGCATAGGAGGACCCTTGCACGTGATCGATAGTCCGATAGCAGCAACACATCATATGATGATCACGATCAAGGGAGTGATCATCGTTCACCTCACGCCATGCAAAATGAGAAACCTCCACTAGCATCGACCAACAATCATCATGGGGAGCAGGCTGGACCATCGGCCACGTCGAGTCAGAAGCCTGCAGCATCCAGCAGTACTCATGATCATGAGAAAGCTGGACCATCGACCATGTTGAGTCATCACGATGAGCAGCCGATAGTTGATTCCGATCAGCATGAGGCACCAATACCAGATCAGCAGGCACATGATGACCAACATGTATATGAGCTTGTCAAGGATGCACCATTGAATGAGTAGGCCTTGACTAGTACTACTATTGATGATGTACCACCAGCTGATATATGACATTTATATTACAGTTGTATATTTTTGACATTATATATATATATATATATGGTCCATGTATTTTATGTTCATGTTGCAGTTGTACTTAATTTACATGTTGGTGATCTTCATTATGTGTATATTCTTAGGTCATGTTAGATATTTTCATTTAATGTACAACTTGCAGATAGATGTTTATGTGATAGCAATTATTTCACATGAGATGTATATTTGATGTTTGTGTTCTGATGATGTTATACAATGCTAATTGTGTTTTGTTAGATGATCATGATCACGATGATGTTAGTGAATTTGAATGTGTTTTTTAGTCGAATATGATGTTTGTACGATGGTTATCATGATTGTGATGTTTATGAATCAATTTAATATTAAATGATCATGATATTGTAAAATTGTAATATTTGTAATTCTAATTGTATGTAAAATTCTAAAATTGTAATTGTAATTGTACGTGAAATTGTAAAATTTTAATTACAATTGTAATTCTAATTCTAATTCTATGTAAAATATTTGTAAAATTTTAATTATGTTACTGTGAAATGATTGTAATTGTAATTGTAATTGTATGTAAAATTCTAAAATTGTAATTGTAATTTTAATTGTAATTGTATGTGAATTAATTGTCATTGTAATTCTAATTCTAATTCTAATTCTAATTGTATGTAAAATATTTGTAAAATTTTAATTTTATTAATGTGAAATGATTTTATTAAAATTTTTAAATTTGTAAAATTTTAAATAATTGTAAAATAATAAATCTAGAATAATATGAATTTTTGTAACACAATAAAATTTAGAAAATAATGCAAATAAATTCATGTACTTTAGAATTGTCATTATTTTATTATGATCTTATATATAAAAAAAGAACTTTATACAATACGCCATTGTTTTTTAGATCAACATAATTGCAAATTATCAAGTGAAATATTGATTTTAACATTAACACAATGCAAATTACCAATTAATTAAAAATATATATTATAATGTTTCAAGAAACCCATCTTAAAAAGTATAAATATTGATGAAATAAAACATGTACCATATCACTCTCGGTTCTCATGATCACCCTCATTATCTTCCAACTCGCATGGCATGATAATACTATTGTTCTCAAAAATATGTTTTGATCTAGGGTCATGTCTCAATACGAACCACCAATCCCTATTCAACACATCTGGGTAAAACAACACCTGGTTGCAGTGTTTGGGGAAAAAATAGGGCTCCTTGGCTTCATCCCACGTCTTTCTATAGTTGATACATATCATTATACTATCGTGATCTTCCTTTACATTATTTTGATCAAAGGTGTCCCACCACTTACACCTAAAAATAACACATTGGAAATAAGAGAAACCCACTTCAATGATCTCTTGTCTCTTTCCGACGTAACCTAACATCCCTCGTACTAGGTTTTGATCACGGTGGCTAGATCGACTAGATTGATCGAACTTGACTTCCACTCCACATTCTTGTGTGATGTTTCCAGCATTGGCACTTTCTGTGCAAAAATGGTGTCCATATGCCCGCATAGATGGGAACAAATGCAACTATTATAAAAAAGTTTAAAAAAATCATAGTGGCATGTGTCTTATAATAACCCAATAGTTAAAATATGTTTTATAGATCATGTAATTACATTTTAAAGGTGAATTATTAGGTTTCAAATGTACATATAAATTAAATAGATTATTATCAAGTTGTTGCACCAAATCTTTATGTTTACCGCATCCTCTTCAGCATACAGGTAAAAACTGGTTGCGCCACATTTCTCTCTGACTTGGTCAAAAACCTAACTATTGGGGCATATTTTTGGCATATTTTCTTTTAAATGATTGGGATAAGGCACAATTCTACCATTCAACCGTCTGAATTATTTCCTGTCACTATCACATTTCATCCTCTTTTGTTCGTACAATGCGACCCACGGTTGTATCGCTTCATAATTGTTAAGAACTAATTTATTGATTGCTTCAATTTATGCATTCGCTGATGAAATCAAACCGACATTATAGATTACATAGAGATCAAAATATACATTATATCGAAGTTCAACATGAATATTTACTTTGTGTAAATTTGAACAATTATAAGTCGCTTACTCTTTATCAAGCGCTTTTTTCCACTCGTTTGGAGCAACTACCCTTCTCTTTTGTCTTCCCAAATCACCACACCTGGTCTGTTGTTGATCTACTTGATGTACTCACTAGAATTTAATATAAAGACTCATAAGATATGTACCCCTATTCCATAGACCCCTCGGGTTTTTCCCTTTGTCGAACAAAACCTTTCAATTTATTCATGTACCTGTCTAAGAAGAACATCCAACGACAAGAAACCACCCCAACTAATTTGACCTCATCTACAAGGTGGATTAGAAGATGAACCTACAAGTCCATGAAACTCGTCGGCAGTTCCTTCTCAAACATACAAACAATCTCAACTATCTCTTGACGCCACCATCAAATGATAGCCACATGAATCTCCTTTGACATGATCCAACGTACATATGCAGATAATTTAGATATGGCACATCGTAGGTCTTGAGGGAATTCATGTTTCACACACCCATGCACGAAAAAAGGATAATGAAATTTCAAAGTTATAAACACGTGCAATATATACAAAACTAGTTATGTTTTATGATCCTTGCATGGGATAAATTTTATTAATATAAAAAATAATAAAATCATGCTTTTGACATTATAAGTACTCTTAGAAGATTTAGATGGTCATTTGATTTCAACCCTGACAAATGGTCATCCACGGTGAAGAAACGTTGTAGTGAAGACCCATATGAATATGGCACCCTCACACCCATTACAACTTCCTTTGACAAAGAAAGATCATCTTTTTTTTAAATCCATGGGACATCACCTTATTTGAAATACCATGAATTAGAGGGACCAAAGGATACCTCTGATCCTATACTTTCTAATTGTCTTGGCCAATGTTTCTTTTTAGTTTTTGAAGTAATAAGATCTTTCCTAACAGCCAATGTGTCACTTTGTTTTGATGATATGTTCCTCCATGAAGAAGATGAAACATTTTTAAATATATGCATGGGATATAATAAGTGTGTAATCTTAAGATGCTCCCAATATGGGAGGTTATAAAAGATAGATTTCCTTTTCATCCCAATGGAAAATTTCTCAACATAGGTGTCGAAGAATTTTGGATCATCGAACATAGGCTCCCCATTTGAATCGAACATTTCTATGAACTCCTTCTCCTTCTCTTTCTCATATGCTCTAAGCCATTCAGATGGTGTCATTATTGGAGGCCTTTGGGTTCTCTATCGGTTACCATTGAAAGTGGATGATGCTCTTTTGTAAGGGTTTTATTCTAGGAGGAATACCCTAGAGCAATCATACACTGGCTTTCGTAGGTCCTTGGACCATCTAGCTTTCAGAGAAGGTCCACAATATTTAAATCCAAAATACCCTTTTGTTACAAGACCTGCGAGATTATTGTATAAAATTGATGTTCATGGCACGTTAAAAAATATCATGAAGATCATAACAATTACAATGAATTAAATAATTAATATGTGAAATAATATTGTTACGTATATAAACAAATCAATAAATTAAACATGTAATTTACCATAGAAAACACCTAAGTCTGGATAATCATGTGTCATGTAAGCACATAAGCCATACAACGTAAAACTCCTCTCTGTGGCAATGGGTCTTGATACATCGTATACATTTATCCCATCCCATAATTCCTTCAAATCATCTACCAATGGTTGTAAGTAGACATCCATATTCTTCACTTGTCTTCTACCATGGACTATGAGAGCCAACATAAGATGTTCATTCTTCATGGACAACCACAGGGGGATATTGTTATTGATCACTACTACAAACCAAACATAATAGTTGGTGTTTTGGAGGGAATATGGGTTGACATCATCCATGGCTATGCTGAGTCGTAGAATTCGTACTTCATCCTTGAATTTTTCAGGCGATGTATCCTCTATATGCTTCATGGCTATTGAATCAATTAGGATTCGCATAACTCCCAACTCACTTATATGTGAGGCATGCCATCCCTGCAACATAGTTAATTCTTTGCAATGAAAGAGCCTTTGAATCCTTGGGATTATAGGCATGTGCCTCAATATCTTAAAAGGAGGACTAGTACGTGAATTATCCTTCTTTTTTTATTTATCATACCTATCATGCCCACATTTCAGACATATCTCTTTGTCTACATATTCTCCTCTATATAGAATACAATCATTTGGACATGCATGATATGATATGTACTCAACACCCAACATTTTCAACAATTTCTTTGCCTCTTCGCAGCTATCTGGCAAGATATTATCACTCGGAAGAACCTTATCTTTGAATAACTTGTAGTTGGTGATCATGGAAAAATATATTAATAGATGTACATTAATGTCGATATATTTATTAACGTTAATAAAATTTACCATTTGTAATGTTCATTTTGTACTGATTATATTTCTCAAATTTATATAAGGGAGGACTTTATGGTAACCTACCTCAAAATTTCCAAGAAACATGCATTGGACAAGCCAAAATTGTTGAGATTCAACAAGATGATGAGCTTAGTGAAAAGAGTCGCCTTCACTAAGTGGGCCCGTAGGCTATTTTTGGCACAAGTCTATTTTTAGACATGATGATCATATTTCAGAAGTTGTAGGATGCTATTTGTGGATGGTTGATCAAGTTGGAAAAATAGATGAAATTATATTTTTAGAATATTGGATGAAGTCTATTTATAGATCGTCAATCTAAAAATAGATACATGTCGATTATTATTAGCTCTTAATAATAATCAGACTCTAAACAACAAATTATTCTCTTATAGCACTTCAGTTCAGTGCATAGATGTGTCACAACAACTGACAGGAGGAATTACGCTATTCCTAAGGGTTTAATGGAGCTAATGCATGGAGGACTCAGTTAGAACTCAAGTGGCAAAGTTATGACGCAGTTGGAAGAAGTAGTTATGAAGTTGTATTGAGTTTAACTCAGTTAGACTCAGTTGAGCTAGTTGTATCTAGTCTAACTGATTGATACACTAGTGAGAGTGGAGTGAATTAATTAGTTAATTAATTCACAAATAATAACTCATTAATCAACTGAACAATACATCAGTTAACTACAGTGCATGGCAGTTTCAGTGGAGACCAGTGGAGAGATAGGTGAAAGGGAAAGATAGACTATCAGATGTGACTATAGTGATGCATTTATTACATCACAGACTCAGTGGAGATGCCAATGAGGATTGCACAGTCAAGGATGGAGTAATTTGAATTCATTCAGAGCTATTCTTCAACAAATATTTTGCAGTGGAGGCAGGCTAGCAGGTGGCAAAGATCGGTGCATGGATTTGCAAGATTAGGCCTGATTAGTGTATGACAATTGTACTGTACTGAGGGCTTGTGATAAGATTTGTATGTTTGTATGAGATTGTCATATGATCTCCATGTTACATAATATATAGTTGGAATTTTCAGCTTCAGTCTTTCCCGGTTAAAAAAACTGTGTTATGTGCGATTGAATATTTTTGTTTAGGCTTCACATGTGTGTGCAATTAATTTTTTCGCAAAAGATTAACAAGTGGAATAGATTCAGTATCTTGTATAAAGTTAAATAGTGTGAGATAAGGTGGATCTTGTACATATGCATGCTTAGTGCATATAATTTCTACATGGTATCAGAGCATTGTTGATTGAAGATTGCAATTGTGAAGTGAGTTTGTGCTGGTGGAAAATTCAAACGAGCTACAGAATATTCTTGGTGCAGAAATCGAGTATACATTGAAATGTATTTCAATGGGTTGGTATTGGAGTATGCCCTTGATGGGAGCTCGAATTACATAGCCTGGAAGGACAGGATGGAGGCGGTGCTAGAGGATAATGGGCTAAAGGAGTTCATCGATAGTGATGTTCCTAAGCCGGGATCTAGCAATGTTGCATTACTTGATGCATGGAAAAAGAAGACTGCAAAGACGAGGAGGATTCTGTTGGAAGGTGTGAAGGACCACATTGTGTCCAGCCTTCATGGGAAAGCCACTCCATTCTTAATGTGGAAGGCTTTGACAGACTTGTTTCAAAGTAAAAGTGACCAGAGGAAGTTGATGCTTAAAGACAAGCTCAAAAAAATAAAAATGAAGAAAGGCGATAGTATTCCAAAATACCTCATGAAGTTTTTCCACTGCAAGGATGAGCTGGGAAGTGTGGGGGTTACTGTTGATGAAGAAGACTTGGTGAGCTTGGCTCTCCTTGGGCTTCTGAAGAGTTGGCATCGCTACGAAGACTCTATCAATGGACGGGAGAAACTGCCGGGATGGGAGCAACTTTGGTCGAATCTTGTGCAAGAGGAGATAAGGTGGGGTACTAGGGATGGATCTTCATCAAAGAATTAAGATGAAGAGAATTGCGCTTTGGCTGCCAAAGTAAGGAAAGGGAAGGGGTATAAAAATCCTTCTAAATCTGGTGCGAAAGGCAAGAAGTAGGACTTGTCCAAAGTGAAGTGTTTTCACTGTCACGAGCATGGAAATTTTGCCACTAACTGTCCACAGAAGAAGAAGAATAAGCAGGCTACTGGATCTGCAGTTGGAGAGGCCTTAGCCTCGCAATTTGAGCTGGATTTTTCCTTGATCGAATGCTTGGTTTCAAGCTGCATGGGATCAGTGTGGTATCTTGACAGTGGTGCGTCTTTCCATATGACGAGAGACAAGGAGTTTTTTAGTGACTTGGAGGAGAAGGACCTCCAGATGCATATAGAGATGGGCGATGATGGTCGGTATAGTGCGACTGGCATTGGGACCATTACCTTTGAGAGGGATTCTAGTAATCCATTCTTGTTGAAGAATGTCATGCATGTTCCAGGTCTGAAGAAGAACTTGGTCTCAGTCGCAATGCTGGAAGACAAAGGTTATGATGTTGTTTTCAGTGAGGGAAAATATTTCCTTCAACATAAAACAACGGGTCAAACCAAGAAGATAGGGGTTTGAATTAAGAATCTCTACAAGCTAGAGGTAGATGTTTGCGCTGCAATGGTGGGCAAAGCAGAAGAAGTGGTGAGCCGGGATGAGGACAAATTATGGCACAGGAGATTGGGTCATCTTCACCATGGCGCCTTGAAAATTTTGTAGAAAATTTATACTGGACTTCCCAAGGGTACTCTTGCACAGTTAGATCAGTGCAAAGGATGTACAATGGGTAATTTTGTGAAGACCACCTTTCATGAGAAGGAGAACCGTGCTTTGGTGATCCTGGAGATAATTCACACAGACGTGTGTGGACCATTCTCGGTTGCTTCAACAACAAGACACGGGTATTATGTGATATTTTTTGATGATTATTCTCATAGATGCTGGATATTCTTCATGTAGAAGAAGATTGAAATGTTCTCAAAGTTTTGTGAGTTCAAAGCATTGGTGGATAAGGAGTCGGGGAAGCAGGTGAAAGCTCTACGGAGTGATAATGGTGGTGAATACATCTCGGGAGAATTCAAATACTTCTGTAGCAAAGAAGGAATTCGAAGAGAACTCATAGCGCCTCATAACCCACAGCAGAATGGGGTCACGGAGAGAAATAACAAAATGATCATGGGTGTTGCACGAGCGATGCTGCATGACCAAGGCCTACCAATGCACTTGTGGGCGGAAGCATGCAACACTACGGTTTATGTGCAAAACCATTTTCCTCATAGAGTACTTGGCATGAGTACACCCGAGGAATATTTTACTAGTAAGAAGCCTGACATTTCTCATTTGAAGATTTTTGGCTCACCTGTTTACATTCATGTGACGAAGGATGCTAGGAAGAAGCTGGAGCCAACTGAAGAAGTTGGGATATTTGTGGGGTACACAAAAACACCCCATAACTATCGTGTGTATTTTCCAGACAGTCAAATGACTGTTGTGCGACGGGATATAAAATTCAATGAGGTGAAAGCCATGAATTTGTCACTTGAGAGGGAGCTACACTTTCATGCAGAAGAGGAACTTCTTGTTCGCAAATATGAGCCTCTGGATGTGGATCAGCCACAGGAGGAGATTCATGGAGTGGAGGAGTCCACTCATGCAAAACCAAACATCAAACAAGGCAGGAAGCATACCACAGAAGCTGAGAGACTGAAGCTTGATGCGGCACAAAATGTAGGAGTCCCTACATCACAGCGCAGACAAAGACAGTCACCTTACCGATATACTGGATACATGGCTCTTATGAGAAATTGTATTGTGAAAGAGCCATCTTCTTTTGAAGAAGTAGCGCAAGAGCCCACATGGGTAGATGCCATGGTGGAGGAGTATGACTCCATTGTCAGAAATAGTGCTTGGGGGATTGTTCCAAGGCCAGTGGGAAAATCAGTTGTAGGATCAAGATGGATCTACAAGGTAAAGCAAGCTGCTGATGGGAGCGTCGAGAAGTATAAGGAAATATTTGTTGCCTGGGGCTTCTCATAGATTGAGGGGATTGACTATGAAGAAACCTTTGCACCTGTCGCACGGTATTCTTCCATACGGACCATCCTTGCTCTCTCAGCGCAGATGGGTTGGCACATTCATCAAATGGATGTGAAGACTGTGTTCCTTAATGGGATCATTGAGGAAGAGGTGTACATTGAGCAACCTGAAGGATTTGAGATCTTCAGTAGCGAGTAACATGTGTGCAGGCTCAAAAGAGCCCTGTATGGGCTGAAACAAGCACCCCGTGCTTGGTACACTCGGATCGACAATTATTTCACTGGACTTGGCTTCACCAAGAGTGAGGCAGATGCAAATCTATACCAGATTTTGGTTGAGGGTAAGCTTTTGATCATTGTACTTTATGTTGATGATTTGATACTAACAGGTGATGAGTAGTTGATACACTCATGCAAGGATGATCTTGCAAAGGAGTTTGAGATGAAGGATTTGGGCCTCCATCATTATTTCCTTGGATTGGAAATATGGCAGCGGGAAGCTGAACTGTTTGTGTCTCAAGGCAAGTATGCCCGAGAGATACTGGAGAAGTTTCACATGCAAGGCTACAAGCCTATCTACACTCCTCTTCCAGTAAATTGGAAGAAAGAGGATGCTACATCGATAGAGGTATTGGATGCCACTTTTTATTGACAGTTGGTGGGTTTGCTCATGTATTTAGTCAATACAGGACCGGACATATGCTATGCGGTGAACCAGCTTTCACAAGTGATGGTAAAGCCTACCAAGCTCTTTTGGAAGGCAGGCAAGCATGTCGTGAGATATCTCAGGGGCACATATGAGTATGGTTTATGGTACAGACAGATGGATGAAGTGAAGTTGCATGGCTTCACGGATGCAGATTGGGCAGGAAGCCCAAAAAAAAGAAAGAGCACATCAGGAGGGATTTTCAGTATCGAATCTACCGCAGTTTCTTGGTACAACAGGAAACAAAGATCTATGGCACTCAGTTCAGTGGAAGCAAAATACATGGCAGCAAGTTTAGCTGCATGTGAGGCTATCTGGATGAGGAAGATTCTAGTTGGTTTGTTCGGTTCACATTTAGATCCCACGGTGATTCATTGCGATAATTAGAGTTGCATTAAAATCTCGGTTAATCTTGTGTTTCATGATAGATCTAAACATATTGATATCTAGTATCATCATATTAGAGATTGTGTGTATCGGAAGATCATGTTGCTTCAGTACATTCCCACGGAGGATCAGGATGCAGATATTCTGACAAAGGGGCTCACCAAGAGCAAATTCGAATACCATAGAGGCAGGATCGAGGTGAAGGGTAATCCTTATCTTATTGAGAGGGAGTGTTTAGATTCAACAAGATGATGAGCTTAGTGAAAAGAGTCGCCTTCACTAAGTGGGCCCGCAGGCTATTTTTGGCGCAAGTCTATTTTTAGACATGATGATCATATTTCAGAAGTTGTAGGATGCTATTTGTGGATGGTTGATCAAGTTGGAAAAATGGATAAAATTCTATTTTTAGAATATTGGGCGAAGTCTATTTATAGATCGTCAATCTAAAAATAGATGCATGTCGATTATTATTAGCTCTTAATAATAATCAGACACTAAACAACAACTTATTCTCTCGGAGCACCTCAGTTCAGTGCACATATGTGGCACAACAGCTGACAAAAGGAATTACGCTATTCCTAAGGGTTTACTAGAGCTAATGCATGGAGGACTCAGTTAGAACTCAAGTGGCAGAGTTATGACACAGTTGAGCTAGTTGAATCTAGTCTAAATTATTGATACACTAGTGAGAGTGGAGTGAATTAATTAGTTAATTAATTCACAAATAATAACTCATTAATCAACTGAACAATACAGCAATTAACTACAGTGCATGGAAGTTTCAGTGGAGACCAATGGAGAGATAGGTGAAAGGGAAAGATAGACTATCAAATGTGACTATAGTGATGCATTGATTGCATCACACACTCAGTGGAGATGCCAATGAGGATTGCGCAGTCAAGGATGGAGTAATTCAAATTCATTCAGAGCTATTCTTTAGTAGATATTGCGCAGTGGAGGCAGGCTAGCAGGTGGCAAAGATCGGTGCATGGATTTGCAAGATTAGGCCTGATTAGTGTATGACGATTGTACTGTACTAAGGGTTTGAGATAAGCTTTGTATGTTTGTATGAGATTGTCATATGATCTCGATGTTACATAATATATAGTTGGGGTTTTCAGCTTCATGCTTTCTCGGTTAAAAAAACTATGTTATGTGCGATTGAATATTTTTGTTTATGCTTCACATGTGTGTGCAATTAATTTTTCCGCAAAAGATTAACAAGTGGAATAGATTCAGTATCTTGCATAAAGTTAAATAGTGTGAGATCAAGTGGAACTTGGACATATGCATGCTTAGTGCATATAATTTCTACAAAACTTTTCTTTCAAGTTGTACAGTAACATCATTGTCCCCAACTAGGTAGACTTTGACTAACCGCCAGGTCCAAAGAGAGAGGTGATGGAAACAAATTTAAGGCTTTCAAAAAGGTTTTCAGCGATATGAGCATCATTCCCTAGTTGATCATTGTTTTGGACTGCATCTAACAACATTGTCTCCATGGAAATTGTATCCATTAAGTAATCATCCATACCAACCTCTATTGGATTGCCTCCATTGCCAGCTTGTGAAGAACTACTATTTATGTAGTCATTCCTAATTGGTGAATTTGGACGTAGCGGGAATTGAATCAGTGGTTGATTCAACAATTCTTAGTATTGTTCCTCTCCGAGTTTTTCTCTTAATTCAATCTTCTCTCAATTTTACATTGTTGCGGGGTGCAACGAAAGATGGTAGGTAGGTCACTCATCATCACTAGAATCCTAATAATTTAAAAAATATATATTTGAACATGATTAGTACAAAATATATGATATCAATTAGTAAGCAAGTTGACAATACTGCATGATTAATTGGTTTGACGTTGAAATAATTAAATTAATCAATATACCAAATAATTATAATTATTACCACCATTGTCCCAGGATTGTGGCTAGAAGATGCAATATTGTCACAATTGGCAGGGTGAAGTAGTTGTCCATTTTCATCTACCAAATGCGCCCTGCAATATGCTGCTCTTGATAAGAGCTTCTGACGTTTTGGAGCTGTTTGAATATTTTGTGCATCTGAACTCGATTCTGAATCTGCATGAAACTGCAAATTTGTATACATTATAAATTTCATTAAGTTGTGCATGATTGACATGGATAAAAAACATAAATTCAATTAGATAATGAAAATATAAATAAAATTTGAAGTAAATATTACATCTCGAGATGGATAGGGAGAACTCCGTGATGGACTTTGAGAAATATTATGGAACGAGCTAGATTTTGAAGAATTTTCCAGTCGATATAATTATGATATTTTCTCCCTGCATTTGAGAAAAATCAATAATAAATTTTGGTGTACACACCTAAAAGTAATTTCGGTGCCTTAAAAATGGACTTCTTGTTATCGGTGTTAATGTATAGATGACCACACTGGTGGGTTTTAGTTAATGCACACCAGTGTCATGTTATCAATGGACAAAATAGTGCGGTGCTATTAAGTGATGCACCGGTGACGAATAACCACAAATTAAAAAAGCGCAACTCTATTTTATTTAAGTGAAAAAAAAGTTAAATTAAAAAATGGGCAGCAAAATATTTTTGAAAATCTAATTTCATAAAAGTATTCTTTAAATTCTAAACACTTTTCATTATTTCACTATTTTTGCAAAAAATTTCAGCCAGATATTTTTAGGAGACATACCTGGATCAAGAGAGCATGAGAGCACTATGGAGCAGCGAAATACGTTCGAACAGAAGTACTCAGACAATCAGAATTTCAAACCTCTGGTGATTCAAACCCTGTAGCATAGAATTTCAAACGATCTCGTGATTTAATTTTATTGTATTTTTTTACTTTTTCTACAGTTTTTTTACGCAGTAATTTTTTTTTTCAATTTGTTTTTTATTTTCAGATTATAAAAAATAATAATAATAATAATAATAATAAAATAAAAATAAAAAAATAAAAAAATAAAAAAAATCCATTTTTACCCTAAACCCTTCATTATTTTTGTTTCTTGTTGAGAAAAATACTGAGAGGGGGGGGTGAATCAGTATTTAGGACTGAACAATTTTTCTTTGCTTTTCTCTTAATTCATATGTTACAGTACTGCATCCAATATGTATGTCCAGATATCTTATTATGTCTTTACTTAGAGTATTGCATTAGATAAGCATTAAGCATGAACATAAATAACAGAGAAAACCATCAAACAAAACAACACATATGAACACCAGGATTTAAGGTGGAAACCCAATTCGGGAGAAAACCACCACTGTTGTAATCTCAATCTTCAATATTTATTGTAGAGAAAACTTCTTACAATATATGCTGGTGTAGACTTATACCAGCACGCAGGCTCCCACCTACGGAAGGCTTCAACCTTCTCCCGTTTACCAGCCACCACTGGAAGGGAGCTACAACTACCTCTATGAAGGCTTTGACCCTCAGCACCACTGTGGACCACGTTTCATCAACTTTCATACTGGATCCACCAGTTTCCATATGACATACCTTTCCGGTCACCAGATTTATTTATTTTCTGTATACTCACACCAGTTCCTCATGATTTCGTCTGTCATTCACACCAGAGATTCATCATTATATTCATGGGTGCATCGTAGTTTCATATTTATCAGTTAAGAACAGAGTTCACACATACAGATTTTCTTTTTAGAAATTTTTATTCACCACCCTTATGCACACTTCGTTCTTTATTTTTCTTCTCCTTATATAGTTTTCCCTTTATTAAAACCATGAGTCAAAACCATGAACTGCTAATGGTATTCCTCTTACAGTATTCCTTTTATTTTATCCCACGGAGCTTTTTGATCTCTTTTTCATTTTTATTTATCAATTTGAAGAAATTGATAAGTAAATATATTTACAATTTTGAGCAGAACTTTAGGATTAAAGTTAACCCTTCGCATTTTAACCCTTCCAAATAATATGATAAAACTTTGACCCCGGGCCCACAAATATAGTCAATATCCAATAAAATACTCGCATGGTACCATAGGTAAACTTCGCACAAGTCCAGCGTTCGATCACCGTTAGATTAGCAAGCTTCCATATCAACGACGTATATGCATATCGATCGACCTCTGATACCGATCATTAACGTGCGATGGCCCACCGTACCTGTGTTAATCTTCGCGCACCTTCAACAAATGACGACCATCCGATGACCCCTTCCCAGATCAACGGTGTTCAACGATATCGTTGGGCATCCTGAGTCGAACTATAACGCGCGATGGCACACAGTAAAAAGTGGTTTTGTAGAATCGTACAGGGATGTGTGTTGCTCGTTCTATGGAATCACTCCCCACCTCTTGAATACCGCTTGCCCATTGAAAGCGGTGCGATGAAAACCATAAACCGCCTTCATTGTTCCTCCTTCGTGGTTCCGCCCTTCGCTCAAGGTCTCGTTCATGATTCCAAAGGGTTAGTCTAGGTTTGTGCTATAACTCTGGTCTATCTTTGGCAAGATTTACAATAACCAACGAACAAATGTAGTTCTCTTCCGACGAGATTTCCTTACAAACATTAACTCGTGATAATTCAATGTCATTCCTTAATTATGCTATGATATATATAACATGTCAACCTTCCATTATCCTATCACAGTTCCGCTTCTACCTGTACATTCAAAAACATCATATCTCTGCCACCATTAAGTTCTTCAATGGATACACTAAATGCCTCGAGAGCCCCCTATATATTCAACCAAGTAGTTCCACGACTGCAAATATCAAACTAAGCTAGATCTTCATTACAAGAAGGTCTCATCCTGGAATTCGAATCCTACCACCATGATTCCTCAACAGAGTTTCACTTTTAACTCCATTCGCAGAGACTCATACAGATATTCAGGGGATTCCACACAAGAATTACATCAGTCAATACACATATAATACACATATCCCTAACAATGATTTCATTCTTCTCCGGGCACTGTAGGTATCCTCTGCCCATTATGAAATTGATCACACAGGTCATATATATTCCATATTTACTCATACTTAACACAATTCCACAGTTCTTCATTAACATATACAAATCTTTGCCAATTCCTTTGCCATCAATGACAATATTTCCAACATTTTTGCCATTTCTTCTCTCTGTTTCTAGGATTTAAAAATTAGGACTTTTCATTTTAGATTTATAGGGTTTGTATTGCTATATATAGGCCTATGAAATCCAACCCACGGGACAACTTTCATAGTTGGATCCCAATCCATGTCGGCCCTTGCATGAATTTTTGAAAAACATATTTTTTTTTTATCGATGCGCCTGACGTAACCTAGTGCACTGTGCAAGTACTGTGTGATAAATAATTTTTTTTTTTTAAATCAGTGCGCCATATGTAAAATAGGGCACTCATGCGCTATTTCATTATGGCGCACCATGCACGTGTTGTTTCACAATTTGTTTTTTATTGTGTTAGTCAGTGCACCATGTAACATAAAACGCATCGCACCGAGTCTCCAAGTTGACAGAGAACACCGTATGGCGGTCCCTTGTTTGCGATGTTAATCGGTGCGGTGGTTAACATGTAACGCACCGATGCTCCTTGTTGACATAAAGCACTGTACAATGTATTATATTATTTTTGCGGTGCATTTATAAGACCCCGATGCATCGACGTTGATGCGTACACCATGAATGGCACACCAGTTTCTTGAGAATTTTTTTTACCTAAAAAAATTTGACAATTTATTTATAAAATATATTAATGAATGATATGGTACATGTTTCATATTGATAAATAATGGCTGACAAGAGATCAAGTAACAAAAACACTGATAACACATCAAGAAAAGCAAAAAAGGAAAGTTCTTTGTAAATTCTTTACAAAAAATATTGTTTTTGAACTATATGTAACTTTAACTAATATGTATTTTTTACTGTGTATGATGCAGAGCCACAAAATGACGAAGCTCAATAAGATTATTTATGATCTAGGACCAGAAGAGTGTAAAATCTTTATGGAAAATTTGCAAAAGGATGAATCAGATGAATGAAAAAATACTATCGATCCAATATGAGTTTCTTTTTTTAATTTTCATTAATAATATACTTAAAATTATTAGATAAAGTGTGTCAAACAATCTATTAATTCACATATGTTTAATGTTCTACATGGATCAACAACTCAGAAAATTAATGTTTTTCTAAGAAAAAAAATAGAACATGCAAATGAAAATGAATTGCTCCTTAACTCGTCTGGAGTGGTGCTAAAGGTTAACGAAAGGGGGAAATTTTTTTACAAAAAGATTGAGGGATATAGTGGAACGAATGTATAGACGTTCTTTCCACTTACAATACAAAAATAAATCCAATGATTCCAAGAACCAAATTTAATCTAAACTACAGGAAGAGTTTCCAGAGAATTGTTCAATGATACATGTCAGACTTTTAATAGAAAAAACGTACAACAACAAAAAAGAAGGAATGAAAAAGTAATATTCCTTTAAATGTTTGACTATAATTATTTATAAATATCACTTTTGTTATATTTAATTTTCATATATCAATATAAAAATTAAATAGTTTATTGTTATGTTACATTTTCAGGAATATTATTAAAATCTCAAAAGATGAACAAGTTGATATCAGAAATATGCCAGTAGGAATGTCCAAAAAGGTGTAGAAGGAGATGGTCAAAGAAATGGACAAAATTTCATCACATGAGGAGCCATCTCAACAACAACGTGCTTCAAATGTAATATGTAATCATTGAATTTTTCTACATTAGGTATAATAAATAAACAATTTAGCATTAAATATTTTTTCAAGTATTTTCCAGCAGAAAATAAAAGAAAATGGAACCCATGCAGCACATAAAACAGGACGACAAGGAAGAAAAGGGTTGATATCTAAATTTGTGAGTAATTGTTACTTCCTTATAACAACTTAACTAGATTTCATTTTTGTATTTTTAAAGTTTTTTCACAAAAATCATCATTGAATGTCTTTAAACAGGTGCTAACATACAAAGAAGAATCATCAGACGAACTGATTGATATTGGGTTAAATATGGGTTGTGAGTATATGTTGGCATATCAGAAATTAATTATGGAATTTGTAAGCATATTTCGATCTTGTTTTACTTAGCTCCGTCTATAATTAATAGAACAAAAAAAATATTTTATAATAAATATATGATTTGTTATGTGGTATAAAACTTGCTACATGGTTTTGAAAGAATGTGTATAGTTCATGAGTCAATTGTTGCTATGGTATGTCATTTCTTTTCGATTTACATTGATGTATATTATTTAATATTGCAACTTTCATTATTCTCACCAATGTATATACACTCATTACAATTTATTTTTATGTTTTTAGATGGAAGGTGAAGAAGAAGAAAGAAATCAACACTGTGAACAAAACATTCCTGAAAATAACCTAAGTCATGGAAGTAGCTCTAACAGTGATAGCAGTTCAAGTGAAGAATGATGATCACTATGTTTGGATATCAAAGCAAGGCGTTGTATTTTTTGAAATACTTGTCTGTGAAATCAGACATTTTTTTTAATGTAATGGACATAGTGTCCCAATTGAAAGACAAAGGGATAACAATAATTGTCCCATTTTGTATGACAAAGACTGTCTTATATATATATATATATATATATATATATATATATATATATATATATATATATATATATATATATATATGTTTTAATTTATTTTATTGCGTTCTCCATTGTCACTGTGAAATGATTAAATTTATGAATGATTAAATATTATAATGAAGAGATGTGAAATTTGATGATATGATATAACAAATTAATCCAAACATCACATTCAAATGCACTAATAAAAATTTAACTCATATGAATACTGTTATAAGATATGTATCATCTTTTGATGAACAATGAATTTAAAAAATGATAATAATTATGATATGATATAACAAATCAATCCAAACATCACATTCAAAATCATTAATAAGAATTTAATTAATATCAATGCTGTTATAAGATGTGTCGACTTTTGATGAACAATGAATTTTAAAAAATCACAATAATTGCACTGTCACAGGTTGATGTTTCTAAAAAATAAAAAATGAACACTGGTGTGTGTCAGTTACTGTACATAGGTGCATTTTTATAATATAGCGCACCAATGTGTTTCTATGACCTATAGGCACTGTACAAATACTAAATTCCAATTCTACATCTCAGTGAATTTGTGCGATATTGTGCATCGGTGTGTTTATGTGAGGCTACGAACCAGTGCATTTGTACGACCTATGGGCACCGCAGAAATACCAATACCAATTATAAATCTCGGTGCATTTGTGTGATACTGAGCACCGTTGATTTTGATGTGACACTATAAACCGATGCATTTGTACGACCTATGGGCACCGCACAAATACCAATACGAATTAGAACAAGTGGTGCGTTTTTCTGATACTGCGCACCGGTGAATTTCTATAAGTCTACGTACCGGTGCATTGAGACGACCACAAATCCCAAGACCAATTAGAATGACCCCGTGTGTTGTATCACCAACATTGTGCCCAATGCGGTTTTATACTTTGACAGCCCGGTGCATGTACCTTCGACCAGCCTGGGCCACCTTCTCGATGACACACACCGGTGTGTTGACACTTTCGTAGTTCACCAATGAAAAAAACATCTGTAATAACCTCTGGTCACCTAGTTTTTTTTAGTTGTGTTTAAATTCCATTAAAAGCTCTGCCAAAACATCCGTAACCATAAACGGTTTTTGTAGAAAATGATTTTTTGACAATTTTGGCCAATTTTATAACACCAAAAATCTCCTTTATAACCTCCGCTAGAGGGTCTTTTCCTTGTAGTGTTCAATTCGAGAGATGATCTACGAAAAGGGACATTATGGAGTTTTATTTTCCGTTTCTTTTTCAAACTCCCTAAATGTGAAAAAGGCACTGAGTTCCCCTTCTGTTAGACTTGTTAAAAATTAAACGACGAAAGACTTGTCACCATGATGAGGCTAAGTTCTTCCTTCCTAGGGCTCTTTAAAATTACTAAGATGGATTCATTCAAAGAATGAACTTATACACTCAACATATGCTAACCTCTCCATGTTGGATATCAAAAATAAAGAGGTACTCGTTAGTAATAACAGGGGGAAATTGAAAGTGAACATCCTATGTGTGTTTTGGGCAGTTTGTCACTCTTGAACATAACACTCATCTGCAGTTCATGTCGGGTTTGGGATATCCTTCATTCATCACTTTGCCTTCGTGGGTTTGGGAAATCTGTTTGCCTCTCATTCGATTACCATTTTTTCAACATGACTTTATTTGAGTCAAATGCTGCCACACTCCAGACTCGTGTCGCCAATATGTTCAAGACAAGTCCTTTTTGTTATAGTAAAATGTCCTATGCTTATTTGACCTCCTCCGTTACAATCATGAATCACTCCTATCATATTGAGATATATGTTGTTTTGTGTCGATGATGTGGGAATCATTATGGCCCTCCTTCGATGAATCACTTCCTGTCGACTTCAAGTCATTATCCAGGAAGGTGGTTTAGAAACTTCTTTTCACTACCTTGGAGCTTGCATGCCTCAATGGAAATTTCTTTGTATTCGACGACAGGTTTGCTTCATTGGAAATTGATCGAATGATTCTGTAATTTTTTGACTTCAACACATTTATTCACACTTGTAGATTGTGTAGTTGTACCTTGAGGGCCATTTTCATTATTGGTGGTTTCTCTCATGCCCGTTAATGGTTTTGATTATTGGGTGGTAATTAGGTGGTTTCTACCATGTTCGACATCAACACATATATTCGTATGGCTAGATTTGTACATTGGGTTGATTGAGAGCGCGGTGAAGACCCTGGATCACATCTGATTCTAATCCGGGCTGCGGGGAGTTATTGAGTATTCATGACTGTATACATGATCCTCTCTATACGGATTGTTATGTACATGACACAGATCCATTTCTATGATATCCTTAGACGGATGGATGTGACCATGTCATGGGTTCATGTATTATTTTATGCCTATTGCAGAGTTACGTGGTTAGGCATATTCATACAAGAGATGTCATATATTGTATTATGTTTGATTTGGCAGGTTTCCTGGTAGTTGGATCTAAGTTCTTTTCCTTGGTTCATAAAGCATTTCATCCGTCGCTCCCTGTTCTGCCTTCATGCTTTAGGGGGCATTTGTTACCCAATAATTTTTCACCATGCTCACTTCCCATCCCTGATCTTGAAATGCCCCGTGACGGACCTTGTGCAATGTTTCCACCATGGAAAAATATGTAAAGACATTCCCTGAAGACTCAAAGAAAACTTCCTTGGAATATTACTGAAGGAACTAGGTCAAAACCCTAGTTTTCTAGGTCAATGCATTTTCTAATGGCCTACCCGTGCTGATGGCAGGTTTACAGTTCTGGCTTAGCACTGTCAATGCCCTTATTTCTAGGAAAACTGCGTTGATCCCTTTCTGGTCATGTTTCCTCAAATGGAGGAGAAGCTTCGACCTCTAGAAGTTATAGGGCGGCGATTTGGTTGTTAAACATTGGTGATAGGGTTGAGCTCTCTGATTTTAGAGATTTGATCTCATCCATGAGGGTTTATCTCTTAGAAAGTGGACCTTCCTCCTCCTTTCATGGGCTACCAACCTCTTCTCCCTTCCTATAAATTGATCCCCATCTTTCCACTACTAGTTTTTCATTGTTGGGCTAGTCTAAACTCTCGTTCCCTTTACATTCTTGCATTGTGATAACACCTAAGCTGTTCAGGAGAAGTAATGCTTTAGATCTTTGGTGAAGGAATCCAATTTTCACCAAAGGGAGGCCTCCAACATCAAGGCTTGGATTGTAATCTCTCTCTTTTATATTCACTAATAAAACATTTGATGTTTTCTTTCTATGTTTGTCTAATCATTTGTGCAAATATTATGGTACTCCTTGATCTGCTAGATAACTAATGTTTAATGATTATTATGTATTGGATTACATTTTTTATTGCCCCTTGATCATCTACAAGTATTCGTGTGCCACTAGTAGCAAGGAGCGAGCCTAAAAGGATCGTGGATGAAGGCCACCATCAACGAGTTCAAACATAGCATCAGGAAAAGGTACCTCTATCTCCTTTCTTGTAACATTTTCATATTAGCTAAGAAATATTTGCATTAGAAAGTATCTAAAGTTGCTAGACCCACTCTAGGGCTAGAGAGATTGCCTCTATATGCAGAGGGGATTTATCTTCACAACACTAACGTTTTAATTCACCTCTTTGCTCACACATGCTCATTCTTGCAGGTCACTCTATGTCCTCTAACTTCAAATGGTCCACCATGTGGCACCTTTGGTTGGAAATCCAACCCATCTTGTTCTCTCTGTTGAACAAATGCTCCATGCCACCTCATCCTCCTCTTCTACCTCTCCCTTTTCATCATTGCCCCCTGTTGAAAATCAGAATCCAACCTTCCTAGATTCTACCATTACATCTGCAACACCTCTCCCTTTTAAATCACTCTCCCCAACCCGAAAATATTGGTCCATCCAAGGCAGAGTGCTTGAAAAGCACCCGTTCATGAATACACCAATGCACATGGCGCTGGGAAGTCACTAGGGTTTGACCTTATTGACCATGACGATGACAAAATCCATGTATCCGCCTTCAATGACTTGGCAGAATCCCTACATGCTCTCATTCAACTTGGCCAACTATACACAGTTGCAAATGGCACTGTAAAGGTCCCGAACCTTTCCTACAACCATCTAAGATGCTCATTTGAAATCCTCCTCTTCTTTGCATCAATTGTGTCTCAGTTCATCGACAATGATAAAAAAATACCTTCCCATACCTTTCATTTTATGTTGATCATTTCACTCAACCTTACGACTCTCAACTCAATTTTCTAGAAATGAGCATATATGTTACCTTGTGGGGCGAACACTACCATGTCGAAGGCCACACACTCTCCGACCTCCGCATGGCTTGTGTCATTCCCGTGCTTGCAATCATGGGGGGTCGAATCGTCGAGTTCAATGGATAGACTATCAGAGCAGTCCCTACCACTTCTCTACTTATAAATCCAAATATTGCCGAAACATGCCAACTCAAGAAATGGTTTGAAGAAGAAGGCACCAAATCTTCCTCACCCTCGCTCAGCCGAAAATACACCATCATGAGTAAGAGGCCCGTCAATACAAAAACAATTTTCGACAATCTTTCACTTCCCCCAAGTGAAAAAAATTTGTGGATTTCACTCTGTGCTACTGCTACCTCAATTAACATGGATTTCTTATACTTCCTTTCATGCCCCCTTAACATTGATGGGATGCAATGCATGAAAAACGCTTTATGACAAGCTTACAACACATGGAGTTGTTCAAAATGTGATGCCTCCCTCCTCGAGTGTGACTACCACTATGTTCTTCGACTTAAGTTGCACGACGACACTGTTCACCTTGAAAATGTGGTTTCTTTTGACAAATACACAAATGATCTTCTGGGCATATTAGAAAAATATCTTTTCCTCCTCTCAACCGAACCTAGAGATGTCCTAGACATATCTAGCAAGATCAAGGAATGACAATTCCTCTTCACACTTTCTTTCAGGATAGACAGCTTCAACGACATGGAACGCCTATGGCCAACTCTTATGCACGTTGAAGAACTCCCTTGCGCCAATGTGTCCGCTCTCCTCCTGCAGGACCTGCAACCCACTCCTACCCCCCCCCCCAACACAGTTTCTCACTAGCTATAGCCATGCATTTTGCTCTCTCCCTTTCTATTCCCCCTCATTATCCATTGATGCCCATCGTTGACCTTGCAAACAAAATTTCCTTCTAAACCCCTACCTTTCGTTGTTGCCAACTCCTACCCCCCTCCCCTTCACTCTCATTGAACCTTAGTTTCCCTTTTGCATCTTTTGATAACCTCTTCCCTTCACTAATAACTCTTATTTTCCCTAAACTTCGTCTTCGATAGTGCATACTACTTTTGTAATAGTTTTTGTATCTTCATGGGCCCTCTCTTTTTTGTAATAGTTCTCCTTAACATATGGACACCCACTCGTTTCTTTGTTTCCTTGTGTATGTATGTCCATTCACTCTGTTGTAATGGATCTTGTTAATATATGAACATTTTCTCACTTGGATTTCACTTTCCTCCTTCATTGTTTCAACTTCTTTGCAACACACACACATTTCTTGAATGCACATATGAATATGATATGCTTAGTATGGAAAACAATACACAAACTGTTGCTTCTAATTATGTTGAATGCAAAAATGGGTTCCTTTTAGTCTAGCCCATACATGCATATTGTTATTGCTTCCAAAACTAATAGTTTCTATTTCAACATCCCAACACCCAAATCGACGCATCCCATAGTGAATACAATTCGACTTCAAACATCACTCGCAACATGTGTATACTACAATTATTTGTCATGAAAAACATAACACATAAAAATCAAACAATAAAAAGAAAAATCACGAAACAAAAATACAAAGTGCTACATATTGATGCTTGACTCTCCTTTCCTCATAATTCATAAAAACCTATGTTTTTTTACATAACTTTTCTTATTTGCAGTAGTTATGCAAACTACCCCCGAGAAAAGTGTGCAAAAGGAACAATGACGATGCCACTACGTGCTTAACAAGGAAAGAATTAATGCATGTCATCGTCTCCTCTACACCAATCATCAAGCCAACCTTCACTCTCAATCCAACCCAAACCAAACTCCCATTCCTTCCCAAACTCGCCTACTTCCCCTATCATACACCCAACATTTCCCACTTCCCTTTCCATGTCTACTCGCTAACCAAACCTTTTCAAACCCTGCACTTTCTTCGCCTCCCGCCTTCCATGTACAATCACCCCCCACCACATGTGCATTCATTTTTAACTTCCTAAAAATTCCACAATAACCATCTCCATCATGCACATCGTTGCTTTCGTGAAAGGATCGATGCACTTAGTCCCATCGAAGTTTGCTCCACTTGTCATGAAGCTTACACATCCATGAAAACAAAAAAAAAGGAAACATTTTTTGTACATGTTGTGCCTCTGAATGAACAACCCAGCATTTCTCCTCCACAAAAAACATGGACCCAGGCATCCAACCTCGTGTCCTCTCCTACCTGAATTAGGTTGAAGAGATTCTCATTGCCCGTTTCAACCCTGTTCTTCAAGCCACCCATGCACGTGGAGGCCAACTCAAATATTTAGGCCATACTATTAGCTTCCCTCAAGATATCACTAATATAGTCACCTCTCTTCCTCGCATGTTGTTAGAACTAGATATATCTTTTGTAAACAAAACTAGTAATGGCCAAACATCCTATGAATATTTTTCTAGCAAATCACGTGTTCTTGCAGCTTTGCAATTCAAGCTAGCAAACAACCCATACTAAAAAGATGTTCAACTTAACCCACTTGTGCTCTCTACTTTGCTTGTTACACCTACAAACATTTCTAGCATGCTATGAAATATCCACACGAGCTCCCTCACATCGCAGGATGCCCTTTCTAAAACTCATAATTATGAATTTCCCCACCCATGCCCATCTGACCTCCACCCATCCTCCTTTGTTTCAACTCTACCAAATTCTCATTTAGAAATTGATGAAATACTTGCCTACATATAATCCTCTAATTCCACACCCACCCATTCAATTCAATGGCTCGTCATTGGCCTTTCTCCAGTCAATGAATACAACACAAAGGGCCTCTTCTCCATGGCCTTCCCCACACTCTTCCCCATCTGCTCTGCCATGATTAACCAATCAAGAATTGAAAATTTTCATATGCAAGTATACTCTTTGCATCTAATGTGCTACCATGACAATTGTTTTGGCCAACATCCTAGATTAATCTATTACTTGTACAACCTTATCATGTGCCATCACAACCAAGAAAATGCTTCTTTCTTCATTAAAAGTAACCTTGTGAATACCCTTCCGAATTCCACCATTTCGGACCAGATTATGCATTTTGGCTCATCCTTGCGCGGGAACCATTCATTCTAGACCGGGACTAGAGGGGAGCTCAATGACATGATCATTCAACAAGCTACCCCTACCATCTTATTCACACTAAGTGCAATTGATACCAAATGGCATGACTTTCATATGACCATGCCTTCCAACCCTCCAGCCAATGCACATGATCAAGGTGTTAGACTCCTATACCAATAGGTGTCATTTTTCATGATTGTCTTGATTGAACTATGGAATATGTTCAAACCTTTTTCTTGAGCAAAGGTGTTCCATATTCTTGAAAAACCAAAAAATCAAAAAATTTAAAAAATGTAAGGAGGGTATACCCTAAAAGAAAAATCAAAGGGTAAGAAAAATAAATTGGTCAAGAAAATGAAAGAAATGAACCCCAAGCAAAAAATAGACCAAGGAAAGTGTGCAAATCAAAATGCCACTACTATTTCATTTTTGTAATAAAGCAATTGTGTGCAGCTTGTCAAACTTTTGCCACAATTTATGAAGAGTCAAACTGTTTAAACTTGACTCATTCATGTTTCAATTTCATGTTGTAGAATAGAGAATAAATATCTGACCAAACAATTTAATCTTGGTAGATAAGTAGATAGGTAGAGTTAATAAAAGGTGCTCAACAGTTTAATCTGAGCCCTTGGATGTAATAAGTTGAGAATTAGATAGAATTGCCATGTAAAAGAAAAGAAAATTGATAAGGGTTTGCTAGTCCAAATGCACCCTAATAAAGAAGAGAAAAACACTGTTACTGATGAAATAGGTAACCTGACCTCAAAACGGGAACACTAACCCAAAAAGACTCAAAAAACATGAAAAAACACCCCAAAAACAAAAAAAGTGTATTCCAGAACGCACTTGGTTTTATTTGAAGGTCAAATTTCAACATTTTATAAAATTATGATAAAAAAAATTGTTTCTTGAAAAAAGGATTGAAAAAACACCCTCAAAACAAAACCAGTTGATGCTGGAATAACAAAAAAAAAAATTGTGTCATATTTTTTATATTTAAAAAAATAGAAATAACATTTTTTTATTTTAAAATTCAAACATTAAAAAAAACCTAAAATTAAAGAAAAAAATAAATTTAAAAAATAAAAACATTTTAAAGCTTAAAATTTAAAAATAAAAATTTTAATTCAAACATTAAAAAACACCTAAAATTTAAGAAAAAAAAATTAAAAAAAATTAAAGATTAAAATTTCAAAATATATAGAAATAAAAACAAAATAAAAATATTAAATTAAATATTAGATTTTATTAAATTTAAAAAAAATGTTAATATTAAAATAACAAATTAAATTTAAAAAAAAAAAAAAAAAAAAATTTAAATAAAAAGTTAAAAAACTTTAAAAATCAATTAAAATTGAAAAATTGAAAAAAATAAATTAAATAAAACATATTAAATAAAAAACAAATTAATTTGAAAATATTAATTATATATATATATATATATATAATTTTAATTGAAATAAAAAATATATATATAAAAATTTTATGTAATTAAAAAAATAATAATAAAAAAATTAAAAATTAAAAAAAAATATTAAATTCAAATAAATTAAAAAAAAACAAAATTTACTAAATTTTAAAAAAATAAATGAAAAAACTAAACATAAAATTTAATAATAAAAAAAAATATGCAAAAATTAAAATAAAAAATCAATTAAATAAAAAAAAAATACAAAATTTAATAAAAAAATTTAACAAAATTTAGAAAAAAAAATTAAAAACAAAAAAAATTGAATAAAATTAAAAAAAAAACAAAACAAATTAAAACAAATTAAATTTCAAATATAAAAATTAAATTAAAAAAAAAAAATTTTAAATTTTTTGAATTAAAAAAAAAAAAAAAATTAAAAAAAAAATCAAATTAAAAAAAAATTTAAAAATTTAAAAAATTAAAAATAAATAAAAAAATTTGATTTAACTCCCCCCACTGCCTGGCGACCCTCGTGGCGGCCGAGGTCGATTGCTCATGAGGGCGACCCGGAATCGCCCGCGGCGAGTGCTGGCCTGGACCCGCCCTCTGGGCGGCGGGGAGTGCGATTCCCGACCGAGCCCGCCCTCCCCACCCGGAAGGGCCGATTCCGTGAAATCGCCAGTGTCGATTTCGGGAATCGCCCTCCCGCCGCGGGAGGGCGATTCCCGGAATCGGCCTCAGGGCGATTCCCAGAATCGGCCTCCCACCGCGAGAGGGCGATTACTGGAATCGGCCTCCCGCGCCGCGGCAGGGCGATTCCCGAAATCGGCCTCCCGCGCCGCAGTAGGGCGATTCTCGGAATCGGCCTACCGCCTAACGGCCGGCCTCCGCCGCCACCTGGGTGAGAGGCCGATTGGCGGCACCACTACAATCAAAAAATTCTTTTTAATTTTTAATATATATATATTTTTTATTTTTTTTATTTTTATTTTTATTTTTTTCATATTTTTTATTTTAAATTTAAATTGTGTTAATTTTTTTTGTTTTTTTTGTTTTAAAATTTTGTTTTAAAATTTAATATTTTAGATTAATTATTTTTTAAAATTTTATTTTTTATTTTTTATTTTTTATTTTTTAATAAATCTTATAGTTTATTTAGTTTTTCATTTTTAAAATTTATAAATTGTTTCCTTTAAAAAAAAAAAGAGTAAATTTATGGATATTTGTTTTTTTAATTATTTGCACGTGGTTTTTTTCAAAAAAAAAATTGTTCTTTAATGATAATTTTTTTTTTTTTTTCAATTTTTAAATTTTTTTTTTTCAATTTTAAATTTGTTTTTTTTTTCAATTTTAAATTTTTTTTTTTTTGTTTTTTTTTGTTTTTGTTTGTTTGTTTGTTTGTTTGTTGTTTTTTGTTTTTTTTGTTTCGTTTTTTTTTTTTTTTTTTTTAATTTGTGTGTTTTTTTTTTCTTATTATTATTTTTTAATTTAAATTTCTAAATTTAATTTTTGCTTTTTTTTATTTTTTTTTTCATCTAAATTTTAATTTTGTAATTTAAATTATTTTTAAATTTTCTATTTTAATTTTATTATTATTATTTATTTATTTATTTAAATTATATGGTTTTTTTAAATAACTTAGAAAAAAATGTTTTTGATGTTTGTTTTTTTTTTTTTTTTTTTTTTCAAATTTTGTCATTTGTTTTGATATAATTTTTGAATATTTTGTTTTATTTTATTTTTATTTATTTATTTTTGTTTAAATTTTTTATTTTTACGAGTTAATTTTGTTTTTTTTTTACATTTTTATTGGTTTTTTTTTATTGTTTTTATATATATATTTTTATCTAAGGTTTGTGTTTTATTACCAACATGAAAATCACCACTCTAAAAAAAAAGGTTGTTGCTGCATCAATACGTTTCAAAATTAGCATGAAAATCACCGCTCTAAAAAAAATGTTGATGCTGCATCAATACTTTTCAAAATTAGCATGAAAATCACTAACATTTTAAAACAAATATTCATACTTCATAAATAAAAATATTAGAGTGTCAAAAATGTGCACCAAAAAAAAAAATGGTGATTCTGCATCACCACTTTTCAAAATCTGGTGCTTTTTATGCTACCAAAAAAAATTAGGTAACATTGCGGTTACCTATTTCCCTCCAGAAGGACTGCTGAAAATGGTAGAGTAAAGTAGATAGGGTAGGTAGATGGTGTTGCAAAGTTTCATGTGATGAATGATGGTGCTAAATGATTTTAATCCTTTACTTTCATCACTAAGTGCAGAGAACACTACATTGGCAGAATTTCAGAGGAAAGCAAAGTCAAAATCATTAACTTCCCATCTCACTTTTTCCCTAACATTTACTAATTCCCCTTAAGTGCTAAGGAATTAAATATTAGAGGGGCTCAAGGCATTTCCTTGAATTTTGGAGGGACCGGACCCTCGGCCTAATAATCAAAATGACCTAAGTACTTGAAGTTATTTATTATTATACTCATTCACTTTTAATATTTTACTAAGTAAAATTCTATTTTACTTAGGAAAATCCTTCAATATTCCAATACAGAAAAGCCTCAAAATCACTTTTTATTCTAAGTCTAAGTGACAGCAATGCTATTTATTTTGAATTCTCACTTTCTTGGTTATATTTAAGTATTTTGAGTTTACCTTGTCCCTTTGTCATATTAATTCTAATTTATGTATTAACTCCCATAAAAATAACCTTGTCCTATGTATATAACTCCTTTGAATATAATATCCCCAAAAAACCCTCTTACTATAAGTTTTTAGCCAAAGTATTTAACCCACGTGATTAAACAAAAATCCCACATTACAAACCCTTTGGCTAAAATATATCCGTATATATTAAACTCCGCCCCTATGCTTAATGAATTTCATTGGTTTATTACCATATAATAAAAAATATTCGAAAAATGGTTTAAACATATATTTATATGTTTAAAACAAAAAAAAAAACAAATTAACCCATCCCGCGTGCATTACCCCCGACAGTCCATCGTACAAGGGATTTAATTAATCCACATGATTAATTAAATAGCCAAACATCCATCCAATCAGATCACGCCCGAAATAATTAATTAACGTTAATTACGTTGAACTCCCGCTCATTAAATCCCCCGCCGAATTCACGCCCCAATCACCGTCCGATCATTCCATCGAAGATCCACGGCTCTCGTTCATTCTGCCACCCATCCTCCGTCCGAAAGATAACTCGCGAAATCACAGTGGTTTTCGAATAGTGTTGGGGCCACGCATCAGTTAATTTGTGGAATCACTGCCGATTCACATAAAACCACCCTCCTCCAAAGGTGGTGCGGAATAAACCGCTTACCACCGTTCCCCCGTGACTCGCCTCCCGTACGCTGACGTCATCCCATAAATTAATAAAAAAATCCCGTCACCCTGTTGACTTTGCGAATAAAACCAAACAACCCGCGTCTTCTCATTTTTTCCTCCACGGTAAACGACTACACCCTCCATGCAAAGAAGTTCAAAAATCAACTGTCAAGTTCCATTACCTGAATTTTGTTGAAGACCACTGCCAGACCTCTCAAAATCAAATGAAACCTTTTCGACCTCCCCTGCAAACCAAAGCTTTCTTAACAATTTGTTTTGTTTTACAGGTGATCAGAAGATCACACCCTTGGATAAACAGTCTTAATACTAGTCATAAGACTTGTTTACTCCAATATTTTTATCAAATCTATTCAAACAGAGGTTAGAAAGCATAACAGTTAAATAGTATCAGTGGTTAAAGTGTATTAGGTCAAAGTCAGAGTGAAAGTTAAAATGAAGTTACAGAGCAGTCAAAAGTAAAACAGTAAAAGTAATTACAGAGGTAGTAAAATGGTAAAAAGAAATGAAAATAATTTCACCAACATTGAAGTTTGTCTAAAAGTGAAAGTAAAATAGTCAAAAGAACAAAAAAGTGAAAAGATGAAAAACACAACAAGAAGGAATATTTTTGCAGAAATTGCATATTTTAGTCATTGTTTTTCAGACACTATTGTGATCAATCCAAGATAAATTTTGAAAAACTGAAGGAGTTTTATGTTCTTACGATTGCCATCTACAAAAACCTCTCTCACTTTTCTAACAGCTATTATGGTTTTGGAAATATTAAACAATGTTGGAAAGCACTTTTTGCAGAAAATTCCTATTAAGTCATCATTTTGCAGAGAATATTGTGGCAAATAAAAAATACATCTTACAAAACTGAAGGAGGTTTTTGTTCCTACGCAACCCATCTACAAAAACCTATCTCAGTTTTTTCACAGTGATTTCTTACTGAGAGATACATGCACATCTTTAAAGGCTATTTTTCAGACTCTGGAAAACTCTGTTTTACACATATTTTTTCATAGCCTATTGTGCACAGCTGGAGAGGAATTTTGGGAAACTGAAAGAGGTTTATCTTACCAACATATTCATCCACAATAATGTATTTCACTTTTTACATATCGATTACGGATTGAGAAATACAAAGATATCATTGGACCCCAAGTTTGCAGAATTGTTGGAGCAGAATGCACAAAGAAAGGAAGCAGTTAGTGACTTGGATGCCTCATCATCAACTAAGAGTTGGATCAAATTCGAATTTTCCTCTTTGTAATCACCTATCCATATAAAATAGTGCCAAATAGATGCATTAGTTTGAGTGTCATTTACTTAAGTTATATTTATGTAAAATAGTTGGAGAGATTTGTGAACCAAATTTGATATTTTTTTTCAAGATATTTTAGTTTAGAATTTGTATAAATACTCCACTTTTGGAAGTATTTTGGGGGGGATTCTACTACTTGGCTGTGACATTGATGTTTTTGGAATAAAAGTGTTTTGGAGAAATATATTTGTGGCTTGCTGGATGACAATTTGAAGCTCAGGACTTTTTGCAAGATTCATGTGTCGGACTACAGTTCAATAAGTCTTTCTAATCTTATGTCTTAAGTTTTATATCTGTTTATATTATCATCATGTCCATTTCGGAATAATTGACATAAAAGAATAAATCAGAATTTACTTAATTGTACTCTGATTTCAATTGTGATTATTCTAAATGTTTTCCTCTAAATTAGTTATAAGCAATGAATTCTTAATTGCTCTTGCTTCGCTAATTTAAGCATATTGATTACTATAGTAAAGAATTCTTCACTGCTCTTTATTTGTAATCATTCCATTTCTTTCTTTTGAACATGTTGAAATATTCTTGAGTGCCTTTCATCCCTTCAAAACCCATTCCATCCACTTTAATTCCTAAAAATTGTTCTATGTTTGGCTATCTTGCCCTGCAAAGCCATCTTGTGTGTAGAATAGAAATCCAGTAAAGCCATCCTTTGACTCCATAGCCCAATGGCCTGAAAATATTCAACTTTGCCCTTAGTTGGCGAATTCCACCATTTTCAAACAAAATATTGGATTTATAACTAGCCTAAAACTTTCTAAGAACAAAGATAAATTATAAAGAGAGAGCCCTCTCTGGATGCAGATTGGCTAGATTCTGCATCTGAAGGTTGGTTTGTGGTTACCTCGGGTATACTTTCCTTTTCCACAACTTCAAGGAAAACCTGAGTGATAACATAGTGGTGACCATACTGGGGATCTGAATCATTTTATTGTTACTATTGCTTGATTTATAAACTACAGACAGAACCTGAAGATTAGCCAGGTAGCCTTTGAAATGCTTTTGCTCTGCAATTGCATAGTAAATAAATGCTACTTCAGTCAATCTCCGGTCTAGTTTATAGACTGAACTTTAGTTTCAAACATTCAATCAGATTCTCTAGTTCAATAAATCTTTAAGAAAGTTTAAATCTCATATCTAAAACCTCTTAAAGAAATTATAGAAGTTGTTTTGAAAATTTATTAAAAAACAAAATAATCATAAAATACTCAAAGTTTGGTTTCCTGAAGAACTAACTTTTTCTTCAAAATTGTTTTACAGGTTTAGATCTGATCTATGATGGTGGACAGTGATCAGACACACAAAGGTTAAAATCATCCACCTGGCGACTCCAAATCAATTTCACAATCAAGACTCCACCGGAGGAATGAACCTCAAAGGACAATATGGAAAGATCAGGCTTTCAACTTGGATCTTAATCCAAGACATTATGTTCTTTCTCAATAAGAAATTTTTTCAATGTATATTGTATTTTATAGAAGATCTTAGATTAGTTTTTAATTATTTTCCTTTGAAGTTTGTAAGTAATAATTCTCCTAATCTCTTTGAGCAGCTTTCTTATGAATCTAATGATGATCATTTTCCAATTAAGAAGCCTCAAATAATCAAGACTAATCTTGCAATCCCTGTACATATCCCTGTGCCATATAAAGTTCCAGATAGATATAAGCCCCTTATTTTACCTCCTATACTCCATGATTTTCCTAAAAAATACTACAAGTATCTTCCTAGATTTGATGGAGAGAATGGTATCACTACCCAAAAACATATTCAAGGTTTTGAGAATTATTTGGATTTATTTGAGATTGATGAAGATGATGTTAAAATCAGACTTTTTTCTCTTTCTTTGCAAAATAGAATAAAGAGTTGGTTCAAAAATCTGCCTAATGCTAGCATCTCAAATTTCCAATAGTTTATCAAACTTTTCCTTGATAGATGGATAATAAAAGTTAATCATTTTGTGATCATGGAAGAATATAATCAATTAAAAAGACATTCAAATGAAATGATACAACAATTTTCTGACAGATTTAATCAAGTTTATTATTCAATGCCAGAAAATATTAGACCTCCTCATGATTCAGCTCTCTTGCATTATCCAAGTGCCTTTGATTCAAAAATAGAATTTCGGTTAAGAGAAAGAGATCCAAAAACACTTGTACAGATGCAAAATATTACAGTTGATGTGGAAGTTAATCTCCAAATCAAACAGGAAAAGTTGAAAGTAGAAGAAGAGGAAAGTAAAAACATTGCAGAGGTAAAACTCAACCTTTTGGTAACAAAACTAGATGAAAAAACAAAGGAGATCACTATTAAAGATGAAATTTTTCAACATCACCATGAAGAAATAGAAGAGGTTGATAGCCATGAACAAATTCTTGCTGATCCCAATTATCATAGATCAGAAAATGAAATTACAGATCAATATGAGGAAGAGGAATCTGTTGATCTAATGTGTATGTTTGATGACATTCCTTATTTTGATGATTTGCCTAAGTATGATCATTATGATGATAATTATGTTCTCCAAAGTCAAGCTAACTTTACAGAGATATCAGAAGCTAGTTTGGAGGATGAAGAAATGCAGTTTCAGCAGATTGAAGACAGTGATCAGCCAATACAGATCAGCCATGAGAGTGAGGAAGGAAGAGTAGAAAATGTGGAAATAAGTGAAGATTCTTTACCTCTTTGTTTTGCTTCATTTCAGTTCATTAGAGAAAACTATCATGCCATCAATAATCAGCAATCTTTAGGAATTTTGATTGACAACAAAGAAGATAATGAAACTATTGATCAAGATTTTTCAGTTTCACAATTGCAGTTATCAGTTCCCATTGAAATAAATGATCAAATGACACAAGAAAGTTCCATACCACTATTTTTTGAATCATTTCAACTTTTAAAGGAAATGTGGTATAACATATTTAAAGAAAAGAATGGGAAACTTGTTGAAGTTTATGAAGTCCCATGGAATTTTATATGTCATAGGTTCCAGCAATTTTCCCAAGATTTTTAGGATCCAATAGTAGATATGTTGAATATTGAAAGCATTTAAAGCATTCCTCTATTAACTAACTATGATTTTCAGAATCAATATGATAAAGGATTCAACACTCAAACATTACAATCAATAGGAATATCATCACAAATCTTATCTGAAAGTTTACAGGGAGATAAAGATGAAAATAGCATTTCATATTCATGGTATGGAGGCCATCCAGAACAGATTTACAGTTGTTCAGATCAGTTAAACATCAGTGTATATATTTTGGAAGATTCTTTCGTACAGTTTCTAGAGTCAACAAAGGAAATCAAGTGTTTCCTTATCCTCTCATTTGTTGACAAATTTCTAATAGGTAGCAGAAGTACAGTTTTGATAATCAACAAGAAAATGCAACAAAATATATCAAAGTACATAATGCTTGAATGGTTACATTGGCTATTTCATTTTACCTAACTAGAAATTGAACAGTAGATTGAGTAGGTAGATGAGTGCTAATAAGCTCAGGATTTTGAGCATTTTTCTTTTTTAGTTTTCAATTTTCAGCTAGTTTTTCATTAAGTTGGTTTGAAAATTTTTGTGTGTTGTTTTAGTTTTAGATCAGATTTCAGGTTGCAGAAAAAGGACTATATTCAATTCAAGATTTTAAACCACAACAAATTCATGTTTGGGATTGGAACAAGGCAAAAAATTCCTAACTGGGCAACAAAGTTTTAAGTTTTGAGTGGATAGTAACTTACTAGAGTTGAAGCCCGAAGTGAAGGCCCTAAGCTTCAGAAGTTTTACTATAATACATACAATAAAGCTACCAGAAGAAGGAGATTACATGGTTTAGTTTGAAGACATTTTGAGGCAACTGACCTGCTGTTCTTGACTTTTCACAAGGAAAATCCATCCCCAAGTGGAGACAGTGTTAGACTCCTATACCAATAGGTGTCATTTTTCATGATTGTCTTGATTGAACTATGGAATATGTTCAAACCTTTTTCTTGAGCAAAGGTGTTCCATATTCTTGAAAAACCAAAAAATCAAAAAATTTTAAAAATGTAAAGAGGGTATACCCTAAAAGAAAAATCAAAGGGTAAGAAAAATAAATTGGTCAAGAAAATGAAAGAAATGAACCACAAGCAAAAAATAGACCAAGGAAAGTGTGCAAATCCAAATGCCACTACTATTTCATTTTTGTAATAAAGCAATTGTGTGCAGCTTGTCAAACTTTTGCCACAATTTATGAAGAGTCAAATTGTTTAAACTTGACTCATTCATGTTTCAATTTCATGTTGTAGAATAGAGAATAAATATCTGACCAAACAGTTTAATCTTGGCAGATAAGTAGATAGGTAGAGTTAATAAAAGCTGCTCAACAGTTTAATCTGAGCCCTTGGATGTAATAAGTTGAGAATTAGATAGAATTTCCATGTAAAAGAAAAGAAAATTGATAAGGGTTTGCTAGTCCAAATGCACCCTAATAAAGAAGAGAAAATGGTAGTGTAAAGTAGATAGGGTAGGTAGATGGTGTTGCAAAGTTTTATGTGATGAATGATGGTGCTAAATGTACTTAATCTTTTACTTTCATCACTAAGTGCAAAGGCAGAACACTACATTGGCAGAATTTCAAAGGAAAGCAAAGTCAAAATCATTAACTTCCCATCTCACTTTTTCCCTAACATTTACTAATTCTCCTTAAGTGCTAAGGAATTCGAAGATTAAAGGGGCTCAAGGCATTTCCTTGACTTTTGGAGGGACCGGATCCTCGGCCCAATAATTGAAAAGAACCTAAGTACTTGAAATTATACATTATCACATTCATTCATCTTTTTCCTAAGTAAAATCCCATTTTACTTAGGAAAATCCTTCAATATTCCATGAAAAGCCCTCAAAATCACTTTTTATTCTAAGTCTAAGTGATGAAAGTATAATAATGCTATTTACTTTTGAATTCTCACTTTCTTGGTTATATTTAAGTATTTTGAGTTTACCTTGTCCCTTTGTCATATTAATTCTAATTTATGTATTAACTCCCATAAAAATAACCTTGTCCTATGTATATAACTCCTTTGAATATAATATCCCCAAAAAACCCTCTTACTGAAAGTTTTTAGCCAAAGTATTTAACCCACGTGATTAAACAAAAATCCCACATTACAAACCCTTTGGCTAAAATATATCCGTATATATTAAACTCCGCCCCTATGGTTAATGAATTTCATTGGTTTATTACCATATAATAAAAAATATTTGAAAAATGGTTTAAACATATATTTATATGTTTAAAACAAAAAACAAACAAATTAACCCATCCCGCGCGCATTACCTCCGATAGTCCATCGTACAAGGGATTTAATTAATCCACATGATTAATTAAATAGCCAAACATCCATCCAATCAGATCCCGCCCGAAATAATTAATTAACGTTAATTACGTTGAACTCTCGCTCATTAAATCCCCCGCCGAATTCATGCCCCAATCACCGTCCGATCATTCCATCGAAGATCCACGGCTCTCGTTCATTCCGCCACCCATCCTCCATCCGAAAGATAACTCGCGAAATCACAGTGGTTTTCGAATAGTGTTGGGGCCACGCGTCAGTTAATTTGTGGAATCGCTGCCGATTCACATAAAACCACCCTCCTCCAAAGGTGGTGCGGAATAAACCGCTTACCACCGTTCTCCCGTGACTCGCCTCCCGTACGCTAACGTCATCCCATAAATTAATAAAAAATCCCGTCACCCTGTTGACTTTGCGAATAAAACCAAACAACCCACGCCTTCTCATTTTTTCCTCCACAGTAAGCGACTACACCCTCCATGCAAAGAAGTTCAAAAATCAACTGTCAAGTTCCATTAACTGAATTTTGTTGAAGACCATTGCCAGACCTCTCAAAATCAAATGAAACATTTTCGACCTCCCCTGCAAATCAATGCTTTCTTAACAATTTGTTTTGTTTTATAGGTGATCAGAAGATCACATCCTTCGATAAACAGTCTTAATACTAGTCATAAGACTTGTTTACTCCAAGATTTTTATCAAATCTATTCAAACAGAGGTTAGAAAGCATAACAGTTAAAGAGTATCAGTGGTTAAAGTGTATCAGGTCAAAGTCAGAGTGAAAGTTAAAATGAAGTTACAGAGCAGTCAAAGGTAAAACAGTAAAAGTAATTACAGAGGTAGTAAAATGGTAAAAAGAAATGAAAATAATTTCACCAACATTGAATTTTGTCTAAAAGTGAAAGTAAATTAGTCAAAAGAACAAAAAAGTGAAAAGATGAAAAACACAACAAGAAGGAATATTTTTGCAGAAATTGCATATTTTAGTCATTGTTTTGCAGACACTATTGTGATCAATCCAAGATGAATTTTGAAAAACTTAAGGAGGTTTATGTTCTTACGATTTCCATCTACAAAAATCTCTCTCACTTTTCTAACAGCTATTATGGTTTTGGAAATATTAAACAATGTTGGAAAGCACTTTTTGCAGAAAATTCCTATTAAGTCATCATTTTTCAGAGAATATTGTGGCCAATAAAAAATACATCTTACAAAACTGAAGGAGGTTTTTTTTCCTACGAGACCCATCTACAAAAACATATATCCATTTTTTCACAATGATTTCTGACTGAGAGATACATGCACATCTTTAAAGGCTATTTTTCAGACTCTGGAAAACTCTGTTTTACACATATGTTTGCATAGCCTATTGTGCACAGCTGGAGAGGAATTTTGGGAAACTGAAAGAGGTTTATCTTACCAACATATTCATCCACAATAATCTCTTTCACTTTTTACATATCTATTACGGATTGAGAAATACAAAGATATCATTGGACCCCAAGTTTGCAGAATTGTTGGAGCAGAATGCACAAAGAAAGGAAGCAGTTAGTGACTTGGATGCCTCATCATCAACTAAGAGTTGGATCAAATTTGAATTCTCCTCTTTGTAATCACCTATCCATACAAAATAGTGCCAAATAGATGCATTAGTTTGAGTTTCCTTTACTTAAGTTCTATTTATGTAAAATAGTTGGAGAGATTTGTGAACCAAATTTGATATTTTTTTTCAAGATATTTTAGTTTAGAATTTGTATAAATACTCCACTTTTGGAAGTATTTTGGGGGGGATTCTACTACTTGGCTGTGACATTGATGTTTTTGGAATAAAAGTGTTTTGGAGAAATATATTTGTGGCTTGCTGGATGACAATTTGAAGCTCAGGACTTTTTGCAGGATTCATGTGTCGGACTACAGTTCAATAAGTCTTTCTAATCTTATGTCTTAAGTTTTATATCTGTTTATATTATCATCGTGTCCATTTTTGAATAATTGACATAAAATAATAAATCAGAATTTACTTAATTGTACTCTGATTTCAATTGTGATTATTCTAAATGTTTTCCTCTAAATTAGTTATAAGCAACGAATTCTTAATTGCTCTTGCTTCGCTAATTTAAGCATATTGATTACTATAGTAAAGAATTCTTCACTGCTCTTTATTTGTAATCATTCCATTTCTTTCTTTTGAACATGTTGAAAGATTCTTGAGTGCCTTTCATCCCTTCAAAACCCATTCCATCCACTTTAATTCCTAAAAATTGTTCTATGTTTGGCTATCTTGCCCTGCAAAGCCATCTTGTGTGTAGAAGATTAATCCAGTAAAGCCATCCTTTGACTCCATAGCCCAATGGACTGAAAATCTCTAACCTTACCCTTAGTTGGCGGATTCCACCATTTAAACAAAATCAAAACTCTTGGATTTATAACTAGCCTAAAACTTTCTAAGAACAAAGATAAATTATAAAGAGAGAGCCCTCTCTGGATGCAGATTGGCTAGATTCTGCATCTGAAGGTTGGTTTGTGGTTACCTCGGGTATACTTTCCTTTTCCACAACTTCAAGGAAAACCTGAGTGATAACACAAGGAAAACCAGAAGGAGGAGCTGAGAGGTGCAAAGGAACGTCGGAAGGAGGAGCCAAGAATTTGGAAGGCGAATATATTCTTGTGCTACATGTTAGGGTACATAATTAATGTCACCTTATGGGGTGCAAAATTGCACACTAAATGGGAAAATATTTCTAACCTCCAAACCTAAGGAAGCACTCTGGTCGAGTCCCTTTTTTGATATTATTTAATAAAAATTGGCGCATCCTCTATCATTTTCCCACCTTTTTTATTGTCAAAATATGGGCTAACCTGGAAAATAAAACATTTCATATCTTCATGAAAGTCTACCCTCTTCTAAATTGAAGGCTTTGACTTGGTGGAAAATTTGAAACATTGCCTTGAAAATACGTTGGACTTCTCTACAAATTCTCAATGCATGTTATTCGAAGGTAACATGCTACAAGACTCCTTTAAGATGAAATATTACTACGTCTCACGGAACTCTACCATTATTCTAAGCTTGAGGCTACATGATGGAGCTTTGAGTTTCAGAAATCCCAATGGTTTTGAGGCTACATGATGGAGCTTCGAGTTCCAGAAATCCCATTGGTTTTGCCTCATTCAAGGATGCAGTGATAGGTAAGGCTCACAAAATAGTAGATCAACCCTAATTCAACTGGGGACCCTACATCATAGAAAAAATGGAACATATACCAGCTATGGAGGTTAATCTTCCAAAGTTTTAATATGCAAGTTCAATGATTTTTGGCCTAGAGATGACACTTTACACTAGCGGATATTTTATTCCTGGATCCCCAATTGTGACATCTATTTATGTTTGAAACTATTCTTTATTGTTTAGTTTGATACACAGAAATATTTGGAGAATGCCCTGAATTATGGGCCCTAGTTTTTAGGTAGAGATGGGCTCTTGATCACCCCATGGTTCCCAGATTTTGATGCCAAAAATATGGTGATCTCAACTATGTTAGTATGGGCGAGATTACAAAATATCCCCCTCCCATTTGGGCACCACAAGTTCCTAGAGAAAATTGGAAGCATGTTGGGAAAATTGAAAATTTTCATGATGAAAAAAATTACTAGTGCATTTCTTTAAAAAATACAATACATTACATAAGGTCTTACATAATGTTTTAGAACATTGCTAGAAAAGTAATAACATATTCTAAGCACATGTTTTCAAATAAAAAAAACTAAAACAGAATGGTAAAGCTCATTCAATATTCAACAATTATCGTTATTAATACCTCTGGAAAAGTAATAACAAATTATAAGCATGTGTTTTCAAATTTACACAACTAAAATAGAATGGTAAAACTCATTCTATATTCAAAAATCATCACTATTAATTTTAGTATGGAGAATCCTGGATGCAGGTGGTCGGCAAGCTGAATAGGTGGCAAAGGCGGTGGGTTGGCGTGTGGGGTTCTACCACTGCCACCCTCCTTTGCGTCCTGTATGCAATCAATTGCATTAAAGATCCTCTGTCCGGGGCATTTACGCTGCACAATTGCCCATACACCAGCTTGATTAACTGCACTATGGCTTCTCCAGAACGCTTCACTTCGGCTCCATTGCCCTTTCGTTCCTGCTGCTCCTTCGCGGATTCTGAGACCAGCACTAGGACTATCACTGGTCGAAGGTGCTCGCTCTCCTGCTGCATCAATCTCGCTCCTGGGCTGCATATTTCATAAACCTCCCTTTTCTCTCAGAGTTTGGGCTTTAGCACTGAAGAGATTCATACTCATCCGCATTGGCTCTTCAGTTTGGGCACGCCTGACCTGATACACTCTGCTACTCCCAGCACCTTCGAGTTCAACTCTCAGCACCTAACTATCATGCCTTGTTTGCGCCATAGAATGAGGAGCAGGCGCGGCCTGAGCCGTGGTGGTCTCTCTCGACACCCTCCTCCCTCTTCGCCCAACTCCTCTTCTCCGCAGTCTGATTCTATAAGGGGGCGGTATCCTGAGACCCATAGTGGTAGGGGCGCTTCGGATGGCCGTTGGACTGCTCTGCCCGCTCGTAGACTTTCCAATCTCCTCCCGAGTCAGCAACACAGGGCGCAATTTCGCTTCCCCTGTCTGCTCAACATGCCAACGGTCATAGCCACTATCACGATGTGAATGCCAAGCTTTATGACTCTCCTCCGGGGCATTTGGCAACTGATAGGCCCTATTCTCCTTCAACTGCTGTCCAGAAGCGGAATCCGGATGAGGGCTTCTCCTCACTGATTCCCAATTCGAATTCTGTGGAGGATGGCTTCAAGAATGGTGGTACTCTGGCCCCACCTGACGAGAAGATGGAGAACACTATCATTCAGGAAAATCTGGATGCTATTGCTGCTGTGCAGGATGAGGATGCTCCCGATGCTTATGCTTGCCGCATGGTCAAGTCTCCTCCTTCCACTCAAGGTGATTAATGGTCTCTCATCTTACAGGATTGTTTTTGGTTGTTCGCGGTGCCAGGTTCAGTACTGGAAATTATATGCTGTTTCAGTTTAGCTGGTTCTACTTCCACTGTTTTTTTTTGAAAGCCGGTTTCCCCTATATGGGCGGCAGTATGTCATGTATAATTCCGTTCATGTCTACAGATCTGTAGCTTACTGTGGTGGTTTGATATGTTGTGTGAACGGTTTTTTTGTGCTTAAATGTCAGTCCATGCTCCATTGTTGTAACTGCCTCCTGGCACTGTATGCTGATATTTTGAACTTCAGAATTGGCTGCACCAGAATGCTCATCTTGCGAGCCAGAAACTATGAGGCTTTGGCCTCCATGTAACTGTAAATTTTTTGTATATTAATAGATTAAGCGTATTCAGAGAAAAAAAATTTAGTATGGAGAATAATTATTAATTTTAACATGTATATTTTTTGGATAATCATTATTAATTTTAACATGTATATTTTCACCATTTGCAATATGATGAGGAGCTTTGCTAAGAGCTTTTGAAAAAATGTGTGTAGATTTGAGCTTTTGAAAAAAATTGTGTAAATTTGAGCTTTTGAAAAATGTATGTAAATTCATTAAGATGTACTACAATTATGACATTTCGAGTGAACACTTCACTCATAATTTTAAATGATAAGGCCTACACTCTCCCTTGATACCATCTCCACTGATTCAATAGCATTAGTGTTACCTAAAATGTTCCCTATTTCAATAGCATTCTCTGAAATTACCCTCTTACGAATGGCAATTACAACGGAGATCTATTATCTAAAATATTATAATATTTTATAAATACAAAGGGATTAATGTCAATTACAACAAAGATCTATTATCTAAAATATTATAATATTTTATAAATGCAGAGGGATTCGAACGATCTAGCCATCCTAAATAAAAAATGGCGAATTCAACCAAGTTGCCATGAAGAATTATTATTTTTATTTAAAATACATTGTTGATAATATATGCATATAGATTCAAAATGTCCAACCATTTGCCTCAATCAATAATCATAAATAAATACATATATTTGAAATATCCAACCATTCTCTTACAATGGATAATTATTATCGAAAGGTATAACCATTTTCCTAGATCAATAATCATAAATAGTAATCAAAATGAAATTTATGATTATTGATCTAGGAGAATGGTTAGATCTTTCGAATCTATATGCATTTTACTACTATTCCAAGGAAATTTAATCTCTATAAAATAGTAACAAATTCAAGCACGAGTTTTCAAATAAACACAAAAGGAACTGAATGGTAAATCTCATCTTATCATCAACAATCACCATTAAGTTTACATCCTCCACTCTTCATTGAGTCAATGAAGTTAACTGAAATGACCCTCTATGCATTGTCAGTTACAACCAAGAATTATTATCTATCATATCAGGTTGATAATAAAATTCATATCGAACCTGAAGACCTCCTCACTCCTAAATCTATAAGCATAAATTCATGCCATTATAATTACTCCTCACACACTTGAATTAAACAAATTACAAATTCAGAATTGAGCTACTTCCATTCTAGTAAAGAAAGACCTCATCCATCCTAAATCTATAATCATAAATTCATGCCATTAGAATTACTCCTCACATATTTGAATTAAACAAATTAAAAATTCAGAATTAACCTACTTCCCTCCAGCACAAAATTCTAGTAAAGAAAGATGTCTAAATTGAGCTTAACTATGTTTCACTAAAAATTACAGTTTCATAAAATCTCTGAAAATTGTCGTTTGAGGATCTCGAAGGAATACTATCCATCTTTGGAATATCAAATTCAGTATTTATTTGCTTCCCTTCGACACAATTTTTTTCTAAAACACCAAATTCTAATAAAGGAACCTGTCAATTTTGAGCTTCTAACTATGCTTCACTAAAAATTACCTTTTCAGACAATCTCTTAAAACTGTTTTTTAAGAATCTTGAGGGAATATTAGTGGTCTTTGAAATACCAAATTTAGGATTCATCCACTTCTAGCACAAAATTCTACTAAAACACACAGTTTAAGGCATATTCCTAAAAGTGTCTTTCCAGGATCTTGGAGGAATATTATCTATTGTCAAAATATACTACTCAAATTCTTTTAGTTTAATATGCTAACAGACAGTGAAAACTGACGATTTTACCTAGTATACTGCTTTAGCCTTCTTCATGCCCATTTAGTCAAATTTTCATTTTTTTTTTTACAAATTCGTCAAAGATGCTAGCAATTGAAGCTCTCTGGAAGAGTTTATATCTTCTTGTGGACTATAGAAGAGGTCAAGATATTGGAAATTAGGTCAAATATATCGATGTCTAAAATACAGTCTATGCTCAAAGAAACGGATAAAACCAAAAGTGAAATGTTAAAACATGGTTTTTTCATCCCCTAAAATTTCCTATCGAAAATACGCATAACTCTTCCAAATTTTACTATCATCGTTGTCATGAATATTCACATATATCAAATATGCCAAATTTAATCTTCATTGAAATTGATGAGCTTCAGGAAAAACATGGCACTACTGCATTTTTAAAAGTTGTTGAGTGAAAAGTTAAAATATGTGCTTCATCAACTAAAATTTCCTCTTGGAAATAAACATAAATTCTACAGATTTTGCTGCCATCTATGTTATGAATGTCTGCATATATAAAAAATGTGAAGTATAATCTTCATTGAAATTGATGAAATTCAGGAAAAACTTGGCACTTCTACATTTTTGGCATTGTTGAATTCAGGAAGAGGGGTGGAATTAATGAATAAAGGTGTACATGGATAAAGTTTTGTCCCTCATGGGTTTTTTTAGACATGCTACTTAAGGGAAAATTTTAAGAACTCTTTATAAATCCCACCCAATATTTGAGAAATTCTTCCTAAGGGAGCTTTTAAAAACACAGTAGAAATGATTCCTAATGATTCAGGAAGAGGGGTGGAATTAATGAATAAAGGTGTACACGGATAAATTTTTGTCCCTCATGGGTTTTTTCAGACATGCTACCTAAGGGAAACTTTTAAGAACTCTTTATAAATCCCACCCAATATTTGATAAATGCTTCCTAAGGGAACTTTTAAAAACACGGTAGAGTAATGATTCCTAAAATTCCAATTAAAGGGCTAAAACTTAATCCCATCAGGATGGAAATTTCATGGGCATAGTATTTCTTAAATTCATATTACTTTGCTCAATTTATAACATACATGACCATGATAATGCAACTCTTGCTATGTTCCTTAACCTAGAAAAACCACCACCTAAAACAAAATATTGTAATGATGGAAAAATAAGGAAGATCAATTTAAGTTAATCATTGACTGCCTCTGAAACTCTAATATGTGCAACAAAACATGGCATTATTCTGATATTTTTCCAAAATAGATAAGAAAATTGAACCCGGGACCTGCCAATGTAAAGGGTTTCCCTACCACTGAACAATATGTCCTAGCCCATTCCAAGACGAGCAGACTGACTGGATTCAACATAAGGAGTGGATTGTTATCCACAACACCCTTAGTGGATTTATTATCAAAGTGTGGATATTTATCTCCAACACTCTCCGTTAAGCCACACTTTGGTTCAGGCCTCCTACCTATTTTCAATCAATCTCAATACTTGGATATGATACCATGTTGAGAATAAGATAGCCTGGGAATCAATACCTGGACCTGTCCCATTTAAAAAGGGGCTTTGATTCAAGCTTCCCAGTCACCGCCAATAGACCTCAACGCATGGCTATCATACAATTTTGAAAATTGGACAGGCATTAAGACTTAGTCCTACCCACATTAAAAAGGGGAAAAACTTACCAACAACATTGTAAACAAAAGAATGAAATGTATGGTCTAAGAGAACAAACCGACCATCAATATTGGGGAATGAAGGGTTAAATACCTTAATTCAAATGATATTTGCATCATTGACAAGATAGACTATAACAACCACATGCTGCATAGACATATCGCAAAAGATATTTCATAAGATTTAGATTTGGGAAACTTGCTAACAAAAATCCTTACTCAACATCTATGACAAAATTGTACGAAACCTCAATAGTCCAGTATGGTCTGAACTAGAGATATTTAAAGGGAAAATTTAATATTAATGAAGCTCATTTCAAGGATTAACAGAAGTAAAACTGATTGGACATCATAACGCCCAATCCAAGGTGAATTACAGGTTATATTACGAAATAAGGGAGAAAATTTGGGAATAAATACATAGATCGTGAAAGAGGGAAAAAAATAAAAATAAAAACCCTCCAAGATACCTATTAGAACTTGATAGAATGTGTACAATTTTGGCTTGTTAGGGAACCTGTTGGCACAACTATGGTAATGTTGCAGGAAGAGTAGGAAAGCACGTGGTGCTTATAAATGCTGAGGAAATTCACTTGCCCTGTAATCCTCATACTCAACGGAAACTTCCAGCAAACGCGTCAGAAACTGCATTTCCATTTGATAGAGACCGGTTGTTGAGAAACGTAATAGTAATGTTCATTATGATGGTGTTGTCACTGCATATTTTGTCCGCTGGAATGTTCGCTTCCCCGATGTTTCCCGTCATTTCAAAAAGGTTAAAATAGTTTCCGCATGTCAAAATATAATTGGTTAGAAGGGCGATAATAAATTTTTATGATTGGGTGAGGTTAATAGTGTTTATAGACTCCCTGATCAAATTGGCACAACTGACGTGACCATTGTTACACATTGGAAACAAACTAGACACGCATATCAAGCGTGGCATGTTCACCAAGCTCCTTCGGGCCCAAACCTCTCAGACTATGACAGTTCCTCAACTAATGAAATTCACCCCCCCCCCCCACCACCACCATAGACATGGATGAATGGAAATTTCTCTCTCAACTTCACCTAGGTAACAACATCCTCCTTGATGAGCTTGATATGCTTGGCCATCGTGACTTTGATGCAAACCATAATCGAGACCACTCTCTTATCTCTTCACACTTGCAATAAAAAACCATTCACTTCATCGACTTCAATCACTCCTCCACAACACTCTGCCAAATCCCAACTCCATGTCCACATTCCCTTTCCTCCTTGTCCCCAATCCAAACCATAACATTCAATATAATTTTCTCCCACTTCTACAACACTGCCTCCAACACACTTTTAAGAATGATCATCCAAGGCATTGTTGGCATCGAAAATTCTTTCCTAATTTAATGCCTCAAAAATTCCTTCCTATCCAACTCGGCCAATGAAGAAAACCCCCTCCTTTTTCTTGCTCCAACCAGTGTTGCAGCATTCCACATAAATTCCCTAATGATACACTCTGCTCTTTGCATCCCTATTTCCTCTATGAAACCTTTAGAAGGTCAATCCCTATTGAACCTTCAAGACAACTGCGGTATGTAAAATACTTTATAATTAACGAAATGAGCTTCATTGGTCCCAAATTGCTTGCTCAAATTGATGATCGTTTGCGAGAGGTGTTTCCATCCAATAGAAACAATCCATTTGGTGGTCGTTCTATAATCCTTGTGGGGGACCTCAACAAACTTCCACCTATCAAATACACAGCAATGTATGTGGGCACTTCTCGTGGGAATGCTATTTGGAAGAGCTTCGATACAGTTGTGAAGCTTCGATAGTATTTCACCAACAACCTAGGAAAAAATCTTGAGAAGATTTCATTTTGCCAACTCCTCTCCAACCTTCTCAATGCAACACCCACATTGGATGATTGGAAGCTTCTTATGACACGTTCGAAATCCAAACTTCCTGAAGACAAGCTCCAACCATTCTCCAATTCTATGCACCTCTATGCAAAAAATGAGTTTGTTGCACTACACAATAAATTCATGCTAAAAAACTGAACCTACCAGTTGCATGTTGCTATGCTGCCCAACGGAAACAACTTCCCACCAACAACCTGGAAGATGATCAACTAGCTACAAAATTAATCCTCTACATTGGGCAACGTGTAATTCTTACAATAAACTTGTGGGTTGAGGCTAGCCTTGTTAATGGTTCACTTAGAAATGTTGTTTCTCTCGTATATGCACTTGGTTCTAAACCCTCGGAGCTCCCATCATTTGTTTTTATTGATTTTATTCACTACAAAGTTCCACCATGGGATGCCTCGAATCCAAATTATGTGCCAATCCCCCCCATAACAAGGAGTTCTTGAACACAAGTTCCCCTTCACATGGCATGAGGCCTAACAATCCATAAATCACAAGGAATGACACTAGATAAGGAAACAATCAACATTGGCAACATTGATCTCCAAGGGCTAACTTCCACAGCTGTATCAAGAGTTAGATCATTGAATGACCTTTTCATCTCCCCATGTTTCTCATTCACATGTCATTCACGCATGCAAGAAAATCCTTCGTCATACACAAGAAAAAAGAAGAAAAATACCTTGCCTCCAAATCTATTAATCAAACTCCTTGAAGACCTTCTCTTGTTGGCACCTTTCCTTCATTTGCATTTCACTTGTACATCTTCCATCTTCTCTCTCATCTTAACACCTTGCAATTATTTTTCTTTTACCTATTCTATTTATAATATACTTTCACTTCGAAATGGTTTCTACTATTTTTTGTTATGTGATTTTCCTTTCAATTAGTTAATTTATACATGTTCACTTACATGCTTTCCCTTTTCTTGCACAAACATTGTTGGTGAGGAAAAATGTCTCTTAGGCAAGACCTAGGTTCGGATTAGAGGCCAACAAGGATTTCCGCTGTAGTCTAGCACCACACCGGAATTTTCACCCTGCTTCGAGGAGCAGAGAGTCTCACCCGAGGCATGTCGTGACCTTACTAAGGTTGGGAGTAGATTGATATCAGTCTAGAAAATTAGATATGTATGAAACAAAACTATCTCAGAGCTTAAGAAAATGCAACATTACATGGGTGATATCCCTTAGAAGCACATTCAGAAAGACAATCAATAAAATTTTTAAATACTACCACACTAATCAATCTGAACTACAACATATTTTGTGAGCATCAAACTCTTATCATATTATAATTCACTTATCAGTAACAGACTATTACAATGCTCCTAAACATGAACTTTAATCGAACAGATTACAAAGAGGTCCTAGCCCATAGATTAGAACAGAGAGATAAAGAGAGATAGATAATGAAACAACATGAACAGAGCTCTCCTACGGCTCCTGTTCCCTGATTCCTCCTATGCCAACCTCCTTTCTCCGCTGGTCGGCTGCCTATTTGTTCCGCTGCCAGCGCAACTGATAGTTCTTCCTTTCTTCTCGCTTAGCTATCTTTTGCTTCTCTCTGTTCATCGGGAGTTCTACTGCTTGTCTTCTGCCACGTTCTTCTACCATCTGTGCTTGCTCCCGCAACAGTCGTGCCACCTGTTCTTTACTCCTTCGCAACCTTGATAGCTCTCTGCCTACCGTAGTTGCATCCCGCCACGTACTATCCGTAACTAAAAACTATTTTATTTCAAAACAAGGGCCCGAACAAGCCCCAACCACATTCTATTGACTCGCCCCGAGTCAATCGCTTTTCACTGTCTCTATTTCCATTGGTCTGATCGGCACTGTGTTCTGCTCTGCTTGTCCCCTTTCTCCCGACTGTCCAAACAAGGGCCCCAATTCTAGGACCTTTGTTAGAGTTGATGCCTTGAGTTCTTGAAAGGTCGTCATGGCGTGATGCCATCCTTGCATGAGCAAATCAGTTTGTGTTGTGACTTGCGCGACCACTTCCTCCCCTGAAACAACTGGCAGGCTACCAAAAATGTTATGGATTTTTGTATCGGCCTTGGAGAGCATTCATTGCATTGTTTGGGCACTGGTTTTTACCGGCTACCTCAGTTCCCAGAGGACTTGCTTTGTTGCAGTTGAGCTTTCTTCAATCTGTTGTATCTGGACCTCCAGAGCGTTCGCTTGAGCATATAGTTGGTCGATTCTAGTAGGGTCTGTGGCCTCCTAGATCTCCCTCGATACTTGTTGTAGCTGTAATGAAACCAGTTGAGACTTCAGTGTGATCGAGGTCAAACATTCTTGTAGACCCTTCAGTAGGTCATATGCTTCTTTTGCTGCAGTACTCAGAACTTCCTACATTTTTGTCACCTGGCTCTGTCTCTCGGATATCTTCTTTGTGTACACAACTGTTGGGTCTGGCAACGTGGGCTAGGCTGCCAATGCTGCTCTGAGCTCCTCATTTTCCTTATGGAGGTTTGAACATGCCACCTTGATGTGGACCAATCGTTCGACTCTATCATTCTCCTTTATCCCTTTCGGTATTTGGTTGTTGTTGGTCGTTACTGTGGGCCAAATGTCTCGGAATATTCTTGTATTTGTCTCTAGTTGTTCTTGTAGATTACTCTTTTCTGTCCTCAGCTGTTCACGCTCTTCAGTAAGCATGCTGATTTGTAATTTTTGCTTCTCGCATCTTTGCTGGAGCTCCAAGTAAAGCCCTTCTTCTTGATGTGCTACTCTCTAAATAAAATGGTATAGTGGGGTTGTTCCCCATGTCTCCATCCTCTCAGCACCAAAGTTTCTCTGATCTGGCCATCGTGCTTGAAGTGGTTGTCCGCTGGTTATAGATTTTGCTGATTGTGCCTGCGGTGAATGTGGTGGTGTTTGTTGCAGCAGTCGCTTACTAGAGTTGGCCATGTTTAGATCAGGCGGTGTTTCTTGGGCTGTCATATTAGCCTGCTGGAGTGGATTCTGCTCGAGGAGCGAAGCACTTGTTTCTTCCATATAATTTTCTATCTGATTTAGAAGCTCTGTGAACATAGCATGCTGAACCAGGGTTTGGCCAACTAGGGGTACTTCTATGGTACCTGAGTTAACTTCCACCTTGGGGTCCTCGTTTTGTCTTCCTCTGACGATTGGGTTTGATACGATGGTTGATGAAGTGGAGGGTGTGGTAATGGGTGGTTCTTGAATGGTGGATGAGGCGGGGGCCGATGTTTTGTGAATGCGAGGTGGAGATATGTGAATATTTAAGAAATCCAAGGGGTTGATGGGTGGTATCTGCATGGTCACCTAGGGCTCCACTACAGGCTCTTCCCTGATCGGTACTCCTATACTCAAAGTTCACAGTTGATCATCCCCTGTGAGATCAACCACTATAATAGATACTGTGATCTTGGCCTTTCTTGCATTTGGTGCTACTACCGGGGGTTTCACAGCTTTAGTCTTTCTGACCAGCACTGTAGTTGCTAAGAGCGGTGAGCTAAACAGAATGTTGGGTATTGGTGCTATTAGGGAGGCCGTGGTGGAATATGGTTTGGAATGGGATGCCTGAAACTCTGAAAACGTAGGAAATGCAGTGGAATCACTTGTTAACACTTGAAATACTCTATTGAAAGTTTGTACCTTTTTGTTCAACTGCTCAATGATCAGGGATAGCTGCAACTGCGCCATCCTAGTCACCGTCTGCTCTGAAGTCTCTCCCAGCAGTGGGTTTGGCAGCATCCCATCGAAGATATGGGTGTAGACTTTGGTTCTAACCTCCATCGCTACTCTTGGCCATGAAAAGACTTCTGTGTGGAAGGTTGTTTCATAAATCTGGAACTTTAATGGCTTCATTTTGAAAATCGATTCTTGTACGCAAGTTGGCCTGATAAAGGTTTTCTTGTGGGTAACTCCAAACCATATCTGCGCACTATAACCATCCAGAATACTCCTTCGGACTCTTTGTTGACTCATCATGACATCAACCATTTGGTTGTACCATACTCTGAAAGCTTTTGCGTTTACCTCCTTCGTGCTAGGATCCCTAGATACCTTCCAAGGCATGAACTTCATTGCTAATGGTTGTCCTGTTGCTATCTCCATAGGTACTCGAATGCCTGGAAACATCCATTTCCACATTGCTAGTGCCATAATTAAATATCCGTATATGAATCCAGTTTCCCTCTTGTAGTTGTCTTCGCAAGCTTTGAACAACTCGTTCAGAAAAATTGAGCACCAGTTCAGTTGTGACCCCTGGACACAATGCTCCGGAACCAAGATCATATCCAACGTGCATTCTCCTTTTGTATAGTGCCTCATCATTTTACTTGCAATTAAGTACCATGCGAACTTGACCTTTGGTTTGTTGATCAAGTCAATTTTGGCTCCTCCCCCCCCCCCCCCCCCCACCCCCTCTTGGTGTCGTACTTTGTGTAGTAGGCATTATCTCCGGTCTTCTTCACCCTCTTGGATACAGTCTGGAATGTTGTTGAGACATCCCTCCCTTCCTGTGACAGTCCAGTTAACCTGTGGATGTCCTCCACATGAATTGGGATATATTTCCCTATCCCTGGCGAACCATTATGAATTCTGCTCAACAAGAACTTGGTGCATTGCATTGCAGCGCCTGTAACACCGAACACCGGGAGATTTCTTAAGTTCATTATGGTAGACTATTGAATGCCCCAGAACTCAGGTAGGACTCTTGCTACTTGCTGCCCTGCTTCTGTGGCATAATTCTCCATATATACTTGTATTTTTGTTGCTGGAAAATCGAAAGAGTCTGTGAGGTCGGTGTCGATCAATGATGCACTGTCATATTTCCCCACTAGTGACTCCATATTTTGAACTCCGTTATCGAGCTCTTGCTCCACAACTACTGGTGTTGCTCTTGTCATTCTGGCTCTTCTCTAATACACCTATAGAACAACTCCTTCTCTTTTCTCTTGAATTAATTCTTCTACGTGCCTTCTCTACTCTTCTTCTGGTTCTGCTTCTCTTGCTCCATTCAATGTTTATGGTTCTAACTCATATTTTTCCAGCATTCTCGTGCTTCTTTGCATGCGGGTTATGTAATTAACTGGCACGAGTGAGGTTGATGAGACCCCATAACTAATCAATTTCCCCTTTGCCTCGTCCGTGGCTACAATTGTGTGATTATTTACTGGCTGAGGTGGGTTCTGACAATGCTTACTGTGGCTTCGAGATTTGGGCAGACGCGATGGTTGGTGGTTAAGCCTTATTATGGAAAATTTATTACGGTATGGGTGATGCTAATTATGACAATTATTTCCAAATCTTGGTAATATTATGGACTGACATGGGTACTACGCGTAATGATGATGGGTTGATGTTCGACACGCTTTTCTATCTAACGTGGATGACACATTGGACACTACCCTTCCCCAACCACAATTGGTTTCGCTGCGGGCTCCGCAACGCAACTGTACATATTTTTTTTTTTTTGTTAAAGTGGAAATCCTATCCATGCTCTTCTCAGGTGCAAGAGAGTCACTGATGCTATTCTACCCTACTGACTCCTCTCGGTTGCAAGAGTTATTGGAATTGGAAATGAGTACCTTACTCTTGATAAGGTTTCACGCGTGCGACGTTCACCCATCCTTGTAGAACTTGGTCGTCTAGTTGTGCTAACCGAACTACTCCTGAATATTTGAATTCTATCACGTAAAACGACCCTAGCCAATGAATCTGCAATTTCCCTGGGAACTTCTAGTACTTACTATCATAGATTAGAAATTTTCCCCCAACCTGAAAATTCTTGCGCTTGATGTGTCGGTCATGCCAAGATTTTTTTCTATCCTTCTGTACCGTTTGGTGAAACTCCGCCAGAAATCGTTCTTCCTCGAGGCCTTGTAATTCCTACAATCATTCCTTTAGCGAGTCCTCTTTTGATAGTTGGAGTGACATTACGACTAGGAGGCTAGGTATGATGAATTCAGTTGGGACTACTGCTTCTCTCCCGTATACTAGCTAGAATGGTGTTTGGTTGTTCAGTCGCTTTACCATTGTTCGTTATGCCCATAAAGTTGTTGGTATCTGCTCATCCCAGTCATCCTGTTGCGCATTGCATATTTTCTTCAGGCCCTTCTCCAGTATTTTGTTGGATGCTTCTACCATACCGTTGGCTTGCGGGTGATACGGACTGCTTTTATGATGTTGTATCATGAAGCTTTCTAGCAGGGATTTAATGGTGTAATTGATGAAGTGTGTACCCTGGTCACTAGTCAGGCTCTTTGGACAACCGAATCAGCTAATTATATTAGAAAATTATATATATTACAGAGCAATGCGACACATAAAATATGTGAAAAATACAAGCACACAAAACACATAAAACCAGAGAGACACAGATATACGTGGTTCACCCAGGTTGGGCTATGTCCAACCCGAACAGCCAATCCTTCCTTTTTATTATCCAGCAAAATGAAGAGACACAACCTATAGCAGATCCGCTGTAATATCCTCTTTTCTCTCTCACAGTATCCCTATCTGTTTCTCACTCTGAGAATACACATAAAAAATGCACAGTCGCAATACAATACCCTCATACAAAGAGAGGGGTTGCCTCCTAGAGAAAAAAAACCTGAGCTAAACATAACTTCTACCGTCAGATCATCTGCCTAATGAACGGCCTAGATTGACTAGAAATTACTATACTTTTACAAGGAAATTTTACATCTTTTTTTAGCTTCGGGGGCGTTTCCCCTGAAACCCCCCGCCAGGGGGGGGCTCCATAAAGTCACAGCCGCCCCCCCTTGGACCCCCCATGCAGAGTTTAATTATGGGCGGCGTTGCCACCCCATTAAGGTACAGGGGTCCAATGATGAGATACAAAATAAACAATATAATCAAGCTCCACACCCAACAATCTCCCACTTGGAGACTGATTGTAGCAACTCTACCACTGCTTCATTTGCTCGACAATGACTCCTCTTTGGACCTGGCTATTTCTCATCTTCATCGTCATCCTTGAAGACCAATTGAAATTGAGCATAATCTCAGTTTCTCCCTGGTGACAACTTTTGTTAGCATATCTGCAGGATTTTGGCTAGTGTGTATCTTTTCCAGCTTCAACTGTCCATCTTCTAATACTGACCGTATGAAATGGTACTTGAGTTGTATGTGTTTAGTCCTGGAATGAAATGTTGAGTTCTTTGCAAGATGAATGGCACTTTGGCTGTCATTGTATAACGTTCCCATATCATGATCCTTACCCAATTCATCCATAAACCTTTGTAACCAAATCATTTCCTTACTAGCCTCTGTAGCTGCAACATACTCTTCTTCTGTTGTTGAAAGTGCAACAACACTTTGGATTTTTGAAACCCAACTGATAGTCGTTCCACCTATAGTAAATACATACCCTGTAGTGCTCCTCCTATTATCTCTGTCACCTACCATATCTACATCAACATATCCCTGTAGAGCAATGTTTGAACCACCAAAGCATAATGCTTCATTTGTGGTACCTCTCAAATATCTGAGAATCCATTTCACTACCATCCAATGTTCTTTTCCTGGATTGTTCATGTACCTGCTTACAACTCCCACTGCATGTGCAATATCAGGCCTTGTACATACCATTACATACATTAAGCTTCCAACTGCTGATGCATATGGAAATTTAGACATATAATCTATTTCTTCATGGGTCTTGGAGCACATCTCCTTACTAAGTTTGAAATGGCTAGCAAAAGGTGTACTAACTGGTTTTGCATTCTTCATATTAAATCTTTTTAACACCCTTTGTATGTACTCATTCTGAGACAGTGTTAATTTGCGATTTTTCTTGTCTCTGGTTATTCTCATACCAAGGATTTGTTTTGCAGCTCCCAAATCCTTCATTGCAAATGAATTTTCCAATTTTCTTTTGAGCACATTTATTTCCTACATGTTAGACCTTGCAACAAGCATGTCATTTACATACAATAATATTATAATATAGTTGCCATCATTTTTCTTTTTCAAGTAAACACAATGATTAGAGTGACATCTAGTATAACCTTGTTCAGACATGAACTTGTCAAATTTTAGATACCACTACCTTGGAGCCTATTTTAAGCCATACAAGCTCTTCTTTAACCTGCATACTAATTTTTCTTTCCCTTTGACCTCATATCCTTCTGGTTGCTCCATATAGATCTCTTCCTCCAAATCGCCATGGATAAATGTTGTCTTTACATATAACTGTTCAAGATGTAAATCTTCCGCTACTACAAGACTTAAAATAGTTATGATTGAAGTCATCTTAAAAACAGGAGAAAAAATTTCATCAAAATCAATACCTTTCTTCTGTGCAAACCCCTTCACTACAAGTCTAGCTTTGTACCTCTGTTTTCCTCCATCTTCTTCCTTCAGCCTGTAAATCAATTTGTTCTGCAATGTAGTTTTACCTGCAGGAAACCTGACTAAGTCCCAAGTCTGGTTATGCATTAAGGATTCCATCTCTTCTTCCATGGCTAGCTCCCACTTCTTCCTGCTTTCAACCTGCATTGCTTCTTCCTACCATTCAGGTTCACTAGAATCAATCAACAATAAATAATATAATGAAGGAGAGTACCGTTTAGGGGGTCTACTTATCCTGGTAGATCTTCTAACACCACTTTCAGGTGTTTGAGGTGCATGTTGTTGATGTGGCAACTGTTGTTGCTGTGGCTATTGATTATTATTAATTTCAGACACCTTTACTTTTTCTGTGATCTCATGCACCTTGCACGCTCCATGATTGTTCTGTTCATCCTTTCTGACACACCATTTTCTTGTGGTGTTATTGGAACTCTCTTCTCTCTACGTATTCCATTTTCTGAAAAGTACCTATCAAACTCTTTGTTGCAATATTCACCTCCATTGTCTGATCTGAGACACTTCAACTTATTTCCTGTCTCAATTTCAACCAATGTTTTCCATTTCTTGAAAGTATCAAATACATCAGATTTATTTTGAATACAATAAATCCAAGTTTTTCTAGTTGCATCATCAATAAAAGTAACATAATAACGAGAGCCACCAAGAGATGATACATGAGCAGGTCCCCATACATCTGTATGCACAAGCTCTAATTTTTCAATCTTCTTTTCTTTCCCAACTCTGAGAAATCTGACTCTCTTCTGTTTTTCATAAATGCAATTCTCACAGAAATCCAAGTCAACATTCTTCAAACCCGGTGACAAATTTCTTGAGTGAAGAATCTTCATCCCCTTCTCACTCATGTGTCTGAGCCTATGATGCCATAATGCTGCATCTGCTCCTTTGGAAGTTAAGACATTAACAGAGTTAGAAATACCATTGCATAAATACAATGTACCAACCTTTTTGCCTTTTGCTATTACCAGGGCTCCTTCGGTGACCTTCCAAGTTTTATTTGTGAAAGTTGTCACACAACCTTCACCGCCTAACTGCCCTGTTGAAATCAGATTTTTCTTCAGATCTGGAACATGCCTTACCTCCTTTAATAGCCATTGGTTTCCATTCTGTTGTTTTACAATACCCTTACCCATTATAACAATTTTACAGGGTTTATCATCACCCAAACGGACTTATCCAAAATCTCCTTGAACATAGTCATGAAAATATTTTTTATCAGGTGTGGCATGGAAAGAGGCCCATGAATCTACTACCCAGGAATCAGTAACATTTTCGAAAGAAAGAATCAAAGCATCTTGTAACACATCACCTATCACATTTTCTTCATGATTGTTTTCTTGCCATGCGTCTCCTTCTTTTCCATTCCGAGATCTACAGTATTTCTTCAGGTGTCCTTTCTTTCCACATTTCCAGCACACTAACCCCGATCTAGACTTGGATCTACCTTTCCTTGGTTTACTGCGATATCCTGAGCTCTTTCCTCTTTCCATTCTTCTTCCCCTAGAATCTGCACTCAAAGCATTACCCAATGTCTCACCAGAGCTTTTCCGTCGCATTTCCTCGCTAAGGATAGCACCAATAACATCATCAAACTTTAAAGTATTAGATCCAGAGACAAAGTTACTGATGGCCATAACTAAACCATTCCAAATTTCTGGCAATGAGCATAGAAATAAAAGAGCCCTAACTTCATCATCAAAGTTTACTCCTACAGAACTTAACTGATTGGTAACTGTATTAAAATCATTTAAATGGTCTGTAATAGATCCACCTTCCGACATCTTCATATTAAATAAACGTTTCATAAGAAATACCTTATTTGAGGCCAAGGGTTTTTCATATAATTTCGCCAACGCCTTAATCAAACCCTCTGTTGTTTTTTTCTTCGAAATATTGAAGGCTATCGATGTCGCGAGGCATAACCGAACTATTCCGAGTGCCTTTCTATCAAGAATCTCCCATTCTACATTTGTCATAGTCGTTGGCTTCTTCTTTTTTCCGCTCAATGGTAGGTATAGGTCTTTCTGATACAGATAATCTTCCATTTGCATCTTCCACAGCGGGAAGTTTTGGCCGTTAAATTTCTCGACCCTAAACTTACCATCTTCCGCCATTTCTCCCACTTGAACCAGGAACCCTTCTTTCCTACGAGTTTATTAGCCAAATATACCTTCGGCTTCGATACCATTTGTTAGAAAATTATATATATTACAAAGCAATGTGACACATAAAATATGCGGAAAATACAAGCACACAAAACACATAAAAACAGAGAGACAAAGATATACATGGTTCACCCAGTTTGGGCTACATCCACCCCAAACAGCCAGTCCTTCCTTTTTATTATCCAGAAAAATGAAGAGACACAACCTACGGCAGATCCGTTGTAATATCCTCTGTTCTCTCTCACAGTATCCCTATCTGTTTCTCGCTCTGAGAATACACATACAAAATGCACAGCCACAATACAATACCCTCATACAAAGTGAGGGGTTTCCTTCTAGGGCAAAAAACCATAAACTAAACATAACTTCTACCATCATATCATCTACCTAATGAACGGCCCAGATTGACTAGAAATTACTATACATTTACAAGGAAATTTTACATATGTTTTTAGCTTAGGGGGTGTTTCCCTCGGAACCCCCCGCTAGGGGGGGGCTCCATAAATTCACAGCCGCCCCCCCTGGACCCCTTAGGCAGCGTTTAATTACGGGCGGTGTTTCCGCCCCACTAAGGTACAGGGGTCCAATGTTGTGATACAAAATAAACAAGATAATCAGGCTTCACACCCAACAGATTATGTTTTCAAATATGAACCTGGTAGCAGTCTCTGCCATGCAATTTTTTACTGGCAATGCTTCTGCCCGCCTCTTCAAATAGTCTATCGTCGTTATTATGTACCTCGCCTGCGAGTGTCTTGCAGTTGGTGTAATTGGTCCTACAAAATCGACTACCCATTTTTCAAACGGCTGTAGTACTTTTATCAGATGAAGTGGAAGTTCATCTCTGTGGGATGGTCATCCCGTCCGCTGACATATATCACATTTCTTAACAAATTCTTTGATGTCCATATGTACTGGCGGCGACCACAACCCTATTTGTAGTGCCTTTCTTGTCGTCGGTTTGGCTCCCACGTGTCCTCCCGCAACCTCACTATGGCATTCCCATAGTACCGCATCCCTTTCATGGTCCATGACACATCTCCGAAGAATATGGTCCAATCCCATCTTATATAGGTGTTCCGCTATGAGTTGATATTCTGCAGCTCTAACTACCAAGTGTCTTTTTTGGACTGATGTATATTCCTGTGGAAACTGCCCTTTCATGAGGTAGGTTGCTATTTGGTCCAAATATTCTGGGATGGCTTCTACTCTGAAAAGATCAGCGTCTAGTAACTGATCATATAGAGATCCTCCATTTTCTCCATTCTCTAGTCAAGACAGGTGATCAGACCCTACGTTCAATCTTCCAGGCTTTACGATCATCTCAAAAGTGAACTCCTGGAAGAGTAGGAGCCATCTACAGATTCTTCCTTCTAAGACCAGTTTGTTTACCAAATATTTCAAAGCTGAGTGGTCTGTGAAAAATTTAAACGTACCTCCCAACAGGTAGTGGCGGAACTTTTGAAGGGAATACACCATTGCTAATGCCTCCCACTCTGTTGTAGTGTAGTTCCGTTCTGCTGTGGACAATTTCTGACTTGCAAAATATACCGGGTGGTCAACTAAAGTGTCCCCTGGTTGAGCCAAGACTGCTCCAAGTGCAATGCTGGAAGCATCGATGTGCACATGAAATTGTTTTTCCCAATTTGGGTGAACTAATATTGGCGCACTTGCTAGTTTTTCTTTCATGGTATTCAGGGCTGTTCTGCAACTCTCTATCCAGTGAAAATGCTCAGACTTCCGCAACAACTTCTCTAAAGGGGTTGTTATCTTCGCATAATTACAGATAAATCACTAGTAGTAACCTATGTGGCCTAGCAGTGATCTAAGTTGTTTTACAGTTTCTGGTGCCTCCATGTTGACTATCACTACTACTTTGGCTGGGTCCATGCAAACTCCTTGGGTACATACCACGTGTCCTAGCAGTGTTCCAAATGGTACTGCAAAGATACACTTCTTTAGGTTCAACGAGATCTGAAGTTGCCTACACCTATCAAACATTATCCTTAATAACGTTGCATGGTATTTTAATAAGCTGTAGACTATCCAATCCTCCATGTAGACCTCTAAGAACTTGTGGATGTACTCCCAGAAAGTGGCTATCATGATGCGATAAAATACTGCAGGTGCATTTTTCAATCCGATTGGCATCAAATTATATGTGAAAGAGCTCCATTCAGTGGTGAATTTTGTCTTTTTCTTATCTTCCTCTCCTATCCTTACTTGATGGTATCCTGAGAATCCATCGGTGAACGAATACGCCTCATTTCTCGCAACATTATCTAGGAATTCATCACTAAACGGAGTGGGAAATGGGTCATGGATATAGGCATTGTTTAAGCTCCTATAATCGACACGGACTCGAATCTCAGAATTCTCCTTTTTATTCTGTATAACTATAGGACTTACCCACTCTGCTTACTCTACTAGGAATATCAATCCTTCCTTTAACATCTTGTTGATCTCTGCCTTAACTTTTTCCTTCACCCTTGGATTCAGACGATATGGTCTATGTTTCATAGGCCTTGCGTTAGGCTTCAATATTATTCGCATCTCGCCCATATCCCCTTTTATTCCCTTTAGATCTGCTACCGATGAAGGGAACAAGTACTCATATTCCTGTAGCAGACTGTATATCTCCTTAGTTGTCTATTCATCCCATTAATCTCCAATTGTCGCTAGTTTTGGCTTATCTTCTATTCCAACATTTAGTTTCTTGGTTCTTAATGGTAGCAAGTGGATCCCTTCTATCGTCGACTCTTCTTTTATATCCCTCTCCCCTTCCGTCTCTTCAAAATACAGATGCCTGAGATATTCTAGATTATCATCATCCATTTCGCTATTTATCGTTTGACATACTACCTTTTGTATAACGCTTAGGTTCAGAAGCTGCTGCTCATACTCCTTTTGAATTTTTGGGAAGAACAATACTTTTTTTATAGCCTGCAAAGCTTGTGTGATAGGTTTTTTTTTTCCTTCAAACAAGAAACATTGTGTAAATTTATACACAAATTCCCGCCATGTGTTGGTCCCTCTTTTCTTTTCTTCTATTAGGTACCCGGCCTGTGGAATCAAGTCCAAAGAATGGATAAATCAATGTACCCATAGCTCTTCTAGATATCCTGCAGTTCTCCATTGATCCTCACACTCCTTCAGATGGTTTCTGGGGTCTGAGTCCCCTTGGTATTTCTCTTTAAGTTGAGGTCCTTCCTCTTCCTTAAATCTCGTTTTTAATGCTGCCGCAACTCTGCTCCATTGCGACAGTGAGTTGCGGCGGTTACTCCACCATATTGCCGATGTGGACTGTAACGCCATGTCCATTAGTGGTACCATATGTCCTTCTGGTAACTTATCTTCTATTTCTGTTATGAAAATGTTTACATCATTCATATTGGATAAAGTTGGGTAGTCCCTTACCTCAGCCCCGATCCAATTGATTCTTCTGATGTTGGCGCATCTCCTTGTATTTGTCTAATACCCTCCTTGCTACCAATCATCCCAAGCTATTTCTGAGCCTAATTCTGAGCTTTGGATGCTTCTCCAGCTTACAGAGCCGCCTGCTATTGGGTTGATGTAATCTTCCCTTCTTCCTGCGGTCATTTGATAAAGATGGTCCATAAGTTTATCATCTTCTCTGTTATCTACAGCCTCTGTGTATCTTGGACCTTGATATGGGTGGAGTGGTTGAGTGACTCTGACCTCCCCATCCTCAAATATCATTAGTTCTTTTTTTAAATCTATTATTGCATAATTTTCAAAGGCCCAGTCAATTCCCAACAATGCAGGATAAGGATCTTTATCCCCCATGATGTCGATGACCTCAAAGTCCGTATATGTCTTTACTCCTGCAATATCAACTTCAAATTCCTCCAGTCTTCCTATGGGCATAGTGCAGTACTGGCTCACCATCCGAAGTTGGATTGGTGAGTATGTTAATCTTGGCCTTCCTAATGCTTCCCATGTTTTCCTTAGTAAAATATTGACATTGGATCCCAAATCAAGCATGGTGTCTTTAATTTGGAAACCCGCAACCTGGGTGTTCACTCGGAACTCTTTTCCTGTCCTTATTTTATTTCTTTTCACTCTCTGTACATACTTCTGGGTTGCGTCGGGTGATTCCCTTGATCCTGTGTTCTTCTGCACCACTCCTTCCAGGTTCTGCTTTAGCTGCTCCAACATTGGTGCATTGTTAACAATCTTTAGGAATAGATGGAACCATTCTTGAATTATAGTACTTGTATTGGCTTGGTTTCCATTGTTTTCCTGGGTTTGCTATAACTCAATATCTTTGTTTCCCCCCAGTTGGGAAAATGTTTCTACTGCTTCTTGAAAAAATTTCTTCTGTCTTTCTAGTTTGATCAGTGGTTTTGCGGGTGCTGGCCTGATCAATTTTATCGGGTCCACTGTATTTGCATCTTCCCTCGTTATTTTGCCTCCTCGTGTCACTATGGCCACATTTTACATTTTCTGACTCTCCATTATCCTGGGTTCGGTATTTACTAGATTTGTTCCCCTCTCTCTAGTTCTTTCCTCCCATATTTTAATGAGCTTAGGGCAATCTTTTGTTGCTTGCATGTTAACTCGGCACTGGGAACGTTGGGGTCTTCTAGGAAATGGAAATTCCCTAGCTACGTGTCCTTCTTGGTCGCAGTTGTAACATCTTACTAGACCTCTACCCCCTGCTCGGCCTCCTCTCATGCCTCCTCCTCTTCCTCGGGGAGTCTCATTCACTCGGTATGAAGGTCAATCCAATCGTTCCGCCAATGCATCTAAAGTTATACATTGCTCTGTGTTGTGTGTTGTTGAGGCACAGAACTCACAGTATGTGTTATTCGGAATAGTGAAATATTTTTGTAAAATATGGCATAGACAAGGTGGATGACCCATGTTCTTACATATTTCACAATACTCAGTAGTGGTTGGACTTTGTTGCGCGGGGAACCCCGTGTATTGTTGTTGTGGTGGATATATTCCTTGGGTGTTTATTTGCGCAACTCCTCCCATTGGTGGAGCCCCTATGCCCCTGCAGCCGATGCCCCCCCATTATGACCACGCAGTCGAGGACATTCGGTTACCACATGTCCTTACATTAGATAGTGTGTGCACCATACATTCGGTCTTGCTGGCTGCATTGGTTGAATTTCCTTGATTTTCTCTATCAAGCTCGCTATTTGATGTTGCAACCCCATTATAGAGGGGTCATGTGCTGATGTTCCTCCCTTAAACTCTTGTGGATAACCCACCATGGCTTCTATTTTCATTGCTTCCTCCAGTGTGTCCTGCAACGTCTTGATCCTCTGTTGAGTTAATGGAGTTCTTGTAAAGGGTAGCAGAGCTTTGATGAACCAATCCCTCTGATGGTTCGGATTGATTGGATAGTTGAGTTTTCCAATCGCGTCTTTGAATCTTCGCATTAGATCCCAAGCATTCTCTCCTTCCCGCTGCTTTATTTCCCACATTTCTGACAAACCCTGCTGGTCTGTTTGGGGCAGTTTGAACTCCTTAACGAAGTCCCTCTTCACATCTACCATCGTTGGATTCTGATGAGCTTAAAACCACTTTATAAACCAGTGTAGAGCTCTCTCCCTAAGAGTGGTTTGAAATTCTATTAACTTCCCCGCATCTGGTGTCTTCCGTGCCCTCCATATGGCCTTGCAAAGGTACCAGTGTTGTTCTAAATCGTCATTACCCCTCCCAGAGAACTCTGGGTACCGGGTAAGTGATCCCACCATGTTCACTTGAGTAGGCATTACTAAAATGAAGCCGTTGGTTCCTGGTTGTGAAATGGTACCACTAGAAATTCTACTACTAGTGGGTATTACTGTTGGAGACTAAATACTATGCAACTTGCTTAATTCACGCAACTTAAAAAAAAATTCTTATTGGTTGATAAAGCACCAGGGGAAGGTTGGGACTAGAGCTACTTGAACTTTGGGGAATAGGATTACCTTGAGATATGAATGCTGACCCTTCTTGGAACAGTTGCTCCATTGCAATGTCCAACTCCACATCGGACATCTCCTCGAGGCACGCGTCTGCATCTTCTCCATCAAACTTCTTTCCTTTCTCCATCTGGGTTGGGTTCCTATACACCTGAAGAACTTCTTTAACGGTCCCTCCTATATCCTGGGGACCCACCTGACTTTCCGCTTCCTTCGTCATCTGAAGCGCCTCCTCTTTGTCCTTTCTACTACTTTCCTGTCTCTTTAACTCTTTCATCACCCTTTCTCGCCACTTCTCAGCGATCTGCACCCTCCGATGTGCTCGTTGCTCCCTTAGCCTATTATAGGTCTCAACATCCATACCCCTACTCCCCTTTTTCACTATTCTTGTAGCATCTCTCCCTCAGTCCCTTCCCCCAACATCGGAGTTTTACGCTTCCATCTTAGATTTTTGGAACACCATTAGTCCTTCATCTACCATCAAGGCTTTAATCCACAATGGAATCTCCTTCAGCAGCTTCCCCCGTAACCTGGATCTGAATATATCCTCTGCCCTCGAAAAGGACTGGTAGCACTCCGGTGCAAACTCCACTATGTATCTGTCCAAGGTAGATTCCACCCAGAAATCTACAACTTGGGTCAAATCGGTATTTAATCGATGAAGGGCCACCAGATCTCCGTGCACCCACTTGCAACTGACTTTCCATGACTTTTTTTTTGTTACTTTGATCAGGAGCCTTTGCAACTAGTTATAGATTTCTTCTAGGAACTTTCCCCAAAAGATCTCGTAAACGTCACGGGAAGATTCAGAAAATAGAACCAGATCTTTGACCGTTTTCTCCCTTTGTTGTCTCAGCTCAGCTTGCTGAGTGATGAACAGATCTAGGTGGTTATCTCACCAACTTCATATTTCTCTTTCGAAGATTCGAGATACCATGATCTAGCTCCCAAATGAAATTTCGGGTCCCGACAATGGAGCCATTTGTTGGTGAGGAAAAAGGTCTCTTAGGCAAGACCCAGGTTTGGATTAGAGGCCAACAAGGATTTTCGCTATAGTCTAGCACCACGCTGGAATTTTCACCCTGCTTTGAGGAGTAGAGAGTCTCACCCGAGGCGTGCTATGACATTACTAAGGTTGGGAGCATATTGATATCAGTCTAGCAAATTAGATATGTATGAAATATATCTCAGAGCTTAAGCAAACGCAAAATTACATGGGTGATATCCCTTAGAAGCACATTCAAAAATACAATCAATAAATTTTTTAAATACTACCACACTAATCAATCTGGACTACAACATATATTGTGAACATCAAACTATGATCATATTATAATTCACTTATCGGTAACATACTATTACAACGCTCCTCAACATGAGCTTTAACTGAATAGATTACAAAGAGGTCCTAGCCCGTAGATTAGAACACAGAGATATAGAGAGATAGAGAACAGAACAACATGAACAGAGCTCTCCTACTACTCCTGTTCCCTGATTCCTCCTATGCCAACCTCCTTTCTCCGCTGGCCGACTGCCTATTTGTTCTACTGCCAGCGCAACTGACAGTTCTTCCTTTCTTCTCGCTTAGCTGTCTTCTACTTCTCTCTATTCATCAGGAGTTCTACTACTTGTCTCCTACCATGTTCTTCTACCATTTTTGCTTGCTCCTGCAACATCCATGCCACTTGTTCTTCACTCCTTTGCAACCTTGACAGCTCTCTGCCTACCGTGGTTGCATCTCGCCACATATTATCCGCAACTCAAAACTGTTTGATTTCAAAACAAGGGCCCTAACAAACATATGGATAAACAATATGTTTCCCAACTCTACAAATTTTTCCATCAAACACATGAAAAAGAGGCTTCTCTTTTGAATATACAGGCATAGTTCCTATGCCCTCCTACTTTGCCTCTATACCAGTTGTGTCCAACTCTACAACTACTTAAAAGGATTAAATCTTTCATGCATGTCCTCATCCATGTACATGAAATGGATGCAAACAGGCAACTTCGAGCATACCATCTTGATCACATCCCAAACTGGACGTCAATTGGTGTTGTAGATGCCATACAACATCTTGTATTTATGACTAGGAATTCCCCCTGATGGGAAGCCAACAACATGCACTTTGGTTGAAGTACTTCAAATTTTTTTTTTGCCAATCCACTATATGTTTTTGGTTTTAAAGCAAACAATACAGCTTATTTTGTCAAAATTTACTCACTTTAAAATAATGTATACAAAAAAACCTGCCATCCTTGCATGGCCATTCGTGCTACTGTGATGTCCCTGGTTCCTTCTCTATTTGGAAAATGTATTTTTGCAATATTGAACAATATATGTCTTTATGATTTTTAATGTGAAAGTTAGGCAACATTTATAGTGTGCAAGTTCATATGGAGACCCTAGTTCCTTGTTTATTTTCCAAATGTCTTTTCAATATTGAACACAATATGTCTTTATGTTTTTTCATCTGAAATATAACAAAAAAATATAGTGTGGAAGTTAATATGGAACATACCATATTGCCCAACAATTTCCTTATCCAACAATTATTGTGAATTCATTTCCAATGAGCATCTTCTACTGCAAATTTCACTTTAAATGGTAATTCAAAGGGCTTTCTACACATGTCTACTATTTCTCTTATCCACCCATTAATCTGAATGCATGTGAATTGACCATCTTCTATTGTACATTTCACTTTAATTGGTATTTCAAAGGGTTATTTACACATCTGTATTTTTTTTTATAAATTACTGTTGGATGCATTTGCTGCTAACATACCGTTGCATTAATATGCTGAAAATTTGTTGTCTATATTTAATTCTGCAGTCTTTCAAAACACTCTATTTTGCAAGATATACTTTCCTAATTTTCCTTAATATACCTTTGATTTATTTCAAAACACCAATTTTATATATCAATATATCTGGGATTTATTTCAAAACACCAGCTTTATAAAACAATACGCATAATTGCGGACTCAGTGTTGCCCTTTTCATAGATGCATCAAGGTACTTGATATTTTCATCCATACACATAGAAGGTCAATTTGCTAGTTAAGTTTTTTTTATATATTAATATGTATAACTTCTGACTTTCCAAATGTTTTCATAGAAATTAATTGCATTGAAGTTCCATTTCAACTTGTTTCGGGTGGTTTATATAAATGATTTTCGCAAAGCCGAGAACTCTAACGAAGGAAAATGTCAAGAGAAATTGTTCGCCTCGGCTTAAGAAAGGACATTTTTGCAATGTATTACCATGGTTTTTAAGAACAAATTCCTTAAAATTTATATAGAAACACTGTCAACATGACAGAAAGTTGTAAACTTAATATGCTTTGCAAATTATTGCATTATATATGTTTGTATTCTTTTTTTCTGGCAAAGCTAAATCTTCTGCCGATCCATCCAACTTTAACTTTGGGGTATTGTTCTTCCTATTCCAAGGAAATTGTTGTAATTTTCTTTTTCATTACACTATATTTCTTGAAATCAATTATTATTATGAATCTTCTTCTTTAGGTACCAATGAAATATAATCAAGAATAGCCTACATTCTTTGTTATGCCCTTTCTTATCCGCGTAACTACTATGTGCATTCTTGCAGCATTAGACAACTCCTTCGAAGACATGGGCATGTTCGAATTTGATGGTACCTTTTTGAGAAATCCTATATCAAAAGAAAACAGTGACCATAAGGTAGATTGAGCATAGACAATACAATGAATTTCTATAGAGGAGGTAATCACAACAATGTTATATGCACACCCATTGATAGACTGGTTGCTATAATTGACACCATCTACATTCAACATTGTTATCCAATTCTAACGGTAATAATGATTTGTAGAAGGTGTCAACATCAATGTAGAGGAACTTATGGTTTATATTAATGGTAACTTTATTTTTAATATCTCATGCTTATTTATTTCTTGGTTTTTGAAAATGATTCATACATTTAATTACTGAATAATATGATCTACAAAACAATGATAAAAATTGTCACAAAGGTGTGCCCTCTCTATAAAAGTGTAGAGTGCACATATTTTCTTTCGGTCCAAGGTTAGGAGAATATATACTTTCCTCAATATACCATCCTATTTAAGATATGCATGGCCACCTCTGATCTAAAAGTTGTGAAATCTCTTTCTTGAAAGGCCTTTTACTTGCAAATTTCCAAATCTATAATTAGGAAATAATAAGGGATGACTTTTTTAAATCAGTGATGCATTATTGGTTGGTACCATCAATTAAAATTTTTATTTTTTTCAGTTGCCTAGGTTCTTAAGAATTATATTAGTGCTGCATGGAATAGAGCATTGAAGCCACTAGTCTAGGGATCTATAGGTGTTAGTTACTTGCAGAAAGAATTCACTACTTTTTGTGGCTCTTCTTCAGGGGCTACAAGGGAATTTTGGATGCTTTCTAGAAATGTGTGGAGGACGAAAATCCAGCCAACATGTCCACAATCATATCATGGAAATATCAGGCAAGGATAGTCAATCACTATGTCTAACAACACATTACATATGTTTCTTGAAAGTCCTTTTACTTGCAAATTTCCAAATCTATAATTACACAATACTAAGGGATGATTTTTTTAAATCAGTGATGCATTATTGGTTGGTACCATCAATTAAAAATTTTATTTTGTTATGTTACCTAGGTTCTTAACCAACATATCAGTGTTGCACGAAATAGAGCATTGAAGCTACTTTTCCAAGGATCTGCAGGTGTTAGTTACTTGCAACAAGAATTCACTACTTTCTATGGCTCTTCTTCATGGGCTATAAGGTCATTCTGGAAGCTTTCCATAAATTTTTTTTTATGTTATTGTATTCTATCTTCACCCTATCACATGCATATTTTATATGTTTGCTAGGGTATGAAATCTATTCTTGTTATAGCCAGTGAAGGACGCAAAATTCAGCCAGCATGTCCACAATCATATCGTGGCAATATAGGTCAAATAAAATCAGCCATTATGTCTAATAACACACCTCACCCTCCAATCGTAAAAAATACATTGGATATTGATAAGGATCATCTTAAGTTGAAGCTTCAGGTTGTTCTCTCATGGTGGATTCATGTTTCTAAATAACCTGTAGCCAGTTATTTCTAAGTCTATATTGCTTCTTGTCAATGACACAACATAGATTTCATTATATAACGAAACTAGAATAATATCGTATTTTACAACACATGTTTCTTTATCCAAGGCCACATATTCGAAGGGTACTAGACTTTATAGTAGACAGAGTTCCAGTTAATGCAACTCATGCAACTACTCAATGCAGGCAATTTTTAGGCAACAACTGAACATGTTAGACTTTGGTCTTTTCTAATGGACGGTACCTAAGGTCGTATTTTCATAAATTTAACATTGCCATTGTTATCACTAGGCTGGAACAAGTTGGGCTTTGTCAACCATCAACCTAGCACAACTATTTCAAACCAATTTTGATTGGAAGTTAGCCCTTCCAATCTGAGAAGGCTCTCTCAAAAGAACTTATAAACCTCAGATGACTAACTCTAGTTTTCTTTTATGTGATTTTTGCAAGTGGAAGAGTGTATAATATTTACCATTGGGCATGGCGTCAACTAAGGAAATTCAACCTTCAAACAACTGTATTCATGGAAGCTAAGGAAAAATGGCTTAATACATAAACTTTTATAGCATACACAACATATGAAGGAAATTGGAGCATTTGATCATGAATTCCAAGTAATCATACTACCATGAAACTGATAGCAATACACAAAGTGAAGAGATAAAACACATAAGCCAAGGAGAATCTCAGGTTGTAAAACAGTCTGCTGCAAAATATATATTAGTTGATAAATAAAATTTACATAGGTAGCTCTCTCATAACATTCATCCACCCTTTCAAACTGAAAAATTCCCTCATTTATAAGGTGATGTCCCTTTACAACAGTCTGCCACCTTGGCTAGACTTCGATTCCTTGACCTAGATACCTAATTCTAATATAATTACATCACATGGAGAATAAATAGGGATATTTTATGTTTTGATAGAGTTTGTATTCAAACAAGAATTGACCATTAAATAAATCCAACAAAAATCTAACAAATTATGCTTGTCATCTTTATCGAACCAAACAGACTGTTGAGGTGTTGGCTATCTGATGCACTAGAGTTAAGACCTCGTGAGCTTGAGTTGAGATGATGAGTTGTACTGATGAACTGGCATCAATTGTTGACTTGATGAGATGTTAGCCACATGGAAGTTGACCGTTGAGTTTTCCTTTTGAAAAAGTGACATAATAATATGCATGCTCTTATCCTGTGATTTATCCCCTTCTCCACTGTATTGACTGCCCTAAAATCGTTAAAAACACCTAACGCTAAAAAAAACGGAGTACAGGCACTTTGGTAGCGAACTTCCATAGCAAATGACAAAATCAACCCTTTCAATAATCTTTAACTTCTATGACTGTTCCATGGTCTTCCTTGAGGTTAATGAGTCAAATACATGCCTTGAGTCTTCTTTTTTCTGAAATTTTGGCAGATGTTTACCTTCAGGGAAAGCTACAACACTTTTGTAGCAAATTTTTGTCTTTAATCCTGGGAGTTGCTACGAAAGTACCTAGTTTTCTCAGATTTTGCACTTTCTTCCTTATATCACCTCCAACCTTTATAGAAGCCTATACATTCCTGTATAATAACATGAGCCATAATAAAGTAAAAAATGTGTCATCTTACCATATTTTTTTTAGCATCATCAGTAACAATAATAAATTTTAGGCCCCTCTTCAACAACTCAACTTGTACCATTTCCATTTTTGCTTCTAGGTCTTTGACTTGACCCTGCAACCTTCTCCTCTCTACCTGCAACAACATGTTCCCTTTCCATATATGTTTCACCGTTCTGTGTAGAGGAAATGTCCTCTTTACCATATTTCCTAATTTATCTGTGACTTAATTGTAAAAATCCAATTGCTTAGAAATGTCTTTCTTTAATTCCTCAAAAAGCAGTTTTAATTCTATTAACTCATTTCAAGCATCTCTTAGCTATTCCTGCAACATCTCCACTTCACCTTTCTCTTGAACATGCTCTTTACTTTTCCTATTTTTCACAAGTTCCACTTGGGCTAGAGGTAATTATAGTATCTCCCTTTCTGATGACAACTTCTCCATTAATGGTTGCTCAGGAATATTTCCCTTTGACTGAAGCAATATTTTGAATGGATTTCTAGGCTTTAAGATAAAACCTGAATCATCTTAAGAAAATTCTAATTTCTTGGCTCTTTTGTTTTTCTTTTGAGTCTCTATCTCCTTGATTTCAACAAGTTGTTAAATGGGGCTTTCTCCAATTTCAATAGCATCCAATATTTTTGCTAACTTGCCTCTTCCCTCAGTTTGACTTCTAGTAACCCTCCTATGTGTCCTTGTATATATTTTTATTTGACTACTTGTAAAAGTCTTCTCCGCACCATATTATTCTGCACTTGTTAAACCTCCTACTCCATAGGCTGCATCTCTGCCTCATGGTCAACTACAAGTTCTACTTCAGATTGCTTATCTTTCCCTGGAGTAATGGATTTGGATCTTGGTGTCTTCCTAGGAGTGACAACATCAACTTCATAGCCACTTAAAAACATAAATGTAGGCCAACCTCTATTCAATTACTTTAATTCTTAACTACCACAATTTGATAAGAGCATGATGAAAGGTTGAGGTATCATTGGTTTCAGGTGTGGCCTGAACATTATCTATCATTTTACCTAAACTCCTAAACAAATAAAAATGCATATCCAAGGGTTTCTTACCTATAAAGTGTACAAATAATTTGAAGTGGTATCGATATACCATATTGAATCTACCCTCACAGGTGAAATATTTCTGAATCACCATAAGAAACTTGGAAAAATACTCCTTAAGGCATATTCTAGGGATGCCTGAAGCCAGAGCAATGCCTTATGTTCTTCCTTCAACAATTCATCACAATTCTGCAATTTAAACTTCTTTACCTTGAACCATGAATCTCCTGATCTTGGGATCTCAGTGGCTTGCACAATTGTGTTAGGAGACACAGTAAAATTTAACATGCCTACTTTTGACCCTGTGCCTGTAAAATTGATGGCAAAGTCCTTTGAGACTTGTCCATGATATCCCTGCAATTTTTGATAGAATCGGAGGAAACCCACACTATCAAACACTTGGAGAAGGTGGGGTATTCTTCAAGAAGCCTCATGTCCATGGGCTCCTACCTAACAACAAAGCCTCCTTTATATTTCTTATTTTGTGTTGCCATGGATCCAAGATGTATCGAAAATCCCCTTCCTTGACACCTGCAAAAAAAAATTAGGGACAACACACTGACCTTTGACACTAATATAATCTACCTTGAGACAACAAGATAGACTCCAAGTCTAACATACGGATACTAAGACAACCAAAGTAGCTCACAAGGATGAGATAAGAGCGTATTTGAGACAAGAAATCGTAATGAAAACGGGAAAAGGGAATATGATGACTGAGCAACATGCATTTCACAAATGATGGAAAATGAAAATAGGGAGCAATCATGAGCCAATATGCTCTGAAAACCTTTGAACAAACCCATTTTGACACTTTTTACACTTTTCCCTAGCGTTAGCAGAAAAACAGAATTTCATAGCAAACCCTGTGTTCGAGAAGGTAGATTTGCTATGGAATTTTCAGGAACCTTCGTAGAAAATACTTTGTTTTTATAAATGGAATTTTTGTGAAAGTGTGTTGAACTCTCAAATTGCTAATCATGAACAAGTGAGCCTAAGATACATGGAGTTTTTTATTTTCACTTTATGATTACACCCTACTAAAGTTCATAATGACACCACAAACTAATTCTATGACAGAAATAACCTTTGTAGATGTGATTATTTTGAAGAAAAACTTAAAACCCTAACTAACTTAACCAAATTTACTCAAATACAAACCTAAGTGTTATCATGGATAACAGTGGCTCCCATGGGGATGTTGCGCCCCTGTGGTGCAGCAAAGAACCAGCAGCTCTAGTGCCTGACCATTGGGCTGATCCCAATTTGAAAACTACATTCAAAGCCATTCACCAAACTGAAAATAAAACTGTAAACCAACTGGAAACTAACTACTACTGCTACAATATGATATCGAACTGTTGTACAAACTAAAACCAAAAACTGCAAAATGTAGCCTAAAGTTGAAGGAAATGCTTACCCAACAAGATTATTCATGTACCAATAACCCTACTCTAACATCTGAAAATCCACCTGCTTAACTCAAGCAATATGAAACCTCCAGTATAACTAGTCAAAGAGTTGATCCAACAGTTGGGTTTCTTGATTGTTCTTAAGTGGACCACCTATTGGCAACTCAGATAAAAATTGAATCCATAACCTAAATTTATAAATGAAATAAACTCTACCTTCACTGATGACGGGAATATACTTACCAAAGGACCTTGATAATCATGAAAAATCACGTCTTCTAGATGTGGAAAACCATGAGGGTTGAATTCATTCATAATTGATGGCTTCTTTTGCCCTATGTCTTCAATTCCAAGAACATCATCAAATAAAAAGGCAACAATAGATTTGTATTCCCTTTTATGTAAATAAAAAACACCATCCATGCATCCTTGAACATATTCAAACATGACATCTATATTGTGTGTATCAAAACTAATATTTTGCTTATCAAACAAATCAGATATAATCTTTGGTAGTTTTTCTTGAGGATTGTTATCTTTCTTATGGACACTAACAAATCCAATACAAACAACTTTATGCATATCATCTATGTAATTTTGATGATCCCCAAATAGAATAGGTAAAACCTGTATATTCAACCCTTCATGTATCTCGGGTTTACCTAAAAGTGAAACTTCATCACATGTTACCTCATTGTTCAAAATTTTCATGCATGTATTTTCAACAACTTGATCTTGAGGAGTTTCTTCTTAACATAAAATCTCAGAAAAGGAATGGGCTAAAAAACAAATTGAAAGATTTCGCTCATACCTTTGACTGCATATAAATTGACAAGGTTGCAAATCCTCATAAATTTCATGTAATATGACTTGACTGTCCAATTTCTGATCCATTTCATCTTCAACTAAAGAAGAGACATGTTCTTGTTGGAAAATTTCATGATCATCATGACAACTAGCTTGTGAAGAAACTTCATAAAGTGTTTATAATATCTCCTCATCATCCATATATTCTACATCATCATCAATACTTTTAATATATTGAATGAAACCTTTCCAGAGATTACAATAATCTTGAAATAGTGGTGATGCAGGATGAGATTTCCCATAGTCTCCCAAAAATATTCTATGGAAATATTTAAGAGAACCCAAGCTTCTTGATTTCAACCCTTCATACCATACTCTAGCTTTTTCTTCTAGGGTAGCCATAAACATATTCATGAGACAATCCTCAGGAAACTCAACCCCCAGCCTACATACATATATATGGAATTTAACCAAATGCAGATCAACATCATCTTTCTTTTCATCTTTGAACATGGGAAGATGGGTTGACCAATCAACACAAGGCATAGGATTTAGAAAACCATAGATGTGAGACCAACCCATAGGATCATACGTGGCATTTCTTCTTGTAGGATAACTCATCTTGGAACTTCTTCAAGCTACTGATCTTCAAGCAGTGGAGTCACCAAGAAGATTTGATCTTCTGTATCTTTTGAGATTGGAGTCGCCAGAGTAATATCACAACCTTAAAAATAAAACTCTGATTTCTTGTTACCCTCAAGAATCAGCATAAAGAGACCCAAAGATAATCCGGGAAATGGAGCTTTTTGGCTCCCGAAAGACGCACCAAAATGTTATCACCATGCTAGAACAAGTTGGGCTATGTCAACCATCAACCTAGCATAACTATTTCAAACCACTTTTGACTGGAATTTATCCCTTCCAATCTGAGAAAACTCTGAGAGGGTTCTCTCAAAAAGAACTTATAAACTTCAAATGACTCGCTCTGGTTTTCTTTTATGTAATTTTTGCAGGTGGAAGAGTGTTTGATAGCTACCATTTGGCATGGAGTCAGCTAAGAAAATTAAATCTACAAACAATTGTATTCATGGAAGATGAGGCAAATTGGCTTAAAAAATAAACTTTTACAGCATTCACAACATATGAAGGAAATTGGAGCATTTGATCATGAATTCCAAGTAATCATACTACCATGAAACTGATAACAATACACAAAGTGAAGAGATAAAACACATAAGCCAAGGAGAATCTCAGGTTGTAAAACAGTATGCTGCAAAATGTATATTAGATGATAAAGAAAATTACATACGCAGCTCTCTCATAACATTCTTCCACCCTTTCAAACTGACAAATTCCCTCATTTATAGAGTGAGGTCCCTTTACAACAGTCTTCCACCTGGGCTAGACTTCGATGCCTTCACCTAGAGACCTAATTCTAGTAGAATTACATCACATGGATAATTAATAGGGATATTTTTTTGTTTCGATAGAGTTTGTATTCAAACAAGAATCTATGACCATTAAATAAATCCAACAAAAATATAACAAAATATGCTTGTCATCTTTATCGAACCAAACTTATTGTTGATGTGTTGGCTATTTGATGCACTGGAGTTAAGACCTCTTGAGCTTGAGTTGAGATGTATTGATGAGCTAGCATCAATTGTCACCTTGCTGAGTTGTTAGCCACATGGAGGTTGACTGTTGAGTAGTCCTTTTGAAAAAGTGACATAATAATATGCATGTTCTTATCCTTGGATTTATCCCCTTCATCATTGTATTTACTGCCCCAAAATCATCAAAAACTCCTAACGCTAAAAAACAACAAAGTACAGACACTTTGGTAGCGAACTTCCATAGAAAATGCCAAAATCAACCCTTTCAATAATATTTAACTTTTCTGATTGTTCCAGGGTCTTCCTTAAGGTTAATGAGTCAAACACATGCCTTGAGTCTTCTTGTTTCTGAAATTTTGGCAGATGTTTACCTTCATGGAAATCTACAACACTTTCGTAGCAAATTTATGTCTTTAAGCCTGGGATTTGCTACGAAAGTACCTAGTTTCTTGAGATTTTTCACTTTCTTCCTTCTATCACCTCCAAAACATTTATAAAAGCCTATACATGCACATATAGTAGCATAAGAAATAATATAGTAAAAAATGTGTCATCTTACCATATTTATGGAGCATCATCAGTAACAATAATGAATTTTAGGCCCCTCTTCAACAACTCAGCTTGTACCATTTCCATTTGCGCTTCTAGATCTTTGACTTGACCCTGCAACCTTCTCCTCTCTGCCTGCAACCACCTGCTTCTTTTGCATAGATGTTTCATCATTCTGTGTAGAGCCAATGTCCTCTTTAGCATGTTTCCTAATTTATCTGCCACTTCATTGTCAAAATCCAGTTGCTTAGAAATGTCTTTATTTAATTCCTCAAAAAGCAATTTTGATTCTATTACCTCATTTCGAGCATCTCTTAGTTGTTCCTGCAACATCTCCACTTCACCTTTCTCTTGAACATGCTCTTTACCTTTCCTCTTTTTCACAGGTTCCACTTGGGCTGGAGGTAATTCTGGTATCTCCCATTTTGATGGAAACTTCTCCATTAATGGTTGCTCAGGCATCTTTCCCTTTGATTTTTGTGATCTTGTGAATATTTTTCTAGGCTTCAAGATAAAACCTGAATCATATTGAGAAAAGTCTAATTTCTTGGCTCTTTTGTTTTTTATTTTGAGTTTGTGTCTCCTTGATTTCAACAGGCTATAAAATGGGGCTTTCTTCTATTTCAATAGCCTCCAAGATATCTGTTAACTTGCCTCTTCCCTCAGTTTGACTTCTATTAACCCTCATGTGTGCCCTTGTATATTTTTTTTATTTGACTTCTTGTAGAATTCTTCTCCGAAACCACAATCTTCTACACTTGTTCAACCTCCAGCTCCATAGGTTGCATCTCTGCCTCATGGTCAACTAAAGGTTCTGCTTCAGATTGAATGTCTTTCCCTGGAGTAATGGATTTGGATCTTGTTGTCTTCCTAGGAGTGACAACATCAAATTCATAGCCACTTAAAAACAGAAATGTAGGCCAATCTCTATTCAATTTATTTAATTCTTCAACTACCAGCAACTTGATAAGAGCATGATGAAAGGTTGAGGTATCACTGGTTTCAGGTTTGGCGTGAACCTTATCTGCCATTTTACCCAAACTCCTAAACAAATAGAAATTCATCTCCAAGGGTTGCATACCTGTAAAGTGTACCAATAATTTGAAGTGGTATTGATATACCATATTGAATCTACCCTCACAAGTGAAATATTTCTGAATCACCATCAGAAACTTGGAAAAATACTCCTTAAGGCATGTTCTAGGGATGCTTGAAGCCATATCAATGCCCTTATGTTATTCTTTCAAGGATTCATCACAATTCTGCAATTTAAACTTCTTTACCTTGAACCATGACTCTCTTGATCTTGGGATCTCAGTGGCTTGCACAATTGTGTTAGGAGACAGTAAAATTTAGCATGCCTACTTTTGACCCTATGCCTGTAAAATTGATGGCATAGTCCTTGGAGACTTGTCCATGATATCCCTGCAATTTTTGACAGAATCAAAGACAGCCTACACTAGCGAACTCTTGGGAGAAGGCGGGGTCTTCTTCAAGTAGCCTCATGTCCATGGGATCATACCTAAAAAAAAATCCTCCTTTATCTTTCTTCTTTTGTGATGCCATGGCTCCAAGTTGTATTGAAAAACCCCTTCCTTAACACCTGCAAAAACTTTTTAGGGATAGTACACTAACCTTTGACACTAATATAATCTACCCTGAGACAACAAGATAGACTCCAATACTAACAGACCGATACTAAGACAACCAAAGTAGCTCACAAGGATGAGATAAGAGCGTGTTTGAGACAAGAAATCAGAATGAAAACGTGAAATTGGAATATGATGACCGAGCATCATACATTTCATAATGATGGAAAGTGACAATAGGGAGAAATCGTGAGCCAATATGCTCTGAAAACCTCTGACCAAACCCTTTTTGACACTCTGTACATTTTTCCCTACCGTTAGCAGAAAAACTGAATTTCATAGCAAATCCTTTGTTTGGGAAGGAATATTTTCTATGGAATTTTCAAGAACTTTAGTAGCAAATACTCTATTTTTATAACTGGAGTTGCTGTGAAAGTGTGTTGAATTGTCAAATTACTAATCATGACCAAATGAGCCTAAGACACATGGAGTTTTTTATTTTCACTTTATGATGACACCCTACTAAAGTTCATAATTACCCCCACAAACTAATTTTATGACAAAAATAACCTTTGTAGATGTGATTATTTTGAAGAAAAACTTAAAACCCAAACTAACTTAACCAAATTGACTTAAAGAAAAACCTAAGTGTTATCATGGATAACAGCCATGTTGCTCATTTATCTTACTAATTACTTTAAGAAAATTAGTACTACTATTTAGAGGGTTTAATGGTGCCTTTTATCTCCATGGACAACATTTTATTTTACATGTGAAAGTGTAGTAGAATGCTCATATGACGCATTAGTGCGTAAGTCTAATTACATTGTTGGATTTTAACATTTTCAAATCTAGAGATACAGGTTCTGGCTGTTAAACAAAGACATGCATACCTACGGCGAATGCACCAGCTTCTGACAACTCACCATAGCATGGAACTTTTCAATTTGACTTGAAAGCTCCTTATAGTCAATTAAACTTGGCTTTTCAATAGCTATTAAGGACTGTCCACTGGAAAGCATTTTACTCATGTGGAATGCTTTACTTAAAATTGGATTATGCAATATTTTCACAATCATTTTCTAGTTTGTCTCCTTGCAGATGGCAGTTTACTGTAAGCAGAAATCCATGGGATTGTTCACATTCAAGGTTTGGAGTTGCAACCCATGGCATTTCAAATACTATGGTAGATATGATTGAACTGAACCAAACAAAGTTCTGCAGTGTAGATAGCCCAAACCAAAGCAAGAAACTTACAGCCATGCTAATAGGACAGATTTCTAAAAACAATGTAAACATTGTCATATACATGGACAAAGAAATGACAATTATTGATTACTTCATCCACAATTGTGTTGAAAATGATTATGATAAGTATTGAATACTTCATCCACCTTTATGTCAAAATGGTTATGATAAGTATTGAATACTTTGTCCACAATTTTGTCAAAAAAGGTTCAAGTTTATTAACTCCTAAACGACAAAAGCTCAGATAAAGAGTATACAGATATAAGAGAGCTCTCCTATAAATGAAATACTTTAATATTGCAGTAAACCATTCAAACAACGCAGTTGTCAATGCAATCTAATTTTTACATATTTAGTTGAGGATTTCTATTGGAAACATGTGAACATCCACATCCATCTTCATTGGGTTCTTTACATATAACATTTCAGATCTTTTTACACAAGATTTCCATTTAGAGATTCATAATGCAATTTAAAATTTTAGTTTCACATCAATCCTAATTTTGCTGATACAATTTCACATAGATCCTATTTCTCTTAATAAGGTGGAATGTCATCTAGCAACACTAATTCCCATCAACCATAGCACTAATATTTCAAATATGATATAACATGCCCTTCAAATAAAGGTCCTAAGTTATGACCTCCCACCTTTTCTCACTACTGACTTGTTCTACAACCTAAAAGTTTCCAAAATGGGGGTGATGTGATCCTAAATGAATAAATAGGAACTAAGATTCATCTTTACCACATAGACAGTTCATATTGGTTGGCTGGGGATGACAAAAAAAAATTTGTTTCATAGTTTAAAAGCCAATATTCCATGTCATCAATAACTTGACCATTTCGTATGATTTCCCCTTCAATGTCATATTCTCCACCACTTCGATTAACATTCATTATATGCCACATGTAGCATACCAAGACACTTCCCTTCGATATTCACCGCTCCACCTTTCAGCGTTTCTTTGCGCCTCCTAGTGCAATTGCTAGTTTGTAATATTATTAGACTTTTAACATATTATAGAGGCATGTCTCATAACTTGTGACATGATGGTAACTCGTAGTACAATGATATGATTTGAATATTAATACATGTTATGGGCATTGCACTACAGTAGTTAGATGGCATAAATACTCATATCTCCTTTTCTCTTTCAGATCGTTGAACCACAAACGCATAGAGTTGATGACATGATTATCGAGACAACTGTCCACAATATGATGTACGATTCTCTCAAAATAAAAGGAGATATAATCAAAATAAAAGTTCATAATGAAGTTAGCCACACAATTTAAGTACAAATCTTTCTTTATTTTTTAAAGAATTTAAAAAATATATAAATATAAGTTAAAAAAAAAATGAAATTGTAAGTATCACTTTAAAAAATATGGCTGCAATAAATAATATTAATTAAAAAAATACATATCTAACTAATAAATAATAATGATTTATTATTTAAAAAAAATGTGTATACTATCTAAGATTTATAAAGTTGGATATATAATATAAATTAATGGTTTTTTTATATAAACAATAGATTATTATTTTTAAAATTTATCAAATAAGAAGTACATATAGATATATTAATAGCTATATATATATATATATATATATATATATATATATATATATATATGATTAAAAAATCCAATGAGAGTTTAATCTAGAGGGTGTTGTGATTCCTAATGTTAACATAAGAGTTTCCAAGTATAAACGATATTGCGTTGAGGGTACGGGAGAACTCTCCACGGTATAATTTTCTTGCATATGTTTTCTTCACTCCCTCATATCTCGTATCTCGTTTTGGCGTAGTTTTAAATCCAATGAGAGTTTAATCTAGAGGGTGTTGTGATTCCTAATGTTAACATAAGAGTTTCCAAGTATAAACGATATTGCGTTGAGGGTACGGGACAACTCTCCACGGTATAATTTTCTTGCATATGTTTTCTTCACTCCCTCATATCTCGTATCTCGTTTTGGCGTAGTTTTTTCTTTCTCCTATGTCGTTTTGGTTTAATCCTACAATGGCGTAATGCGTCGGTGGAGCTGCATCAGTGCAATCATAATCCAGCCTTTTTCTTTCAGTAAATGAATAATTCCCGGGAAATAGGAAAATAGTGCAATCATAGTCTGGCCTTTTCTTTCAGTAAATGAATAATTCCCGAGAAATAGGAAAATAGCTCTACTTTCGTAAATAGCTCATGGCTTCGAGGGATCATGGCATGAAAGATACGTGGTTCTATCTCTCATGGCATGAGAGATGCCTGGATATACTACGGGTCATTTTGTAGATTGTAATTATTTTTTAATTAAATAAAAAACCTGAAATAATTCTCTTTAATTTTTTAAATTTGCAACCGCCACAAACCTTGCAACATATTTAATGTCACACACATGCCTTACACGTATCTATCATGACATTCCCGACAGCTCGATCCCCTCTCACATAGGGGTAGCGATTCCTCCATCCATGTATATGGTTATTAATAAGAATACGGGATTTTAATTAAAAAAATCATTCAAATTACAAATCAACAAAATTTATTCAAATAACAAATTAACGAAATTCTTTCAAACTTCCACATCTCCGGTCAAACTGGTTCAATCCGCTTTCAAATCAGATGTTAACGAAATGGAAATTCATTCAAACTTCCTCAGTGTCCTACCAAACTGATTCAGTCCCTTGTCAAATTGGCAGTTGACGAAATTCATTAAAAGGAAATTCATAACACAAGTTGCAAGTAGCAAATGTTCATAGCTTTACAAATATTGTAAATTAAAACAAAATATCAAAATTGAAAATAGTTAGCAAATAATTAGATTTTAATTTATTTAATCTATTATGTCTATAAAAAAAAAATTGGTATTGACTAAAATTATAAAATAGGTTTTTATTATACAAATATTGTTACTTAAAAAATAATACATACAAATGTTATATTATATTGCTGCTTATGTTAAAATTATATTGTTTCTGGGTTACATATATTTGATAATTATTATATATATTTATTGAAAATAAAGTATAAATTTGATGGCATTTTGGTTTATCAATTAAATATTTTATGTTTTTTAAAAATACTTTATATTTGTTTTGCTTTTTATTTAAATAATTATATGTTATATTTTTATTTTTATAATAAAATTTTAGTAGACAGGAGGCACGGGAGCGAGAGCCACTCATTCTATTGCGTTCAATATGTCTCTATCAATCAGTTGTCATGGTGCGTCTTATAAGGTACCTAAAGAGAATGGGGTAAATGGGAGAAGGTAGATGGCCGAAAGTTATCTTCAATGAAGGTATGAGTGAAAGAAAGAAATCATGGATGAGACAAAACAACAAATAGATGCAAAAATGGAATATTTACTTGAATGCATGTCTCACAAATAGCAAAGAATTAAAGAATTTTGTGCTAGAGAAGTTTTGTAAGGGTATATGGGCAAAAGAGTGGGGTAGAAAGAAGAAGTATTATGTTCAGGAATTCAACCCCACTTGTGATCTCCAACAAAAAGAATACATTGGAGCTAGCATTCCGTGGAGGGCAAAGGTTCTTATAGCTCAATTAAGAACTAACTCACATCAACTTCGGTGTGAAAAGAGATAGTGGAAGAGACCTAAAGAAGCTTGGGAAGAAAGGGTATGTACTTTTTGCACTTCTGGGGCAGTGGAATCAGAAAAACATTTCATTTTGGAATGTGACGCTTTCAGAGACATGCATCAATTCCGTGGCATTGTCTTTTTAGTGATGGATCTGTTATAAGGTTGGGTCAGCTCATCATCAATTTGAGTAAGAAAAGGATTGAATTGCAGAAGGCAAAAAACAAGGAAGTTGGTGGTCCCATAGACAATTTTTAGTCTCGTGGACATTAAAATATCATTCATTAATCAATCCTTCTATCCATCACATTTGATTCATAAAATCTAACTTGCCTTTTTCTTTTGTACTCATCTCTCATTTTTCGAGTATCGTTTAAGATTTTATAAAATTATTTGGATTTTTTTTTAAACTGTCAAGACAATTGAGAAGCGTGAAAATTTTTAAATTTAATAAATATATTTATTTTGATATTTCAACTTTATTAATAAATCTCAAGACTATGGACTTTATGGGTTGCGTGCTTCAATCCCACAAACAAAAAAAAAATAGAATAATGCCGACCACTAAATAATATACCTATTTCATACATTGATAAAAATATCAATAGAATAATACCTACAACTGAAGAATAATGTACCTACTTCAATCCTATAATAGGCATATACTGATAAAAATCAATGGAATAATACCCACCACTAAATAATGTACGTGCTTCAATCCTGTGGTAAGCATATACTGATAAATATTTGTTGCAATAAACAATCTAAGTTTCAGATAAAATTTGGAGGGGCACATCAAGGTCAACTCATCACATGTACTGATTGCACAGCTATTTATATTTTATTTTTATATGTTTTTTTTAAATGGATATATGTTTAATTAATATGTTAATTATTTTTAATAATAATAATAAAGTTATAATTTTATGATTTATTTAATTTTAATAATATTGGAGATATTATAAAAATAAATATTTTGGTGTATATACTGATTGTACAGCTATTTATATTTTATTTTTATATGTTTTTTTTTTTAATGGATATATGTTTAACTAATATGTTAATTCTTTTTAATAATAATAATAAAGTTATAATTTTATGATTGTGCCGAGATTTACAACTCAGTATGACCTAGATGTCGGGTATGTCATGTTCTAAAAAAAAAAAAAAAAAAAAAATTTCTAATAATGTCGGCCAAAGCATTAATCTAACCTTGAATTTTATATAACTTGAATATTTAGATTATATATAACTTTTTTAAATTATTAATGGGTTGAGATTAACTTTAAAATACAACTATGTATTATTAATATAATTTGAATGAATAGTAAATTATATATATGAATTTGATCATAAATTTACCTTTAACAAAAAATTTACCACATTGAATTTCCAAATCAAGTAAAATTTTAAACATCTTTACTCTTTACTAAAGTCAATACCATTTCCTAAATCAAAAGAAAATAGTTAATTCCAAACAAACCATCAAAATTCAAAATCTTTTAATACTTCTTTTAATTAAATATTTGTAAAATGAATATTTAAAAAGAAATCTCATATTCTATGGATAAATTAAAATATTTAAAGACATAAATATTTCCCTATGAAAGTTGAAATATTTTAAAATTTAAATAAATATAAATATAAATAAACATGAGGTATGGTAAATAAATAAAAAATATTTTTATATTTACTCCATAAAACTTTTTATATTTAAAAAAATAAAATAAAAAGAGGTTTTATTTAGATGAAGTATATGGGAATTATGGGACAAATTGATATTGATACCATGGGCCAAATACCATATTTATAAAATAATTATGGTAAATAAATCAATATAAAAGAGGTATAAAGAAGTATGATAAATAAATAAATATAAAATAGGTATAAAGAGGTATGTTAAATTAATAAAAATATAAATAAACTAGAGGTATAGTAAGTAAATAAAACCTCTTTTCATATTTACTCCATAATGTGCTCTATATTTACGAATATTTATGTTCATTAGTTTACTTAACTAAGAAGAAATATAGAGAGAGAGAGAGTTATAAGGGAGAGATGGAGAGAGAGTGTGTATGTTTAGGGGTGAGATAAAGAGACAAAGTAAGATGCATGGAAAGAAGGGGGAGAGAAGAAGAGAGAAGGAGAGAGGGAGGGATATAGTAATGTAGTTGGAGAGAGAGAGAGGGGTGGAAAGAGAGAGAGAAAGAAAGGGAGATGGGGGAAGAGAGAGGATGAGAGAGAGAGAGAGGGGGGAAGAGAGATGGAGATGGGGGAAGAGAGAGGATTGGAGGGAAAAGAGAGGGAGGTAGGAGAGAGAGAGAGAAAGGGAGAGAGAGGAAGGATGAGAGAGAGGAGAGTGATGGGGGAAGAAGAGAGTATTGGAGAGAGAGAGAGAGAGAGAGAGAGAGAGAGAGAGAGAAGGGAAGAGAGAGGGAGTTAGGAGAGAGAGGACTTGAGAGAGAAGAGGAGAGAGGGATCGATAGAGAGATGGATTTTGAGGGGGAGAGATGTAGGAAATAATAAATATAGAGAGTGAGAAGTGGAGAGAGAAAAGGAGTGACAAGGGAGAGACAACGAGAGAGCATGTATGTTTGGGGCTGAGATAAAGAGACAAATAAGGAGAGATGGAGATAAGGGGGGGGGAGAAGGATATATAAGGAGAGAAGGAGGGATATAGTAACATAGTTGGTGGGTGAAGAGAGAGAGAGATGGGAGAGAAAGGGAAAGACAGGAAGGAAGAAACAGGATGTGAGAGAGTGGAGAGAGGGAGGGAAAGAGAGATGGACTTGGAGGGGGAGGGAGAGGAAGGTAAGAAGAAATACATAGAGAGAGAAAGGTGGAGAGAGAGAGAGAGAGAGTGAGAGAGAGTGATAAGGAAGATGGAGAGAGAGAGGGAGAGAGGAAAAAAGGAGGAAAGAGAGATCTTAGCGGGGGAGAGGGAGAGAAAGGGAAGATAGACATATAGATGGAAGGTGAAGAGAGGGAAGAAGAGAGAGATGGAGAGAGGAGGGGATTGACAAAGAGATTGATATATATGGATTGCGAGAGCATGTGTGTTTAGGGGGGTGAGATAGAGAGACAAAAAAGAAGAGATGGAGGGGATATAGATATGGGTGGAGGGTGGAGAGAGGGAAGAATATTTCTCACACTAGATGGATTGATATAAGTGGAAATGGTGATTTATAATCCTATTTGATTATTTGCACTATATGCATCGCATTTTAGTGTAGATATTTTATTTCTAATGATTTTACTTATTTGCACTAGATGCATTGATTTCAATGTAGGTGGTGACGAATACAATTTGATTGCTTGCACTAAATTTGTTGATTTCAATTTAGATGTCGATTTATAATTATATTTGATGTATTTCATACTAGATGAATTGATTTCATTGTAGATGATTTTGTCCTATTTGATTGTTTGCACTAAATGCATTGATTTTAGTGTAGATGGTGACTTCTAATCCTATTTGATTTCTTTGAGTAAATGCATTGATTTCAGTGTAGATGGTGGTTTCTAGAGAGAGAGAGAGAGAGAGAGAGAGTGAGTGATAAGGAAGATGGAGAGAGAGGGAGAGGAACAAATTAGGAAAGAGAGATATTAGCGGGGGAGAGGGAGAGAAGGGGAAGATAGAGATATAGATGGAAGGTAAAGAGAGGGAAGAAGGAGAGATGGGGAGAGGGGGTGGATTGACAAAGAGATTGATATATCTGGAGTATGAGAGCGCGTGTGTTTAGGGGGGTGAGATAGAGAGACAAAAGAGAATAGATGGAGGGGGATATAGATATGGATGGAGGGTGGAGAGAGGGAGGAATATTTCTCGCACTAGATGGATTGATATAAGTGGAGATGGTGATTTCTAATCCTATTTGATTATTTGCACTAGATGCATCAATTTTAGTGTAGATATTTATTTCTAATGATATTCGATTACTTGCACTAGATGCATTGATTTTAGTGTAGGGGGTGATTTCTAATACAATTTGATTTCTTGCACTGAATGTGTTGATTTCAATTTAGATGTCGATTTATAATTATATTTGATTACTTGCACTAGGTGAATTGATTTCAATGTAGATGATTTCTAATCCTATTTGATTGTTTGCACTAAATGCATTGATTTCGGTGTAGATGGCGATTTCTAATCCTATTTTATTTCTTTGAGTAAATGCATTGATTTTAGTGTAGATGTTGGATTCTAGAGAGAGAGAGTGAGTGATAAGGAAGATGGAGAGAGAGGGAGAGAGGACAAAAGGAGGGAAGAGAGATATTAGCAAGGGAGAGGGATAGAAGGGGAAGATAGAGATATAGATGGAAGGTGAAGAGAGAGAAGAAGAGAGAGATGGGGAGAGGGGGTGATTGACAAATAGAATGATATATATGGAGTGCGAGAGCGTGTGTGTTTAGGGGGGTGAGATAGAGAGACAAAAAACAAGAGATGGAGGGGGATATAGATATGGATGGAGGGTGGAGAGAGGAAATAATATATATATATATATATATATATTATTTATATTTATTTAAACTTCACATCTCTGTATATAAAAAAAAATTATTTTTAATTTTATTAAAACCTTGATAATACACATCTTTACGAGCTTGCAATTCTTTTTTACATGTTTAATATTTTTGAATTTAATTTTTTGATATGATCTGTATAACATTAATTACATATAGAGAGATAGCTTTGAAATATTATGGCTACAAACATGAAACACTTTTTTTTAATATATGTGTGATATGCATATGAATTCCCTTGTGTTGGATGGCTAATCATTTATGTCTACCTAGGGAGTAAAAACAAGAAGAGAATGATATATATGGAGTGCGAGAGCGTGTGTTTAGGGGGGTGAGATAGAGAGAAAAGGAACAAGAGATGGACAGGGATATAGATATGGATGGAGGGTGGAGACAGGGAAGAATATTTCTTGCACTAGATGGATTGATTGAAGTGCAGATGGTGATTTATAATCCTATTTGATTATTTGCACTAGATGCATCGATTTTAGTGTAGATATCTATTTCTAATTATATTTGATTACTTTCACTAGATGCATTGATTTCAGTGTAGGTGGTGATTTCTAATACTATTTGATTGCTTGCACTAGATGTGTTGATTTCAATTTAGACGTCGATTTATAATTATATTTGATTGCTTGCACTAGATGCATTGATTTTAATGTAGATTATTTCTAATCATGTTTGATTGTTTGCACTAAATGCATTGATTTCAGTTTAGATGGCGATTTCTAATCCTGTTTGATTGCTTTGAGTAAATGCATTGATTTCAGTGTAAATGTTGGTTTCTAATCTTATTTGATTGCTTGCATTAGGTGCATTGATTTTAATGTAGAAGTTATTTTCTAATATTATTTGATTGCTTGCATTAAATGCATTGATTTCAATGTATATGTTGATTTATGATTTGATGTAATTGGATATATGACGGTACATTAATTTTAAAGTGATTGGATTAACAATATGCATTGATTTTAGTGTAAGCACAAAAATTTATTGACAATGTACATTGATTTTTTTGTTATAGTAATTTAACCTATTAATATTGGAGAGCAAGAGAGACAAGGTATCATGTTTACTACAACAACTCGAGCTAAATATTTAAATGGTTTACGATTTAAATTTTCTTTTTCATATAATCGATATGAAAATATAACAAAACTAACAAGGGTTGCAATAAGAATAGTAGAAGAAAATAGTTTGAGATTGATCACAATGAAGACTATTTGTAACATGAGTACATTCTTATTATTCACATTTTCTATCTTTCAACACTATTATTGTCACTTTGCATTCAAAAAAATATTTCATCATTTTTCATCATTATAGTTATTAACAATATTTATCATCTCAACGAACTGAGGTAACTAAGAAAATTTAAAATTAAAATGACCAAGTTAATCTTAGAAATATTTAGCATATTTAAAATGATTATATTAATATTTGATATATTTACATATTATTGATAAAATTAATCATATCTTCGATAGATTTTCCTTGGCAGCACACGACTGAAACCAGCATAGATCCATCTTAACTTCGGATCTATCAAGCGTCGAGAGGGATCAAATCTATCGAGGTGCAAACCTTTTCTCAAGTTTTGCACTCAAAAAAGAGGTTTGCACCTTGAGAGATTTGATCCCTCTCGGCACTTGATAGATCCAGAGTTAAGATGGATCTAGGCTGGTTTATTTAATTTTAATAATATTGGAGGTATTATAAAAGTAAATACTTTGGTGTTTAGTATGGATGGAAGCTTCTTGGTATTTACCAACCATTTAATTTAAATTGCTTCATTAATTTGTAAATTAGTATTTACAAAGTTTGATTAGCTATTGAAATGGTTGATCCACAAAGTTGCAAATTAACAAATATAGTTGATTTTAATAATGTATTTTTTTTTTCCAAGAAAAAATCGTAACTTTCATAAAGTATGAAAATTACATTCTAAATGTGCCTCGATAACACTGGTGACAAAACCACCACATATGGCTACACTAGAAAAAACTATATACATCCACAAAATGACATCCAAGATAAATACATAGTGAAAAAATATACATCCACAAAATGACATCCAAGAAAAATACATAGTGAAAAAATATAATAATAGTCTGGAAAAAAAGCAATATGAGTTGCAATGCCTCATTTAACATATACAGTCTGCGAAAAATTAACAAAAATATAGATAAAGACTATTCATTGCTCTGCAAGGGAACCCTCTATGAAGGGCCGGTAATAGAAACCATGCTCCTGATCATATTGATCCGCTCATTAATGAACCATGTTCGCATAATTTAAGAAGCACCCTCCTTAGACAAAGCATTGACAACTACATTTATTTTCCTGTAAATGTGATGGACAAATATTTCATCAAATGAATTTTTTAATAATAAATCTCCTCCAAAATGGGGTTGAGTGTGTGCATGTGACATCTAGTTGTGTTGTTGAACCAATTAATAACAATCTTTGAGTCACCAAAGATCTGAACTCAACGAATTCTATTTTCAATGGAAAACGACATAAGCAACTTCAAACTCATAAGCTTAGCAAAGTCATTAGTTTCTTGTCCCAAACTGATTTTCATCATGAAAGAATGGTTGTGTGATATATGAAGGATAACCCTGCCCCTGCAATCTCCTTCGCAAAGAGAGGCATTGTCAAAATATGCCCAGGGATAGGTAAAGTCAATAGTTTCTTCTGCTATAATACAAGAACAAGGAGGAGAGTCAGAATCTGAGATCGAGGAGTAGATGGCCAAATTTTGAGCAACCACTTTGTCTGATATGGAAGTCTTGTCGTGAAAGACCTCAACATTCTGAGCTAGCCAGATTCCCCATGAGATAAGTAATGGTAAACTTCTGAGTTTCTTTTGAACGATAATGTTCCACCAAGATTTCCGCGCTTACATATATGACTCACCCTGCCATTGAAATGTGAAGCTCAGAGAAATATGTACAAAGGACTAGATAGCTAGAGCAAACATGTATGAGAATAAAAGTTGATTTACATAATCTGCATCATTTTTACATAATGGGCACCAACCCAACCTTATGATGCCGCACTTGATAAGATTATCTCTCACAGGGACTCGATTCTCCAAATTACACCACTAGAAAAGGCGAAGTTTTGCAGGACATTCCACTTTCCATAACTTCTTCCACCACTATGAGAGGTTTGCAAGTTTCCTGTTTTCAAAGATGAATACATACCCTGATTTTGGAGTGTAATCAGCAGATGAAGTTGCACCAAGACCAAAGAATCCTCTCTATCCCTTATGCAAACATGGGCCGCATTTAAACTAGCAATGAATCAATGTCATTGATCTACTCATTACATGGGAGATGTAGATGTAGTGCAGAGAGCCAACCTTGTCTCCAAATAGATGTATTGTCCTCATCTGTGACCTGAGCCAAAGTGTGTTGACTGTGTGCCTAAAGGAATTCAGTAAGCTCAAGTGGGAGACGATAATTTATGCCACTCCCTACTCATGGGTCCGTGACAATTCAAATGTGTTCACCATTGCCTAATTTCCATACGAGACCCTTTTCGATCCCCTGGAATTATTGTACTACCACCTTCCATATCACTGAAGCATTTGGTCTGCTACGATCAAGGGCATAGATCCATTCCACATTGGACCAAGGCCAAATGTACTTTTGATACATACCTTTGTCCATAAATTGTTGGTTGATATCAAACGCCATCCCACCTTGGATGTCAAGGCCTTTGCAAATAAATGAATGTTTTTTAAGCGCCAACCACTCCAATCATTTGGTAGAAATATTCTATCCCATTTTACCCAAGAAAATAATCTACCCTCCTTCCATCCATCCCACAAATAACGACAACATATTTTGTGAACTGAAGAAAGGGTACCTTTGGGGATCCATGAGAGGGAGGACCAGAAAATTGGGATCGCTTCAAGAACTAATTTAGAGAGAATCAATCTGCCAGCGTGTGATAGCCATCGGAAACTCTAGGACTTTACCCTGTTTTCGATTTTTTCCAGAATCCATTGCCAATCAATCTTTTGGTAATCATTTGGTTTAAGATAGAAGCCCAAATATTTTAGGCCATAGTCAAGGGGTTTGAATTGATAAGGAAGGATAAGTTGAGCATACCTTGATTCCTCCCTAGATAGACCATTAAAGGATATAGAAGACTTCAGATGATTTACCTGCGTGCTTGTTGCTTTTTCAAATAAAGAGAGCACCTCTCTTATGGATGAAAAATCCTTCTGAGACCCATCACAAAACAATAGGACATCATCCACAAATAATAAGTTAGTGATGAAACAAACCTCGGTGACTACAATACCTCTTCGAACTCCGTTTCTAGTGCATAATAATAATCTAATGAGCCCTCATCCACAAGTAAGAAGAGTAATGGGAATAAAGGACATCCCTTATGCAATCCCCTCCAAGCATGGGAAAAAGAAGTAGCCACTCCATTGATGAGAACCACAAATGAGATAGAAAAGATGCAACTCATAACCCAACTGATAAAAGGAACTTTGAATCAAAGGTGGGTCATCCACATACAGAGATAAATCTAGCTTACTCTATTGTAAGCTTTTGAAAGATCAAGCTTTATAACCAGCCCTTTTAGCTTCCAAGTTTTAAGGCTATGAAATCCTTCTTGAGCATCCCAATAGCCTCATGGATTTACCTCCCCTCCAAAAATGCAACTTACTCCTTTGACAACTTCTTTGAAAGAATCAATTTGAGCCATTTTAATAATGTATTAATAGTAATATTGTTAATTTTAACAATACATTGATAGTTACATTTTATTACACAGTAACGTACTCTTGTGTAAATAGCACTAATTTGAAATCTAGTAAATTCACTAAACTCCCTACCCATCCTACTTATAAAACAAATTAACAATTAAAAAAATCTTTTATAATTAATAATTCAATAATTAATTCTCATTCATATATATATTAAACCATAACTTTTAGTTCCTTTAAACTATATATATACTTTTTGCTCCTTCAAGCAATAACAAAATATATTATATTAATAGATCTATGCAAAAAAAGACCACGAAAACTTTGAAAATAACAAAATATATTATATTGTTCATAATTCTAATTGCTTTAAACCAGATATATTATATTAAAAAATCTATACATAAATACATAGAAAAATATATTCATAATTTCCAATAACCTAATCTAATAAAATTTCCAACGCATTCTATTAAAGAAAACACATTGATAATTATAAATAACTATAAAATATTTTTTTAGTTAATAATTTAAAAAACAATTCTCAATTATTTTGATAATATATATTTAGTTTTCATGTTATTGAGATTTTTTTTTTTTTTTAAATAATAACGTATTAACAATTTTGTGCAAAAGTACAATAAAAATATATTCGTAGTTTTTAATAGCGTAATGTAACATTTTTTTAATTATATTAGTTTTTTTTTTAATATTTTAAAATAAAATATTCCTCGATTGAGGTGTGAGGAGGGAGATGATTTGCGTAAGGATCATAGTAATGAATATGTGTTTATGTGAAAGGTTAAGTGAACGGTCCTTCCACGATTCCACATGGTGATAACATTCATGGTCTGGTGGTCTCGTAGACTCTTGTCAGAACAAGCCTTGAGCGGTGGTTATCTTCCCCTCGAGGTGGTGGGAGATACATTCCGCATGCAAACATTTGTTTGGCTCCATATCTGGTTTCTCTGGTGGGTGGCAAACACAGTTAGTCGGCTCCGGAAGTTGGTTAAGCAAGAGGGTAACAATGCATGAGTTTGTCACAACATGGAGGCTATGCGTAAAACCTAGTATGTTTCTCGAGCTCTCTTGTTAAGCGGGATAGAGGCTTTTCCTTAGAACATGCATTCTGAATGCAAGGGTTTGAGGCAATTGATGCGCTAGAAAGTTGGACTGTTTGGAAATAATGAATTATCTATGTTTGTCATATCGATTTCCATTTATTATAAAAGTCTGCTTGCTCAAATGGGAATGTTTTGTGTTCTTTCGTTTGTCCTGGATATGGTAGATCCCTATAATGTATATGAGTATATTTGCCTCTGGTTTTCGTTGACCTAGCAAGTTATGGGTAGACATGTCGATATGGGTTTAGTTCATGCCCAAATTGCAAAATCTCGGTTGGTTGAATTCAAAAGGCTCGTTGCTAATTATCTGGCTTCGCTCAGTAATTAGGAAAATTTTTGGTTCTTGGAACACCGAAGGAAAGAATGGTGGGATGGAGTCGCTGTATGTCGACAGGGGCATACAATTGTTTTAATTGTTTCGCAGAGCAAATTTAATAGTTTGTTTGTTTGTTTGACCATTGCAGGTCTGCCTAAGCTGCTATCCACTCCGATCCCTGCAACGTGGGTCTTGCCTCCAGTGCGGGTTAGAGTGGTCTTGCAATGGTTGGGTGGTTCGGTAAAAGCTAGTATGGTGAAGGCAATCCCTGGTACTGGAAAACAAGGGCATGGAGACCGTGACAGCAAGCAGCTAAGGGATAAGGGTAAAGACCAACAGGTGTTGTCCAACAAACCCCCACGCCCGAGAGGCCGGAAAACCGACGCTGAGAACATGCAAGATACCTTGCTTGCTTATAGCGCAGGCTCGCCAACACAGGTGAAGAATCTGATTTCAACTTGGGAGACATAATTGACTTTAAAGGCATCAAGAGGTTCAGGTCGAGGACTTGACAATGTTGGTCTCTAATCCTGGGCATACTCGAGGCCGGCTTACTCTCTTCAAATAGTCGGTGCATCTTTATTGGCTCATGAAATGTATAATGGTGAAAGCCATAACGTCTACGCTTGAAGCAGCGGGAATTCGAAGCTTGATTCGAGCCTCATTGACATCCAAAAAGAAATTCAATCGCTTCAGCTACAACTGCACCAAAAGAATGTCCGCCTTGGCCGCATTGAACGACAGCGTCAAGGCCTGCCTCAAACTGAAATGTCAGGGCCAAGTGTCAAAGACCCTGCTCCGGTAGAATCGTCTGATGATTAGCTACTGGATAGAAATATTTTGGTTTTCTTATGATGAACTTGTCGAATAGCACTTACTTTTGTAGTCCTAAGTTTAGATGGTTTACAGAGTTTATGGCCTATAAGGCTTGGATGGACAGACTTAAACTCTTAAAGTTCTTGATGGCTTATAATGTTGTTCGGTGACCAATAGAGTTGGTTTCCTTCGGCCAGGTTGAAGCCATTGAACATCTTCTATAATTATAATCTGCTGTTTTGAATGAATAAATAGAAAGATATTGCCAACCTTACCAAAACAAAATATTTTAAAATAAAACATAACATTTTTATTTATTTCTTTTAAACCAAAAATATCATTTTCATAACATACAATTTTACAACCCTCTCCACCATGCTTTGCCTTGATAAAAACCAATATATTAGTGAAAAATCCATACCCATTTTATCCCATATCAAGTTTTTCAACCGTCTCCATCCATGGTTTGCCTTAATAAAAACTAAGATATTGATTATATTAATGGAAAATCCATACCCATTTTATCCCATATCAAGTCTTTCAGAGTAACAATTGCAAAATGAAATAAAAAACTTGGCTGACTGCCTATAACTCTCCAACCTATCATAAAACACAAAATCTCCAACCTATCATAAAAAGAAACAGACATCAAGCCTGACTATGAGGTCTGTCCTCCCCAAACGCCTCAGTGAGCAGATCTATCTCCATATCCTTTTCCTGAGCAGTGTTGGAAAGCTGAAGGTCGCCATATAAGATAGTGGGATTTGCTTGAGGGCCTTTGAAGTTGAGGATCTCTTCTTCTGCTTGGAAGTGCCTGTTTTTTCTGAATTATAAACCAAGATTGAAATTAACCCAGCAACAATGACAGCAGAAATAAAGTGAATACAGAATTACCAAGATTGAAATTAATCCAGCAACAATGACAGCAGAAATAAAATGAATACAGAATTAAGCCAAAAAGGAAAAACACAAGGCAATATGACTTCTTCATTATATTTGGCTAATAATCTTTATAAAAAAATTACAATAAATCTATTCAAACACATACATAATATATATATATATATATATATACTTTTTAAAACTGTTTTTGCTGTTCTTGTTTAGCTAAGTATTTATTTTCCTCTGACAAAGAGAAAAAGGTTAAAAATCCATGATGGAGAAACATTTTGGAAGAGTGAAAATTTACTCAAATAATTACAGGTGTCATAATTTTCTTGTAGCAGCCAATAATACCTGTGTATCAGCTATTTGACAACTAAATTATAATTCCCACTTTTATATATATATATATATATAAAACACTTAATCCATCCCAAAGTTAACTGACCCACTACTCATACAACACTTAATCCATCCCAAAGTTAACTGACCCACTACTCATACATTTACATTTACAAGTAATAATCTATAATATATACAAGTAATAATCTATAATACATATATATATATATATATATAACATTTAATTCATCTAACCCACTACTCATACATTTACAAGTAATAATCTGAAAATGAGAAGAACCAAACCGGAAACAGAGCTGGACACACGAGCCTTGTTGAGTTTACATGATGTACGTTATTGTTTTTTTTTCCACGAAAAAAATATTGTTTTGTATTTTTTATTTTTTTCACGAAAAAAATATTGTTTTGTATTAGATAATAGCAAACAGTACATGTAGTCATGTCATGTCCAGTATTTGCGGACTGTACATCATTAAACTCCCAGAGAACAGAACAATCCTAAAGGCCAGAAATTGCAGCATGACATGCTGTCTTAGTGTTGTCAAAATGAAACTGCATAGGGGAAACTGGAAATTATGATTATGGTTACTGGTTTTTATTTTAATGCCGTAATTTATTTTGGGGGGGAATTTTTTTATGTTAATGCTGTAAGGCATTCTTTAATACAGGTGTCTAGTGAAAATATTACATTGTTCAGTGTATGAATCCGAACACGTAGAAAGAATAAACCTGGAGAAACTAAAAAATTGCATCAAAAACATTAATACCCTTTAAAAGAATGCAGCCTAAAAATAAAGGAAAATTAAAACTGAGTGAAATGAATTTAACGTCCAGAACTGTTTGGGCAACACATTTATTTCATGGTATGACATTAAATTTATAGCATGACGGGTAAAGGAAAATTAAAACTGAGTGAAATGAATAGGTCCAGAACTGTTTGGGCAACACATTTATTTCATGGTATGACATTAAATTTATAGAAAGACGGGTCAAAGAACTATCTAGTCTAAGGTGATTTCCATCTTGTTATTTCTCTTATTACTTTTTCTCTTTCTCTTTCACAATAAGGGAAAGCTGGAAACTCTAAAATTCTTAACTCACTCCCTGATTCTCATTGAATAACTCTTTCGAATCTCTGCCACCGTTCTCTCATATATCTTGCAGATTTACAGATCAATTAAGCAATGAAAGCTGTGTTTCTGTAATATCTTAATCAATAAAAATGATCATAGATGTAATACATTTAAGTGTTCTAATTAAAAATAATTGCATTAAAAATACTGAACACAACGGGATCTGGAACTGCATCATTTTATTTCATTTAAAATTCAGAAAATGAGACATGCCCAAAATACAAGCAAAGAAGGGAGCCCCCTGCCTTAGCATACACAGCTGCTCAATGAACAAGAAAGTGAAAATACTGAAGCACAAATGTGAACCCTGAATGGACCCACCAACAGATGTCACCACGAGGTTTTCGTCCCGGGATCAAGCTAGAACTGGCCATGCCAAGTTCCCGACAAAACACAAATAGATAGACAAGTTCAGGATGATCTACTTTGTCTGGCTCTTATCTCTTATTATAGGTTAGATGGACCTTATTTTATTGAGCAAATACCATGGTAAATACCATGGATTGATTCCATCCACTTTGACCTTGTCAAAAAAGAGAATATTACAGTTTCACTCTCTATTTTCCCTCATATATCTTTAACCAATGAAAATTGTGTTTCACTTTTTTCTTTTTTCTTTTTTATGTTAGATCATTCTTCTTTGGTCTCTAATTCCCCCTTCTTCATTAAAACAAGAATGCTAGAAAATAGCAACTCAAAATATTAGTACCCAGATGTAGCTGGCAAGCAATGAAATAAATGGAGCTGTGCTATAGTTCGTTTTCTGTTACTTCTATGCTCAGTTTAATTTTGTTTAGCACAGACTTTGCTGCTCAACAAGGCTGTTAATTTTGTCTCATGTCATTGGTCTTGTTATGAGAGACAACAAATGATTTTGGTCTCTGTTTTTCATGGATTCTCATCTAATTTTGCAAATTCTTGATTCTCTACTTAATAGCTTCTAGTCTGGTTTACAAGGTAGTAACCCAGAAACAATAGTTTTGTTAAACTGATATATTTCTTAAATTTCTCTCATCTAACCCGTGATTTAATGTGCCGAAATTTACTATAAATCTATTCAAATCCACTGAAATTGCTGAATTTGATTGCATAAATAGATTGAACAACATATCAATCTTTATTAAAATTTAAAATGCAATATAAATTTAAACTTTAATGTGCAATCTATAAATTTAATGTATATAATTTCTGAGTTTAATGAAAAAAACTAGTTTAACTTTCCATTTTTGCAAAATTCTGGTTAAAGTCCATTAATTAAACCAGGTATGTGAGCGTAGAGTAAAGGTTGTCGCCAAAAACCCAAGGCTAGTGATTTAAGTTTCCATTATTTTGATGAGATGAAAGGGATCCATGAGAGAGGCAGTCAAGATATGTGAAAGCAGTCAAGAAAACCCTGTTCAGAGAAAAGAGCAAGGGATAGTATGTTTGATGCAGGTAAGACTCACAATTTTGAAAATCAAAATCAATTATATTAAATATTGATGTTAAAAATGATGTACATATAAATACATCCAAGCAATTGTTTTTGGATTTTTTTTGGATTTTAATAACCAACTACCCTAATACAAACTAACCCAATTTTAATTCCAAGGATTAGTTGTCTAACATTTCCCTTAATCCAAAGGGATGTATCAAAATCCAAGAATGAGAATTCAAAATGCAAAAATGCATCTCAGATAAGACCTGAATGTCTCTTAAAAATAGTTTTTAAGAGTGACCACAAACTAATATTAGAGAACTCAAGGTCTCCATCAACACCAACTATAAAACCTTCATAGCAGTTCTCAGAACAACCAAAAATGTGGTTTTAAGATGACCACTAACTCTAGAATAATCAATGTAGTTTCTCAAACCATTCTGAATCTAGAAATATTCGTTGACAAACAAATCATTAACTGAAGTCTCTCTAGCTACCACTCTGGCTCTAACTGGTACATGTGTGGCTCAGACTCACTTATGGATCACTGACTCACCAATTACAGGTTTGCATGGGACAACCATTCAAACTCAAAACTGGCCAATCCACATCTTCTTGTAGAACTTTATTCTGTCATTCTCATTGTCGGAACCAGGACTCCACTGCGTTACTCTGATTTCTCCCCCCCTCATGTAGATGTAACCTTCAGTTGATTGATATTTAAAAACCAATTTCTCTTTTCCTAGATTGAATCCTTGACCTGCAAACTACAGACTTTGAACTTCCGGAGCGTGAATTTAATTGATATTTAAATACCAATTGCTCTTTTCCCAAAATTGAATCTTTGACCTGCAAACCATAAGCTTATAGCTTCGCTGGATGAAGATCAATCCACTCCATGCATTATCATATATTATGTTCCTCTATATTCAATGTTAGACTGTTTTTACACCAAATTACGAAGCCATTCCTATGACTTGATTTCATGCCACACCATTCCCATTCTCTGCAACTATGTATGATACAAATTAAATCTAAAACACACCAGAGATTACATTCTTGCTCTGCTTTCAAGTCATTCTTACAGAAATTATTTTCTCCTGAATTCTATGTATCCTGCAATCTTTGCTAGAGCTAATGATATCCGCCGATGGAAGATCGAATTCCTTCACCAGCTCCTCAACTGATTGATGAAAATGGAAAACACGCTATCACAGACACTCGTAATGATTTCTGCTCCACCAGTCCGCCTTGGTCGATTAAATCCGGATTTACAGAAATCTAACGTGGTCTGGTCAGATGAGTGATGGTTCTGGTCCTTAAATCTAATGCGGTCTGGTCAAATGAGTGATGGTTTTGGTATAAAATTTCTCTGCCACGCCTTGCTTCAGATGCAAATGGATCTGAGGAACCCAAAACTGAGCTGGATCGTAACTCTAGACCGGCCCTCAACTACATGACAAATTGTCCTTACAATTTGTAAAATGGCCCAGAGCATTCTCCTTAACAACCTAGATTCCTTCTATAACTAAGACACTGGAAATTCAGTATTTCTAATTTTATAGAAATTTTATTTGGGTGAATCCATTCCCCTTTCGAAAATTCCATGGCCCTTTTAAGGCTCAGGTTTCGAAAATTCCATGACCCTTTTAGGCTAAGGTTACAAGGTTAATTTTGCGGACATTATGCATCAGTGTTTTGGCCGCAAATTAGAAAACCAGAAGACGAATTTTTTAAAATTCCATTGCTGAGGCAGCCAGACGAAACCATCCCATGAAATTAAATTATAGAACTTGATTGATTAAGATTCAAATTGAACTGAAATTTGAGATAAACCTACACAAATTCCAAAACACTCGGACAGTTTAAGGTATCGATTTAGAAGAGAGGTTAAAGTTTTACCAAATTATTCAACTTTACATGAACGATCTCGGGACGTCAATTCTGAAATCAACATCCTTATGGTGGTTGTGATCACTTTCTTAAGCATGACGCTGCTGTGTCGCTCTTTAAGAAGTTCGCAGGTTGTTTCTTCCAGCTCTTCATTCGCCCTCGAGACGGAAAGGAATACTTTCCTTGGGGATAACCCAGAGCTTTCTGCGAATGCCTGTGTCAGATCTGTAAGTTTCGTGGGACTGTACTCATCCCATACCTTAGATTTCCTCGGACCATTAAGTATGCAATCCACCTTGTTCATAATTAACACCACATTTTCGGACATTCGTGATCGGGCGATACTTGGAAACTCCGCCGCAGCTTGACAATTATCGCCAACAAAGTTAAGCACCACTATGCACAAGTCTGCAACCTTGTCATAATTTTCCCAAACCTTTGACAGGTGAGCTCTTTCTCCACCCGCTTCAGTGCCAGGGAAATCAATTATAAATATATTATCACTGAAACGGTGCATGGTAGCCGCCTGTGTGTGTTTGGTGAATCCCTCTTCTTCAACAATTTTGCCTAATGTTGAATTTATAAGAGTAGTCTTACCAGCGTTTTCAGGCCCTATAAATGCTGCGATACTCAAGCTTTCTAAAAACTCACATGCAGATATTATTTTAAACATCTTCCAGGCTCGATTTGCAATGTCTCTCACAATGCCCTCCGGTAGCCTTTGTCTACTCTTCACAGCCGGACCTTCACTGCGAACATGCTCGTAGATTTTCCTCTCATAATACCAGACATTCTGTGGCTTATTTTGTGATTCAGTGTCGCTCAGAAGGCAATAAATAGTTCTCACAATGGCCAGGTAATTCAGTGTTCCAAGTTTATTGTCACAGATGCAGTAGAAGTAGGAGCTACTTTCATTAGCAGACCTCGAAATGCACGATTCACCAGGTATAACAGAACATAGATTTTCTGGACAAGACCGGAGTAAGGTAGAAAGTAATACATATGATTTACTGCGTATCCCTTCGGCCGATTCTACAAAACTAAATGCATCCTTTAAATTTGCAAGAATACCGTTTGGAATCGGCGTCTCCAGCTTCTCTGTTAGAAGGTCTCTCATACTGTCAAAATGTTTCCTCTTGGTTTCCACTGAAATACCGAGTGACCGATGCTCAAAAGCATTGTCAAGAGCTTTATACGCCTCCTTGTACTCTTTAGTTTCTGTTAAAACCTTTGATTCCTTTGATTGCTTCATTAACAACAGTCTTCCCATGGCCCTGTTTAAAGCATATGCAACATAACTCTTCTTCCATGCATCTTCAACCAGCACATCGGCCTCTATTGAGCCGAAGCAAGTCCTTATTTCCACAGCGACACGTGTTTGGTCGGTATAGAATTCCCTCTTGTTTATGGAAGCTCTTAGAAGGATGTCAGTGTCACATGAATCTTCAACAACCCACTTATCTCCTACCTCTGGCTTCACCTGAAATTCTTTCAACTCTGACAAATCATCACCTCTTATGGCTATAAATCCTTCACAATTCTTTTGACCATGGTAAACATTCAGAGTGCAGGATTTTATAGAAGGTTTAGACCCTATTTCCTTGATGTTACTAATTAGATATCTCCCCCTGCTGGTATGAGAACTGAACTCTTTCACATAGTTTTCAGCTTGGTGACATTGCCAGGCTTTTACAATTGCTACTTTCACATCTGGATTGACAGAGATCGGATCCTTTCCCTCATAGTATAGTCCAACATATCCATACTTAGGCTTGCCAGACTGAGTTTTGCTCTGCATTTCCTTAAGCTCCATTCTCTCCAAGCAAGAAAGTAAATCCTCTGTATCTGAATTACAAGGTACAGTCATTCCTATACCTCTTAGCAGCCAGGGTACAGGATCATCACCATTCACAAGTGTAAACATACGTCTACTGAGTTCCATGGTTTTTTCACAGAACCGTTTGGCATCGTTGTCACAGAAATAGGGCGAGCCAAAGGCAATAGATACATGGCGTTTTGCCCCTTCGCGGGTGATTAACATGTAACATATCAAGAACAAATGAGCCAATGCCCCAGCCAAGCCATGCCCTGAAAATATTATGTTGTCTGCTTTATAATTTTGGAAAAAGCCCATACTAGGAAGGTTGCAGGTAATTTTCTGAAAAATCTCATTATGAAACAAACCTTGCAAATCTTTGGCCACTGCACCGTAACTCTTACAAAATTCATTTTTGCCTGCAACTTCGAGAGCAAACATATCTCGAATAGAAAACCCCCACCTGAACGCAACAAACAAAGTATTATTGCCGTTCTGCTTACACTGACCCACTATAAAATCGGGTGCCATTTCTATGTTTTCCCAGCCAAAACGATAGTCTGGATCTGCAACAGCTGGTTTTCTTTCTTCATTATCCAGGTTAGCCAACGATGATAATAAAACTGCCTTGCTAATTTCATCAGAATTTGGTTGAAAATCTGATCGAGAAGGATATTGGCCCATTTTGATTCAACTATTGATATTCAGTTCTGTTATGCATTCAGCATAAGTTGTTGCGAAAGGGTGGAACCAGTTTCAATTATTTAACTCGGAACTGGAAGCATTGAACAACAACAGTAACAGTGATGATATTTCTAAAATGGTGCTCATTGTACATGTTGCAGAATCTCTTTTTTGACAGCTTCCACGAATATAGATTTATTGTGATAATTGTGAAAAGTTTGATAAATTTCACAGAATTTAACTTTGTACACTTCGAAAATACACGGTAACGAAAATCTTAAAATAATTAAATAATACCAAAAAAGATATTCTCATTGCATTAAATAATAGTTAAAT